>JAQFVV010006202.1:15648583-16096572 GCA_028023455.1 Epiperipatus broadwayi | reverse complement strand
AATTCTAGCTACCAATCCCCATCCCACTATTCTTGCTGGAGATTTTAATATGACCTATAAAAAGTTTGTCACAAAATGGTTACACCAATTTACAATACCACTAATGAGCGGGGAAGGGTTTCTTCCACCGGACTCGAGTATCTTTTTTATAATAACAGACACGGTACTTTGATTGATCTGCTGTTTTATTCTCCCATGTTACACCACGCAATTGAAGTAAAACTTTCTCCCACCAATTTTTCTGATCATGCAGCACAAATAATGAAACTAAATTTAGACACACACTGCAATACTTTTAACAACATACAAAAAACAATAAGAATTCTACTTCCAAATAGTACTCCCGAGGCTCTCTTCTCAGAAATGTATATAATGTTAAACAAATTAAATCAAATTGAACTGGACCCGATTTCCAAATATATAGCATATATAAATACACTCTCGTTTAACATAAATCACATTACACAAAAATCCACCCCCTTCAAAATTAATCACATTAGCAGAGGAAATAAATAAAGGATAATACAGGCAAAACCAGTCAAGAATAACCAAGCAAATATAATAAAGCTAACAAAGTTATACAATCAAACCGTTGATAAACTGAAACAATATCTAGCAATAAAGAAAAAGAAAATTTGTCTCCACACAACAACATACATGGACCCGCGGATATATTCGTTGGGCTTTAGGTTATCCATGCACAAACAAAGTACCCATGGCGCTAGAATGGGAAAATAGAGTGACAGCTGGTTATAATATGCTAGACCCTATATATAACTACTTCAAAAAAAAAACTAACTAAAAATAATCATTTCAAACCACTTGCAGATTATTTTGGCAAGCCAGAAACGGAAACACCTTTTGAAATAAAAGATTTTGCAATAGTTTTAAACTCAGTCCCAAGCACATGTCATCCAGGGCCACCAGGGATCCCACAATTTGTACTGTCACATCTCAGCCAATTCACAAATAAATATTTATGTCAACTTGCAAATCAATTATCACAGAAACTATACAATATACAAGGGCTATATCCAATATCAATGGTCCCATTTATGAAAAAACAAGAACCAATTTCCACACTAGCCAATCTCCGACCAATCTCAATGGAGCCATTGGGAATAAAAATACTGGAAAAGGTCATAAAGGATAAAATTGAACAATACATAGTACCAATAATATCACAGCATCAATACGCAAAAAAGGGGTCATCCACAGGGCAGGCAGCACTAATATATAAAACGCTAATCAATTCAGTTACTAAAAAGAAAAAATATGCACCAATGGTAGTCCAGCTGGATTTTGAAAGTGCTTTTGACTCTGTCCCAATAGAAACACTATTGAGTCAGCTAAAAGAAACACAGATACCTAAAACAATATTATATACAATAGGCAATTTGCTTCTAAATAGAGAAATACACATCACACTCAATGGTAGATCCACATCATCATTCAATCCCAGCCAATCAATCCCGTAAGGTTCTCCACTAAGCACACTGCTATTTACCTTTTATTTAAATCCACTGCTAGAGCAAATAAATAAAAAAATTCAAGGAATTCAAATACCAAATACTAATACATACATTCCCTGCATAGCTTATATGGATGATGTCACAGTGTTTCTAAACTCAAAAAAGCAAATACATATACTACAGGAAATAATAGAAGAATACACAAAAAATTTCAAATTAAAAATTAACATCAATAAATCAGTAGCATGGTCAATATACACAGGCAAAACAGACACACAAATTTATCAAGGTAAGCCCAGTAATTTCCTGGGTTTTCCTTTCCACTTGGGAATGAGCCAGATGAGAAGGAATATACAAAATAAACTCAAGTTCGAAGCGGAAAGGATCATAACATCACTCTCCAGATCATATCTCTCACTCTATGCAAAAGTGTCACTATTTAATCAACTTATAATGACCAAAATAACTTACTACCTGCCAATAATTACTTTTACAAAACAATTTACAAAATCAATTAACTCACTCTGTAATAAATTATTATGGAACAGAAAAATAGTAGCAATTTCTTTAAAGCAACTTAACCAACCAACAAAATGGAATGGCATACTTTCTACACACAAAAAACAGTAAATCTACTGATTACAATATTCAGACGTTTTCCAAACATAGAATCAAAAGAGGAAATCACACCAACGGACCGACCCCCACCCACAGACAATTATATAAATACACTATTGATAAGTATTAAAAACATTAAAGATAAAATAGCACTGAAGAATCCAATTAAATATACTTATTGGCAAATTCATGATTTTCTAACTCAAAGCCAAGAAAACAACAATAGGATAACAGTACTAGGAATAAATAATAGTCAATTACTCAAAAAGTACAAAACATGGTATTTAGAACCTAAATTGTTTGACTTCATCCTCAAATTGAATTTAAATGCACTACCTACAGCACATTTCATTCGGTTCAGAAGATTTTACCTAAATGTTGATCCAATGTGTGCTTTATGTCACCGGGAAGAAGAAACACAAGAACATTTAATATATCATTGTAAAGGCTTAGAAAAAGTCAGACAAATGATGGTGAATAATTACAGGAAAAGGGAAACCACAATAGAAAAAATGCTAAAGGCTTTCAATGAAAATAAAATACCTATAATACGTGCAGCAACTTTCAGTATATATGCCTTATGGTGTACTAGATGTGCTTTCACTTTAGGAAACAATCCAAGAAGACATCCCAACACATATCACAACAAACTAGGAAACTTAAGGAAAGGGACAATCTTCTAGCACCACCGGACATTTATGCTGCCACATGGTCTCTATTTAAAATAAAAGCAGCCTTATAATGGATAGACCAAATACAACCTCTGAAAAATGGAAAACTGAAATGAACTCATAATAAGAACTGAAAAATCTAAAAGGTGTGAACTGCAAAAGACGCTAATGGTTAAAAAAAACAAAAGTATATCTTCTGTGTTTCAAGATGTATCCTAGAATATGATGTTTTATACAATGTATTACTTGATAAGAATGTAACCTTTTTTTGCCTAATAAAGTTTGCTTTGAAATATTATAATAATAATAATAATAATAATAATAATAATAATAATAATAATAATAATAATAATAATAATAATAATAATAATAATAATAATAATAATAATAATAATAATAATAATAATAATAATAATAATAATAATAATAATAATAATAATAATAATAATAATAATAATAATAATAATAATAATAATAATAATAATAATAATAATAATAATAATAATAATAATAATAATAATAATAATAATAATAATAATAATAATAATAATAATAATAATAATAATAATAATAATAATAATAATAATAATAATAATAATAATAATAATAATAATAATAATAATAACTTGGTTTACTCACTAGCAATGTAAATATATGTATACGAAGTGTCTTATAGCAAATGTAACTCTATGGTTATCAATAAAGTTCTTTTCTTTGAAACATAATAATAATAATAATAATAATAATAATAATAATAATAATAATAATAATAATAATAATAATAATAATAATAATAATAATAATAATAATAATAATAATAATAATAATAATAATAATAGCAACAACAATAATAATAGGATGAATTGGATGATGTTTCACTGGACTAGCAATTAGATAATGAAAGAAATAGGGTACCTTTTAATTTCACATCATTGTCTAAATAATAACTAAGTACATGACCTAATGGAAAAATATTTCATATAATGTTTGGATCAAGAGAACAATATTATCAGATTTCAGTACATTTATTATTAAATTTACAAAGTAATGTACTTATGTTGTAATAGATGTGTAGAATGTGTAAACTAAAATATGAATACATATAAGAACAACTGGAGACAAAGTTTTAAATAATAAATAAAGCATTTATTTATATTTGCAATTGGAATAGACATAATTATCTCACATTGGGACTATTGTCCTAATTCTTAAATTTACACATACATTGCTAATATGAGTTTAATATCTCTGCAATTTATAAATCCACACATCGAAGAGAACAAGAAATATACTATATTAATGTCCTTCAATCCGATATAAACATATACACATTCAATAAATAGCAGTAATTAATTAATCCTTTGTAATCCACATATTTATTTCTAATAAGCATGAAGTTAATCCCAGCAGCAATTTCTGATCACTCAGCTTAGTTCATATCAATTGACCTCAGTAATATACAAGTCTCTAGACTGCCACTAACTAGAACAATAAGAATGTTGATTCCAACCTTAACACCTGAATTTATTTTTTCAGAGACTTATATTATGTGAAATAAAAATCTTTCAATGATCTTTAACCCAATACAGAAATATTTAGCTTACATTAATATCTTGTCATTTAACATTAATCATATAGTGAAAAATCAGCCATCTCCTTCAGGGTTGTTGAAGCTTGCAAAACAAATTCATAAACATATTGTGACGATAACCCCTATTCAACACACACAGAAACGAATACATATACTAACAAATGCTTATAACAAGGCATGTGAAACATTGAAGAGCTATTTAAAAAATAAAAAAAGTAGATTATGCCTAATGCATCAACATACATGGACTTGGCAATACATTAGATGGGCATTAGGGAGGGGACCTGAAATCAAAGTACCATTAGCAATTAAAATCAACAATGAAACATTTCCTGGAAATAATATGATCTTACCAATTCTTAACTATTTTAAAGATAAGCTGAGACCAGGGAAATTGACACAATACCAGCCAAATGTATTTGGAATGGCAGAGATTGAATCACCATATGCAATAGATGATTTTATAAATGAATGAAATGCACAACAACTGTCACCCAGGAAGCCCTGGAATTCCACTGTTCATATTAAAACACCTTGACAAGCTGACTAGCAAATGCCTGTGACAGCTGGCAAATTATTTATCACAGGGAAGAATAACAATTGGAGGGAGTTAATACAATCGCAATGGTGCCATTTAATAAAAAAAAGAAGCCCATCCCTTTGTTTCAGAGATAAGGCCAATATCAATGGGACCATTGCCCATAAAGATTTTAGAGAAAGTAATTAAAGATAAAATAGAACCATTTATTTTGCCAATGATTTCTCCAGCTCAATTTGCAAAAAAACATTCATCTACCACACAAGCTGCTATGTTATTTAAGGTTATTTTGACATCAGTTAGAGAAAAGAAAAGATATGGCCCGATTGTTGTACAGCTGGATATTGCTTCGGCTTTTGACAATGTTGATATATCTTTACTGTTGAGATTATTGAAATGTCACTGAAATGCCAAAACCACATATATATGTTGTAGCAAATTTACTCTTAAATGGCAGAAATTTGCCAGATTTCACACCAACTAAATCACTTTCACAAGGGTCCCCACTTAGTGCCATCTTATTCATTTTATATATAAATCTCCTTCTTGTTTGACTACAACAGGCATTTGATGGAATGGAGATCCTGGGAACAAGTCAAAATACCTGCATTGCATACATGGATGATATTACAGTTTTCCTGACATCAAAAAAGCAGATACCAAAACTACAGATGATTTTAGAAGAATACTCAAAGGAATTTAAACTAGGTTTCAATCCAGAAAAAACAGCAGCATGGACCATATTCATGGGAAGGCCATGTACATCCATTTCCCAGGCAAAACCAGACTCATTCCTTGGGTTTCCATTCCATCTGGGGACTACTGGCATGAGATGTCATTTGCAGAACAAATTGAAAAATGAAATCCAGCAAATAGCAGACTCTCTAGTCAATACTTATATGTCAGTATATTCTAAGATTCAATTAATTAACAGTTTGATGATGACTAAGATAGTTTACTTTATGCCAGTGGTTGCTTTCTCAAAGGCTTTTATCTCTAAAATTAAGACCATTTGCAATCAGTTACTATGGTCAAGGAAAGTCATGGCAATGTCAATGACTATGTCAACCACTGAATAAAAATGTTTTGGGGTTACATGATATTGGTATTTTTGACAAACAGAGAATGAGGAACAATATAATTGATATTGTTAAACAATTTCCAAAAATTAAGCAGCTCATAGAGGTCATTCCAACTGATAAACCACCACCAAAAAAATTATCATATTTTGAACAATTAATATACCATTGTAAAACAGAATCAAAAATTCCAGAGCAAATTTATGAACTAATAAATGAAGATAATAACACAATTGCTTTAGAACTGATACTGGGAATTAATAATAAACAACTGGTTAAAAGGTATAAACGATGGGCCTTAGAACCAACGTTTTTCAATTTTCTGATAAAACTTAACTTATCTGCATATATATAAAAACCTAGATATATATTGTAAAATATGATATATTTTGGCTAGAACAATGGTCTTCAGATGGAGCATTTATCCACTATGGCCATGTGAAATTAACATCTATTTGTCTACGTTTAAGTGCCTGATAAGCTGGATTCATGTGTGATGGAAATCTTACATAAGGAATAAAACAAAATCACTCATTGCCAATATAAATATGTTCAGACTGTGCTATTCAAAATTAATAAGGAGTTCTCAACATTTATAATAAAAAGTTGCATAAATTGTAAGAACTGTTTATGTAAGAAGGACTCTGAGGAAGAATTGTACCTGATCATATCAATTCATGAAATATTGTAAATATTATGATTTGTTCTTTTGTATAGATATGTCTTATTTTGTTTTTTATTTTTATTTTATTAGTCTTATATTTCAGAAGTACTAATGGTTTAATTCAACAATTTGGAACAGTCCAACATAAGAAAAATTTCTACCAAAATACTTGATTTTTCATCTATAACTATGAAATTGAGTGTTCAAATTGAATATTTAAATGGTAAGAGTTTTTCTCTTTTAAAGTCACTAAAATAACCAATGCCACCACATGACATGACTACTTGTAGTATGTATTATATGTTTTACTAATAGTATTCCTAAGATCTTTATAATGAATAAATGATTAACACTTTTTAATTAATATTCTTTACTATTTACTTGCTTTACTATCATATCATGTTTATTTATTGTATTTCTTCCATGATATATAAATATGCAAGGTGATTCTTTTAGATCAACTAACTTCCACACTTAGAACTGGATATTGCATCTGGAGTTGCACTTAAATTTCTAGTTTAGTTAGTAATCTCACTTTTATTTAATAACTTTTTCATCACTTTTGGATATATAAATGTTTATATTATGAGTGTCTATTATGGGAAATAAGGGCAAATAATTTTAAATTGCTTAAATAACAAAATGATAGATACTCATCATAGACATAAAAGTTATAATTACAGAGGAATATATCCAAACAATTTATTTGCACTTGTAAATTTTTTATTTAATTTTCTTTTCTACATTGGTTGATAATTTTTTCTATATTGTTAATATATTTTGTTTTTGCAAATAAATATTATGAAGTTTTTTTTTAATTGACAAAGTCTCTCTAGTTTTGTTGATCCAGCATTTACATACAATCCTATAACCAATATTTTACACACGCACACACACATAACTGTTTAATGAGCATGAGAGAAAAATGTTAAATAAAGGTTATTCCTTACTAATAGATAGGATGAGCTAATTTAGTAATTTATTAAGTTTGCATAGGTACATCCCTGTTAAGAGAGTCGAACACGAATTCTTCCTTAGTTCAAATATCTGAGGCAATGGTTCCAAAAAAGAGTGGTGAGATGTTAGGTGAACTGATTTAAATTACATGTAGATTTGATAGATAAGGCTTAGGCTAGTCATGTACTTCATTTTGTCATCTCCAGCATCCTACATGAAGACTCTAGGTCCAACAGTAGTCAGATGTGATCTTCTCTGTCATGTCATTTGACCTAACTGTTACAGTATGCAAAAAAAAAATAGAAAATGTGCATATAAATATGTGCTTGAGAGTGTTTTATTTTTCCATATGCATGTGTGTGTATTTTTTTAAAATTTACGTATTTTTAACAACTTACTTTTGATGTCTTTTTTGACATTTACTGTTAAAGTTTTTCTGTTTTGAGTTTCATAGCATTTTCTTGTTGCTTTTTTTGTAATTTGTATTTTACTTATTTTTGAGACATTTCAACATTTTGTGTGTGTGTACTTTTTTAAAATTTATGTATTATTTCACTTGATTTTTTACTTACTTTTGATGTCTTGCCTTAGGCATTTTAATTTTCCATAGATTTCAGCCGTTTTTGGATATAAATTTATCATTCACAGGCTTTTTGGTGGTACTGCAGTGTCACCTAGTGGACGCAGTACGTCATCGAACCCTACAAATCTTTTCTTTTTGTATCAACTCTCTCAGTGCACCACAATATCTGCTTTGGAGAGTTCAAATTCATGGCCTAACTACCATTCATGTTATAAAAATATTGATGATTACTCATTACTTCTTTTTGTCATTATACAAGTAGTTGTCCTGGGCCAGTCTCATGAATAGATTTGTTCTTGTTTCCCCATAATATGTATCTAAGCAATCAATATTTTGGAATTTAATTTTATAAACTATTTGGTGCACATCCTTAGTTAATTTATCTTTAGAATTATTCAACAATAAAGAAAGAGGCGATTGGAAACTTATATTTTCCTGCACATATTATTTTTTAGTCTTTGAATCACCTTTGGCTCTTATGGGAGGCTAACCCATTTTTTCTCATTGGAATTGGCTTGTATTGAATTCTTTATTTTGTTATAGAATTTTTCTATCATGGAGTTAATTTTTGTGATATTATATTTTTGTTTTTTAAATCTTTGGTGTATGTGTCTATATTATCTCTCCAATCTGATTCAAATTAATTACAGTTTTAAATTTGAAAACCTTTAAGATTTGCATACTTGCGGGCCATGGGAGTTAACAATTTGTATGGATGATTCCTCTGACATTTATGGGTTTTAGTGCCATTTTGTAGTTTAAAATATTCTGCCTTTATACATCTACATCCAAAAATTTTACTTTAGTTTTTATTTTCTTTTTTGATCATTCAAATTAAAGATTCCTGTACTAGTTCTTGCTGAATTTGAAATTATACATCTGCACATATTAGGGTGTCCTCCACATATCTTGAGTACAATATTTTTGTTGGCAATGATTTGAACTTTGATATAATTGTGTTTTCTTTTTATATTATAGCCTGCATATAATCCCACTGAACAGTAGCCCCATCCATAATCCATTTTGTAATGTTTTTTATTTGTCATGGTGATTGATAATTTCCTCATTAATCCATTTTAATGCTTCCATTATAAATTCTTTCTTATGAGTATTGTAGTTAATTTGTTGCAGCATTCTATAAATCATCTCTATTGATTCTGCTTGAGGATGCAATTTTATTTTTGTTGTTTAACTTCAAGTTTCTAATTTTATCAATGAACTTATATGATGACTTTATCATATACAGCCCAAATCTTCAATTAACCAGAATGCAATCATTTTTACAGAATTTTAGAAGTATGACCCTCCAAAGTTTCTTATTAGCCTTAGTGGGAATCTCTATTTATGTAGCTGTGGTTTGCAAACATTCTAGGTATTAAAGTCACTAAAGGATAAATTTTGCTGTATTCCGAGTTCATAAATGCTTTGCCATGGTATTTTCTAAGTATCAAAATAAATATGTCTTTCTTGTATTTTAAATTATACTACAACAATTTTTTATTAATAGTTGAAAAACGTTTAAGAAAGTTGTTAATACTTATGTGAAGTAACTTAAAGTGGCTTTATCTCAGACAAAGTCAGAAGTTTCTTTATATAAAAGATTGTATTCCTAGAAAATTCTTTTTGACTAAGTTAAATATTTTGCCACTTTTTTTACACTATTTTAAACATAGCTATTTTCTCTCATTCGTAATCCATCATTTTGTCAGTACTGACACATTTATTTTCCTGTTCAATTTTACTAACATTTGATTTATTAGTTTCAACATGCTGATTCTTTGCTAGATCATTGTTTTCTGATAGGAGACGCTTTTGAAATTATAAAAATTTCCAAAAAATGATATATTTCTATATGCTAAAAAAAAATAAATTACCTGATTTACTGATAATGATTTTATTATTAATAATTTGATTAAAAGAAAACAAGATATTTTTTATTTGGCATAATAAAAATATTTTATAAACAATATAGATTTAAGTAATAGATATAGAAATTTAAAGAGAGAAATTCAACAACTAACAAAAAGTTTTCATGTGATGATTGGAGTATTAAAACGTTAGATTTTTGATAGATTTGAATCTGAAAAATGACAATATAATCCTTTTAAACCTATAGATAGTATTTATCGATATAATAATAATAATAATGATATTTTAAACAGGCAGAGAGAGTATTTTAAGAAAGTTAAAAATAATAATACGATAATTAACATCTATTCCAAATGTTCACGTGAATAATTTTGTAAGAATAATGTATCATTAAAACAGGCAAAACTCTCCATACAGTAGTGCCAGACTAGTCTGCGGATATTGGATGAGTAGGCACTAGATGGGGATTTTATGCACAAGCCTTCTAGCATCCATTGATTACTCTGGTTGGCACTGAGTGGCACTACTATATGGAGAGTTTTGCCTACTTTGTGTGCTAGCATAAGAAATAGTGATCATGTGATATTTAGTGGTTTAATAATGTATCGTCTTTGTAGTTTTTAAGACTGTTCTAAAGCTTATTGAAAGTGATGAGGAGTTGGTTGGACATTTACTTATTTCTTCACTACTAGCTATACCAAACATCATACTGTACACTTTTTAAACAACTTATTTTATTTTATGGTAAGATTAAAATAATACTGAGCAATTTCAATCTTAGTAGATACAACCTTGAATAAATTACAATTATTACCAAATATAAAAAGCAATTTTTTGCTATCATATTTTACATTATTCATTTTGTAATATGTTAAATACAAGTATATTTTACCTTGAGTCTAGATTTAATATAAGTGATTTGAACACAGACTTTCAAGCTTCCTTCAGCCATCCATTCTATCTCATACATCCAATGCACATGACACAAACATGTAAAAAAGATAAATGATCTCTGTTATACATATTTCATGCTGAATGAGCATTCATCAATTGGTCCAGATCATCATCTTCCTCACACACATATATAATCAGTGCTCAGTTTATATTAAGATAGCAAATCTTCACACTTCAATAGACAGGCTTCAATCTAAACCCTTCAACTTTTCGTTCATTCATACCATTGAAAATTTGATGATAGAACTCCTAAATCTCTTGTTAATGCCAATATCGTCATGCCCATGTTGACTTGATCACTCTGATTTCTCATGTATAGGATTTTGTCAATTTAAATACACAGAAGGTGGGTTGGTCAGGATACAGGCTGAATTTGTAATATTTTAAATATAAGAATATTTTACATACCTGGAGTCTAGATGTAATTAGGAGATTTGAACAGAGACTTTCAAGCTCCTTTCAGTCATCCAGTCTATCTTATAAACCAATACACATGACCACACACGTGTAAAAAAAAATAAAGGTTCATCTATTTCATGCTGAATTAGCACTCATCAGTTGGTCCTGATCATCATCTTTGATATATATATAATCAGTGCTCGATTTACATTAAGATAGCAAATCTTGATACATTAATGGACAGGCTACATCTACTTCACTCTCCAATTTTTCAGCCATTTATATTTTTGAACATCTGATGATGGAATGGTAGAGTAGATTGAAACCTGTCCCTTAAAGAGTGAAGATTTGCTATCTTAATATAAACCGAGAATTGATTATGTATATGTTTGGGAGATGATGATATGGATCAACTGATGAGTGTGGTTCAGCATGAAATTTGTATACTGGAGATAATTTATCTTTTTCACATGTGTGTGGATCATGTATTGTATGAGATAGAAAGAATGACTGAAGAGAGTTTGAAAGTTTGTATTCAAATCCTCTATAATCCATCTAGACTCCAGGTATGTAAATATACTTATATTTAAAATATTACAAATTCAGCCAGTATCCTGCAGATCCCTCTTATGTATATATAAATGGACAAGGTCCTATATATGAAGGTCAGAATGATTTAAAGTCAACATGGGCATGACAATAACATTGGCATTAACAAATGATTTGGGTATTCAATTATCAGATTTTCAATGGTATGGATCACTAAAGAGTTGGAGGGTGGAGAAGATTGAAGCATATTCATTAAAGTGTGAAGATTTGCTATCTTAATATAAACTGAGCATTGATTACATATATGTGTGGGAGATGATGATCTAGACCAACTGATGAGTGCTGGTTCAGTACGAAATACGTATATCAGAGATCATTTATGTTCTTCACGTGTTTGTGGTCATGTTCATAGGATGTATGAGATAAAGTGGATGGCTGAAGGGAGCTTAAAAGTTTGTGTTCAAATTCCCTATATTATTTATTTTGATTAAAAAAAAGAAATATGTAAGATAAGCATGTTGAAGTGAATTTTTAAATAACATCATATTTGGTAATTTATATACAAAAGTATATCATTTTATAACCTGTTATGCTTATTAAAATATTTTGTTTAATTAAATTATTTTCCAGACAGTTTTTAATTTAATTAGTATTAAAACGTCTCATAAATGCAGTCTTTCTAAAAGCCTTAGGAAGTCCTAAATGACAATTAATTTTTAGAGATAAAGCGTAAATATTTTTATTTATACAAAATTATAATCATTTTTCCATGAACTTTTATGACTGCTAAAATAATACAACTTTAATATAATTCTATAATAATAAACAGTTTGTAATCATTAAGATCTTAACCATTTGGAACTATTCTTGTTTCCAGGGAAGGAAAGAATCAAAACTACTACTATTAGTATTACATTCGAAGATCAGCCTTTCAAGCTAATTGCACATGCGTCTTTGCGAGTGTTAAATAATAAATGAATACTTCACTCCACAATACAAGATATAGTATTTATACAGGAATAAAAAGAATCCTCTTATTCCTACGACTCAAATTCTTTTATATGAGCAAATCTGAAGTACTGTTGAGTAAAGCGTGAGAGTAGAATTCTCACTTTAAATTACTATCTAGATGTTTGAATGAATGACGTTGGTGAAATTGTCTAGAATTTACTAAACGTCACTCTAACTGAAACTTAATTATAAATAAATAAGCATTTATTTTTATATGACGCCATGTGTACAATTGTATTACATTCGAAAATAGATAGTAATTTAAAGTGAGAATTCTACTCTCACATTTTACTCAACAGTACTTCAGATTTGCTCATATAAAAGAATTTGAGTCGTAGAAATAAGAGGATTCTTTTTATTCCTGCATAAATACTATATCTTGTATTGTGGAGTGAAGTATTCATTTATTATTTAACACTCGCAAAGACGCATGTGCAATTAGCTTGAAAGGCTGATCTTCGACTGTAATACAATTGTACACATGGCGTCATATAAAAATAAATGCTTATTTACTTACTATTAGTATTGTTATCCACTTCTATCCCCCATTAAATATATATTTTACTGTTTTTTTTTTTTTTTTAAGTTTGAAGGAAATTATATATAAGGGCAAAATTAATGCAAAAATTCATTTTAATTTTTAAAGGGGGGGGGGGGACATTTAAATTTGTTGTAAAAAATGAAAATATTTTATTATTTTCATTTTTTGATACATCATCTAAAGTAAGAAATGTGAAAAATATTTTAATTAAGTTGATTATATTACTTTTTTTTTTTTAAAAAAAAACGCACTTAAATTTATTATATATCTTTTTTCATCCCCACCCTCTTTTTATTGCTAATTCCAATCATTATGCAGAGATTACTGTGAACCAAACAATATTAATGTTGGATTAATCAGCAATCCTTTCTAGTTCGTCTCCAGAGATTGATAAAGACTATTTGTTTGTTTAATCAAGAAACAGTTCGCTTTAAATTAAGTTTTAATAGAGTTTCTACAAATGTCGGCTGACCTTTTTACTATTCATGGAAATGAACACTAGTTTTGATTAAAATTATTAACGACTCACTACATTTAAACGTGTTTAAGAAAATATATATATTCGATAAAAAATAAAAAATATATTAAAAATTTTTTTTTTAAAGAACCAATATATTTATATCTGAAACAACTTTGAGTTATATTGAAGATATACAGGCACTGCGACTTGAAAAAAAATAAGACTTTCTTTATTAACAAAATACTGTACCATCGGATTTATTTACAAGTATATAATTTATTCTTATTTGTGGCTACTGATCGATTTCTTTCCAAAATTATTTCATCATATTTTAATATACGGTAAGCTGTTTGATGTCTGTATTGTTTGTACTTTCTGTTTTGGGAGAATTATAAGCATTTACGGAATTATTTTTTCCTATTGTTATTTAGGTTCTTAAATCTATTGTATTTTCTATTATCAAAAATAAATTTTATCAAATGAATCGGATTTATCAGCAGTATATGTGGAAAATCTATTACCTTAACTGTTTGGAAACATTTTTTGAGCAAATGTGTAAAAAAAATAAAAAAATCAAATATATTAATCTTTAACCGAGGTTTAAAGTTTATATCTGTGCTAGAGATAATCCTAGTTTCGAAAATGATTAGTAATAATCATTATTGTATTTATCTGAAATGGATTGTGTCAAAGTTGTGAGTGGAGGAAATTTGACAATGGTAAATGAAAATGTAACAAATGTAAAATGTGTCTTATTTTGCCAATCAAACACACAAATTTGGGATTTAGGTTTAATCTTTAATAAAGATAAATGTTGGTTGTATAATAAAACACTGCACAAATTATTGCTGAATTGAAAGAAATACAAAGGTTTGTTAAGATTTTATAAAAATAAATTAGATCATCATCAATAAACGTGTTTAAGTATTTTAAAATCTTTTTCTGACAAGATATACATGCACATATATATGGTATAGGTCTTTAGTTTATTGGAAATATCTGAATACTCATAAAAGATTTATTTAATATAAATGTTTAATTAATTAAATTTCATATTGAAATCTTTAATGATTTGTTGTTAATTTAATATATAATAGTGCCCATGGAACAAATGTAATTGATTTCCAAAAGCACATTAGTTAATTAATCATTCTGTTGATTCAATGGTATACTGAAATAAATTCATTTAAGGACAATCAATTCCAAACTCACAACCTAGAAAAAGTTTTTATTCAACATAAGAATTTAAATAGGAAGAATATAAAATCAAAGCAAAAGTATGTGAAAATATACATATAAAATTAATTTACCATGTTTAATTTTTACATATTGTATTGTACATGTAAATTTGAAATAAAATTGCACTTTCAAAAGCATAAAATTGTTGCTTTGATATCATCTGTTTCTTCACATTATTAAGGGTTTTCGTGTGTTTTTTAATATTATTACATGGACTGATTAATGTGGAAATTCTCTTTTTACTTCTGCATTATTTATTTATTTTTAAAAAAGACATTAAACATTCAGTACTTAAATATGAATAGATATAAAGCTCTCTAGCTTGGAAATAATTCATTTTTAGGCATTCAAGATAGTTTTCTATTCAATTTTATTATAACTTATGTGTGTAGAATAATTTAAAAAAAAAAAAAAAGTAAAGCATTTTCATTATCAAAGATTCAAAAAAAATAATCTAGAGAACTAAATTTATTACATAAAGGTGACAAACAAATGGATAAAAATATAATTCTACATATGCTGTGGGAACCAATGATATTCCTTATAACATTTGTATTTATTGATTTAACTATTTTATATACTGTATTGTTGTGGGATTGTTTACTTTAATAGAAAAAACATAAAATTTATTTTATTTTTCAATTTCATTATTTTAATATATTTTTGTTATGACTAAAGGTATTTTAATAAGTAAGATTAGAAAAATAATTTTATTTTGCCATAAACATTATTTAAACTGAAGATCACTTATATGAAAATTAATTATACAGATTAAGCCTTGATTTAGTTATAATGAGAGTTTAACATTATTAATTTAAAATTACAGCAGCAACAGTCATTCATAAATTACTAAGACCATTCCAACCCCAAGGAATAAAAAGATAAAAAGTCTATTCTAGAGAAAGTTTTGCAATGATTATGCAAACCAATCTGCAAATACTTTTTTTACATTTATTTGACATTTTGCAGTTTCTTCTGCATAAAAGTTTTTTTCTGAAATACTTCAACATTATGTCTAATTGTATCTTTCCAGTGTATTTTCTTTGCCACATTTTCCCAATGGAAATGAACTATTTTGCTATTTATTTAGAATAAAGTTGAGCTCATTCTTATAATGGAAGTGATGTCTACCTTCCCACAAATGCCATGCATTTGTTTATAAAGAGCATGTAAATTAAAGCATATTAAATTTAATATAGTCTGAAATTGTCATCTTTAAATTTGGTTAAAGGATACATCATTGAGAAAATAAATGTAATATCTCAAAAAATTGTACAAGAATAATATCCTGAAGTTTGATAATGCTTTTACGTAGAATTTAAAAAATGAAAAATAAAACAATTTAAATGGGTAAATTAAATTGATAACTAAGCCTTTTAAAATTTATTCATTGTATGACTTGGTAATCATTGTTCAACCCTTAATTTAGTGGAGAAAAGTGTATGTTGAATATTTTGTACAATGATTTCTAAGGCAATTATTCAATGGTATAGAAAATAAGGGGTTAATTCACAGAGAATCTAAAGTTACAATATTCCATATTTGGGTAACTATTTGTACCAAATTAGGGCATAATTATGAGAAGATGGAAACCCATCATCATCCCCAAATAAACAAAAGATAAAATATTAAATATAAATAATATAAATAAGCATTTATTTTATATAGCATATGTTTACAATTGTATACATTGAAATATCAGCCTTTTAAGTTAATTGTGCATATGCTTTGCGAGTAATTTAAAGTGACGGTTCCATCCTCACGCTTTACTTGCCAGTACTTCAGATTTGCTCATATATAAGCATTTGACTCATAGGAATAAGAGGGATTCCTTTTATTCCTGCATAAATACTATATCTTGTATTGTTGAGAAAGTATTCATTTATTATTAACACTCACAAAGCATATGCACAATTAGCTTAAAAGGCTGATATTTGAATGTAAATAATATAAAGCAATGAGCATAAGATCACTCTGAGGAATCAGCACAGCTAACTATAATAAGTATGTTAACTATAAGTTCACCAGCATTACACAAAAGTGATAATCATCCATCATCATGAATGATCAACAATAAAATCAACAGTCAATCTTGTGACTGGATTGAAATGAATTTACTATATGCCAAGCTAATTATTTAGCCCTTGCCAGCTTGGGGCAGATTCTTTAAAACATTAATTTGGTTGCACAAACCCAAGTGCCAATCCATCAAAATATATAATAATAAAAACAATAATGCTGGGGTATTAAAACATGCTAATCATCATCAATGCTCTGGCCACTTAGTATCATTAATGTACTGGTCAGCTATAAACTTAATTTCTTGTAAATACTAGACTAAATAAAATGAAGTTCATTGACATTAAAGGATATCCACTTTGCAACACTCCAGAATCATCATCATCAACTGGATGCCTACAAACACTAAATACAACCCTCTTTTATATAACAGACTGTTATGCATGAATCTAACTCAAGGAACACAAGCTCTACAACTGTTACTGTGAATAAGAGATATAATGCAACATATAGTGATTTATATTTTTGGATTGAGTAAGTCACTGGAATAATTTTAACAGTAAAATATCAGTTTATTAACAACAAGAATAAAAAATGAAATTAAGGTCTACAGAATATGGTTATGATTTTGATTAATATACAAAAAATATGCTATCACATTGTAATTTACATATATGTTCCAATAGATTTATATAAAATACCTATATATCAGGGCACAGATGTGTGGTATAATATAAAATTAACATTCAAATTGTCATACAACAAAAAAAAAAGATTAATTTGAACATATATGTATTTACCTGACATGCATTGATATCAGCATGCAGACATGCATACTATTTATGAACATATTTGAATTGTCACATCATAATAAAATAAATGAATTTTATATATACGCATCTATCTGACACACATTGATATATGCATACAGATGTGCAGTGTAATTTATGAACATATTTGGATTGTCATAAAATAATAAAAAAGAGCTATCTCATTTTAATTTACCAATCCCTCACAATGGGTTTACATAAAACATATATGTATCAGTACACAAACATGCAGTATAATAATTTATTAACATATTTGATTGTTATAATCTACAAATAAAATTCTTTTTTCTTTTATATTATATAATTAATAACCAATTTAACATATATGTGTGTGCACATGGAAATGTATGTGCACATTGATGTTTGTAATATATTCTAATTTATCAAAATAATTAAATTATTAAGAATATATTTTTCACAATTAATTTCATGTTGAAATATATATAAAATTCATAAAAACAGTTAGTTATTTAGTATTTTTCTTGCTATGATGTATTACCCCAAAGACGTATTACTCTAATCTTCCAAACTTTAAGATAACATCAAGTGATTTGCAGACAAATTTAATTGCTAAAATGTGTCTGCAGATCACATGGGAGTGTTGCCTTGAAAATCACAAGATTAGAGTAATGTGTCTTTGGGCTAATACATCATACTAAAGAACACATGTGGTTGAGATGACACAATGTTTGTTGTTCCTGGAACAAACAAAAAAAAATTACATAAATAATAATTGACTAAAATTCTTTTAAATATAAAATGATTAAAAATCTTTTAAAATATTTACACAAATATTTCTGTACAAAAAAAGTAACTAATTTTTAAATTAAACAGACAAATAACACTCTTCCCAATATACTGTGAACCTGCCATAATGTGCAAATAGTGACATAAAAATGTGTTGAAAGGTATTATTTTAAAATAAGAAATAAAAGTAAATATTTTTGTAAAAATAGGGATAATTTCTATAAAAATTACAAAAGTAAATAACAAACAAAAAAGCAATCCTTAAAGATATCACATCTATGTAAGATATGAAGTGCATTTTATCAAAATGTAAGAAACAAAATGAAAATTATTTACAAATAGCAGTTACTGTGAAGGACTGAACTGACTTATATGTTGCAAAATTGTAGTCAAAGGGTTATCTTTGTATAATCACCTCCACATGAATTCAATTAAATATGAATCCAGCTTCTTCTGAAATCAATAGGTCCCATAACTTTAAATCCTCTATTTTTTGTCTTTCTTAGACATCTCATTTTTTTCACCCATTTTGATAAATGAGACAGAAATTTTTTCTAAATTACATGTAAATGTAACTAACAATATCCACCCCCCCCAAAAAAAAATCATAAATTTACAGAATCACAAAATCCACAGTAAACTGTAAAAAAAAATCCACTGAAAAACAGCAATATAGTATCAGTATAAGTGAAAAATAGTAATAAAAATCTCAATATGATCACAAAAAAATTCACTGTGCTGATGCGGATAATGCAATAGCCCAAAAGACAGAAAAATGACAAAAAAATTCATATAGGTCTCATCTTTTGAACTCTCACAGGTCACCATGTAAATATCTTGACCATTCCCATGGATTAGTCATGCCAGTCTTAAGTTGCCATGACAGCCTTCATCTAATTTTCGATGAAATCTTACCAGCAGAAAAGATGCTAAGGGTAAGAAAAATACTAAAATACCAAAAATTTTTCTTGTTTAAAAAAAAAAAATCAATTTTTGACCAGTTACTGTTGATTAATTATAAACATTTTTTTAAAAAATACCATGGCAAATTTCTTTGTTTTCCAATCTAGAAATACTGTTGGAGTTTATGAATCAATTCTTTACTTTTAGATTTTTAATTCAAGCAAAAATTATTTACTTGTATTTTTAAATTATAGATTTTAAATGTCATTTTTTTTTCAATAAATGATTTGAAATATTGTTCTCTCTATATATATTACTACTCACCAGCTATGCTTCATATATACACATATATTTGTGCTTCTCTGTATACAGATAAATCAGCATACATATAAACTAGTTCTTCAGCAAGTTGAGGCATTCTACTGATGAGCTGGGTTCTTTTAAAACAATAGACTGACTTATAGTCAACATCAGGAAAGGAATAATTCAGGTAGCTTTTGGCATTTGATCAGTCCCATTTACTCTAGGATTGGAAAGACTTCAGGCAAGTTAGCTGTTTTGTCCACATTAGGGCTATGAAACACTAAAATTTGACCCTTTTTCATGTGAATTCAAACTCCACCATAGTGAACTATGGAGCAGCTGCTGGACTTTCCCTCCTTGTAGTTATATTTTTATAGTAGTTTCTGTCATAATCTGTCCAACTCTTGGAACTCTTAAGAACTACCCAGAAAAACTTAAGAACTACCCTCTAATATTTATTTAACCCTTTTATAGTAAGGGTATGATAAAAAATACATTAATTAAAAATGTTTTTCCTACCTTGATTGAAAAAAGTTAATGACTCCTCAATTCACTTTAATCCTTTGAAAAACCACTTTGTGGAATTTTATCAAAATAAGTTATACAAGCATTACTTAAAAACAGATTTCTAAAATAGATAGTGAAATTTTATAATTACCAGGATATCTATTGTAACATAAAAACATGCTTGTTTTAATTTCAAAATCAGAATTAATAAAATATTGATTAGACCTTGAAAATATCTATAAAAATTTTGTTTGTATTTATTTCTACTTTTTCTTTCAACTTTATATATATATGCACACACTATGTTGTTGTATGCCATTAAACCCATAATGGTTTTAATATATATATATATATCATTAAAAACCAGTCAGCACTTTGACAATCCCAATATTAAAACAATCAACAATTTCTAACTGTTATCAAGGCAACCTTTTAACAATTTGAGTGGAATCCCACCCTTATTAATGGTCTAATATATTTATATAGACCCTAAAGATTGCAACTTGATTACAGAGATTAAAATTATTGGCACAAAGAAGTTAAAATAAACCTCTTTAAGCAGGTAAATAAAACCTATTCTGAATGCAGACTAATAAAAAAGTCAATTATAACATTAGAAACTGCAATTATAAATTTCAAATTGCATCCAAAGTATTACTTAAATACTAAGTTAATAATACTCAAGGGTAAATGAGTGATCATATGATATATGAATATTTGAAGAGAAATGTTAAAAAAAGCAAAGAAGATATCAAATAATTATAATGATAAAGAGGGAAATGCTTAGAAAGCACATTTGTTTTTTTTTTAAAATATTAATTAAAGAAAAATCTAATCCATATTAAATGTACAAAATTAAATGTAATTTATTAAAGTGTTTAAATCAGTGGTCTTCAACCACTGTTCCGTGGCCCGGTGCCGGGACATAGAAGTTTTTTGCTGGTCCATGCTAGACTGGCAAGAAAGTTTTTAATAACAAAATAATAAGATTTTAAACTTTTAATTAATAAAAACAATTTTTTTTTTTTCATCGCACTTTTACCTGATTTAAAAAAAAAAAACAGAACAAAATCTAATCAATCATACATAAATTAATTTGTTTTTCTAGTTATCACAGATGTTTATGGGGGGGGGGGATAGAATTAAATTTTTTATTACTTTTCTAAAAAAATTAATTTAAAAAAAAAAGTTTTTTATTATACAAACTCCATATATATATAACTTCATCTAAGGCTAAGCTGTTTACATCTTTAAGAAAATTTATCTATAGACTTCTGCTGATCCATGAAACCTTATCCTTATTTTTGCCGGTTTGCGAAACCTTATACTTATTTTTACTGGTCCGCAGGTGTGAAAAGGTTGAAGACCACTGGTTGAAATGCAATTTATTATACAATTTTTCAGTGAATGTTATTTTTTTAAAAAAATAATTAAAACAAATAAATTAAACAAATCTAAGCATAATAATTAGCATAATTTAAAAATAATATATTAATATAATATAGTTAAAAAATATTGCTCAAAAAAATTTCAAGAAAGAAACAGAATTTATTTGATTAAAAAGAAATTTTGCATTAAATAGTGATAGAAGTTGTATTCTTTTTGTATACAGTTCCACAAATTGTGATATGTAGGCATACATGCTGATATAGAAATATCAAATGCTAGGTAATTTACCATCACTGTTTTCTGTTGACATTTTATTTAGCATTAAACTGCAAACATTTTGGTTTTATATGTTGTCCACAGTTGGAGATCAATGATGAAAAAATTAACTAATTTTTAACAGTTCTATTTTTTTTATTAATATGGTCCTTTATAAATATTATAGTTTATAAATAAAATAATGATGGACATAAAAGTGACTGGATAATAGTTGACTCATAGTATTAAGATTATATTTAAAGTTTTCAATATTTTATCCATGTATGAAACAGTAACAGTATTATCTTTAATTTATTTTTATGCTGATATTTTTTTGAGAATAAAATGTATATTTTTTATTATATGTATTTTCAAATAGTATTCTTATTTCAGTGCATCTTTCCACTTATCTTAATCATATCACAACTCAATCTGCCCCGAAGTCGCATCAACCTCTCTCACTCTGGATGCCATTTTTGAAAGACCCAGTTCACTTTTTTTCAAGTAAATAAGACATACTTAGCTCATATTGTAATTTTGACTTCATATACTTTTTTTTTAGATATACTTTTAAATTCATATATATTATACCATTTCAGACATCTTTTAGAAATAAAGCTGGCCTGACCTTACAAGTTTTTTTTAAAAATACATATTAAATAGACATTTAAAAAAAAAAAAGTAAAGAATGTAATTTTTTTTATTTACTTAAATTAATGTAATAATAAATAAAAATTCCCAGACTTATTATGTGTAATCTTTAGCATTTATAAAAAAAAAAAAAGGGGGGGGGGAGGTGAGAGACACTACTTTTTTATTTTGATGTTTAAAAATAAAATCGTTGAAGAAAGCTTTCTTGTTTTAAGATAACTTTAATATCCTTATTGTGAAAGACTTGTAAATTATTTACCAGCAAATAATTCTGTGTAATAGTACTATAAAAGTAAGCAGATTAGAATGGCAGACCCAATTTAGGAATTATCAATGCAGCTAAGATTAAAAACTATGTAATAACTGAAAATCTCATTGTCATGAGGTAAAAATCTAATCAATGCACTAGTCAAACTTCCAATTATGGTCTTTTGCAAATTCCAGTTTTAGAAGTGTCTCCTTTTTCACCTACTCTAACCAGAGGGTAAAGAATTATTATTACATGTCATCTTTCACAACTTATTCCTGACTACTTACAAATATATAATCAGGAGAATAATTCAACAAAATATATCTAGTAAAGCATTAATTCTTAAAGCTGTCTTAGGTTTGAATCTATAATTTAATAAAAT
Source organism: Epiperipatus broadwayi (assembly GCA_028023455.1). Taxonomy (NCBI): domain Eukaryota; kingdom Metazoa; phylum Onychophora; class Udeonychophora; order Euonychophora; family Peripatidae; genus Epiperipatus; species Epiperipatus broadwayi. The sequence continues at coordinate 16,073,141 of JAQFVV010006202.1, read as the reverse complement.
GTTGAATTAGAATCTAATGTTATGGTAAGAAATTTTTTAAAAAAATTAAAAGGTCTTTAATAAAGGAAATAATAATAATATTGATAGCAAATATTACATTTAATATCAATATGCAGTTAATAATTTTAACATATTATTTTCATTTTAAATACTGTACCAATATTGAAATTGGCACATAAAAATTTATCTAAAAAAAATTGTTAAAATAATCTTTCGTAAAAAAAAAAATGTAAAATTAAATGTTGAAGAGTTTATTACAGTTTGTTTTCGAAAAGATGAGAGTCAAATAGTTTTCTATTATTAGTTTTTGAAATAAAAGTTAGAAAATAATTGATTAAGAAAGGGGAAAGGGAGTTTTGGTTAGAAAAGTTTAAAAAATATAAATCTCTTTTCATTCGAATTAAAGAAAAAGTAATCTTAAAACTAGTTATATATGTGCGTATATATGTGCGATTGTAAATAAAAATGAATGTATGCATATTAAATAAATATTAAAATGAAATAAAAAAAGATTATCATTAAAAAACACGGCAATGACTATTAATTAAAAATATAAAACAACACGTCTGCAAGGCTATTACTAATTAAACAATCTTCCAAAACACGTTGACAAAGGATTATCAATGGAATTTCGACAACAGTTATTGCCGGAGGATATTACAAGGACATCACATCGCAGGTATAAATAGACCTTTTTTTTATCGGACAATTAATTGAGTCAGTTAAGTGAAGAGAGGACAATCAGTTGAGTTAATTGTATCCAGAAACAAAATGCAGTGCTGAGCAGCTTTTGGGAACATATGTTTCTCCACAGCCTGAAGTCCGATGAAAACAGCAAGATCTGCCCGTGAAATAATGTCAGCGTAACAACTTGGAAATCTCCATCAATATCTAATTGTCTCCAATAGTAATAATCATGAATAATAAGGAAACTCATCAAGAAAGTGTCCCAGCCAGCTGGAAGTATTCGTAATGGAAGCAGCTACGTTCAAAATCCTAGGTAAAACATTTGCTTATTTTTGTTTATACCATAATAGCCATTGCACTAATTCGTAAAGCCTCCAGAAACAAGTAATTTGAACTCTTTAATCATGCATAAAATGAACTATTGATGTGCATGTTTGTGAATGCTATATGATTTTATAAACATCAAACATTATTTAGGCTTTTCATAAGATATATATTATAGTGTATTAATTTAAAATGTGCATGTGTTATATTAGTTAAAAAATTATAAAGATGTTTAAATTTAGTAAATTAAGGTTAGTTAATAAATTGTCTTAAAACTTAAACTCTATTTGTCAGTCAATTCTTTTTATCACATCTTTTTATCAACTCTTTTACCAATCTCTCTTACAATTCTTTTCACCACTAATTATGTATAATCTGTTAGTGATTACAAGTAACTGAGCTAGTCTATGGGTAAAACTTAGGCATTGAGTTAGTGGCCATTGTTCAAAGTGTGTTATTTATTCATCTTGGATAATTAACTGGCACCCATGTTTACAAGAAAAAAAGTGCTTTGAACTCTGGTGTTGAACTCAACAGTTGAGAAGAAGTTATGTCCTGAAAATGTAATGCTAGTTATATATTTTATAGCTATCATTTGGGCATGCATACTCTCCAAGTATGTTCTTCTCCACCTAAGAGACCAGTTTTTCGATCATCCCATATTCGAACCTGGTACAAATGGTGCCCAACATGGGGCAAACCTGTCATAAATGACAGTTAATTAAATACTTTGTTTCTTGTTTGAAGTTTTGTTTTATACAAAAACTAAATTACGTATGTGAAAATGTTTTAATTTAAAACAAAAAAAAAAGAATTGACCGAAAAAATTTTTTCTTTAAATGAAAAGAGATTTTGACATTTATGTTATCAAATCAGAGACAGTTTGATATTCTGGTGGAGTTAAAGTGTTAAGATTGGGTAGAGGAAATGGACAAAGGGGGTAGAGTCAGTGTGTGTTGTCGTCTTAGTAAGAAAAATAAATAAATAAGTCATATATTAAATTTAGTTTAATGTAAGCATTAGTTTGAAAAAAATACAAAAATAAAATATATTGTTTCAAAATGGGAAAAGATATAGAGCTGGAGGAATTAATAAAAAGAGTAGAGGCATTAAAAAGGGAACATGAGAATATAAAAACATGGGTGCACATATATTTTAAAAATCCCCAGTTAGTAGAAAAGGAAGATATATCTGAGATGCAGATGATGATGAATATGATGCAAAATTTTGAGCAAAGTCAGCAAGACCTCAAAAAAGAATTGTATAAGAAACTTGAGCAAAGCCAGTTAGAACTCAAGGCAGAAGTAAAAGGCAAAATTTGGATTAGAACTAGATAGCGTTCAAACAGAGAAGAGACTGAAATAGAAATTAAAGCAGAACAGGATAGTGCTAAGACAGAGGAAAATATAGATGAAGAAATAAAAGAGAGACATAAGTTCAAGGTAGAAGATAGCGTTGAAAAGTTTTTACAAAAATTTAAAAATGTTAAAATAAAAGTTTGTGTTGGTTTTAAATGTAGATTTAAAATAAAAAGAAAGTATAGGAAAAAATATTCACAGTTAGGAAAAATACGAAGGTCTGCAAAGCTTAAAGGTTTTTTTATTTACAAGGTTGAAAATAGAATGGAAAGAGAAAGAGATAAAGTAATAAAGTATAAAAGCAGGATTGATAAGAGAGAAAAGTTAGTTTATATTATAGAGTTAGTATGTAGAAAGAAGGAACCGCCTGACATAGTTTAAAAGTTAGTTAAGGGTCGGAATATTAAAGTAATTGGAAATAATAAGGACTGAAAATGGACTGTGAGTTTAATATAATTATTTTGATGTAGATGAAAAGCCGGAATTAGAATTTCACTATTTAAAATGATGGATTGTTTTGTCAAATAATAATAATGGAGGCTTCGTAAAATAAAAATTTTTTTTTTCTCCACGCACATATTAATTAAGGAAATGCTCATAAATGAACTGTTCAAATAAATAAAAAATCAATAAAATCAAGTTAAATAAATAAGTACAATACGTCTGTAAAAAGTAAATAAAATATTCGTAATAAAATAAAGTAAGTTGTTTTTGAATATTTGCAAGTTAATAAAGGAAGTAAAGAAATGATTTAAGGTTTAATGTAATCAAGTCAAATAAAATAAATAAAAGTATTTGTATAATAATGGATCGTAATATAATAATAATAGTTTTTCTGAATACACACACATAGATAAAGAAGTTAAAATAATGGTTTAAAAATAGTATCATAAAACTAATATTTAAAATGTTCATAAGGGTTTGAAAATAATATTATAGGATTAGTGATAAATAATATAAACAATCTAAATTGTATTAAGAGTGTAAGGATTCGAAATTAAAGAGAATGAGGGTAGTATAGAAATGTTTTAGTTAAGGATAAGTTTAAAGCTGTTGACTGGATAAATTTTAGTACCCATAACAGACTTATCAGGGGTCATTCTTCTTTTAAAATGTGCACTGGTGACAACCAGATTAAGTCATAAGTATCTTTTTCAGGGGAGAATCCCCATATCTCATACCTCATTTTCCAAAGCATAAGTTGAAAATGGACAGTTAAAAATTCCTGCCATTCACAGTGACCTTTTCATAGTCAAAGTCCGATCAAGAGAATCAGCAATCGTTTTTCAAAGCATAAGTCGAAAATGGAAAATTCCTGCCATTCGCAGTGACCTTTTTTTAGTCAAAGTCCAATCAAGAGAATCGGCAGCCGAAGCTTCATTTTTCATAGTGTAAGTCAGTATAAGACAGCGAATCTGCATCCACCTCATTTTTAAAAGACCCCTGTGTCACAAAATTAGTTTGTCCTCGTGGTCACTATCCAGGACTCAGAACATTGTAAGCAATGTAGCCAGCATAGAAAGGAGTAAAGCATAATTGAAGATTGCCTTTAGTATGGAAAGCAAAAGATATCAAAAAGCAAACTTAGAAAAAAATAATAAATTAAGAATTAAAGTTGTCAGAGATAAAATGGTCAAAAAATGATGCATTTTACTCTCAAATGGGGATGGTGCAATGTACCAATATTGAAATTGGCACATAAAAATTTATCTAAAACAAATTGTTAAAATAATCTTTCATAAAAGAAAAATGTAAAATTAAATGTTGCAGAGTTTATTACAGTTTGTTTTCGAAAAGATAAGAGTCGAATAGTTTTCTGTCATTAGTTTTTGAAATAAAAGTTAGAAAATAATTGATTAAGAGGAGGGAGGGGGAGTTTTGGTTAGAAAAGTTTAAAAAATATAAATCTCTTTCCATTCGAATTAAAAAAAAAGTAATCTTAAAACTAGTTATATATGTGCGATTGTAAATAAAAATAAATGTATGCATATTAAATAAATATTAAAATGAAATAAAAGAAGATTATCATTAAAAAACATAGCAATGGCTATTAATTAAACATATAAAACAACACGGCTGCATGGCTATTACTAATTAAACAATCTTCCAAAACACGTCAAAAAATTATCAATGGAATTTCAACAACAGATATTGCCGGAGGATATTACAAGGACAACACATCACATGTATAAATAGACCTTTTTTTATCGGACAATTAATTGAGTCAGTTAAGTCAAGAGAGGACAATCAGTTGAGTTAATTGTATCCAGAAACAAAATGCAGTGCTGAGCAACTTTTGGAAACACACATTTTTCCACAGCCTGAAGTCCGATGAAAACAGCAAGATCTGCCAGTGAAATAATGTCAGCATAACAACTTGGAAATCTCCATCAATATCTAATTGTTTCCAATAGTAATAATCGTGAATAATAAGGAAACTTATCAAGGAAATGTCCCAGCAGCCTGGAAGTATTCATAATGGAAGCAGCAAACAAGAAAAAAAAAAGTTCTAAATCTATGTTCAAAATCCTAGGTAAAACATTTGCTTATTTTCGTTTATACCATAATAGCCATTGCATTAATTCGTAAAGCCTCCAGAGACAAGTAATTTGAACTCTTTAATCATGCATAAAATGAACTATTGATGTGCGTATTTGTGAATGCTATATGATTTTATAAACGTCAAACATTATTTAGGCTTTTCATAAGATGTATATTATAGTGTATTAATTTAAAATGTGCGTGTGTTATATTAGTTAAAAAATTATAAAGATGTTTAAATTTAGTAAATTAATGTTAGTTAATAAATTGTCTTAAAACAAACTCTATTTGTCGGTCAATTTTTTTTTATCAATTCTTTTTATCAACTCTTTTACCAATCTCTCTTACAATTCTTTTCACCACTAATTATGTATAACCTGTTAGTGATTACAAGTAACTGAGCTAGTCTATGGGTAAAACTTAGGCGTTGAGTTAGTGGCCATTGTTCAAAGTGCGTTATTTATTCATTCTTGGATAATTAACTGGTGCTCATGTTTACAAGAAAAAAAAAGTGCTTTGAACTCTGGTGTTGAACTCAACAGTCGAGAAGAAGTTATGTCCTGGAATTGTAATGCTAGTTATATATTTTATAGCTATCGTTTGGGCATACATACTCTCCGAGTATGTTCTTTTCTGCCTAAGAGACCAGTGTTTCAATCGTCCCATATTCAAACCTGGTACAATACATATTAATTTTTTTATTGTCTCTTCTTAATATAATTTTTTTTTAACAAATGCTAAAGCAAATACAATTTAAAATTGACTTCTTGTTCAATTAATAATCGATAATACATATTTTTATAACTTTGATATATGTCTATTTATCGATTAATTGACATTTTTCCAATCTTCATTTATATTATTATAATGAAATAATAATAATAATAATAATAATAATAATAATAATAATAATAATCATCATCATCTTAGATCTCTATAATCAGAAGAAATTCAAAAAATTGCACACTTACATAAAGAAGATGGAATATATTCTCATTTGAAATAGAACTCTTACAACTAAATAAACTAACTAATAATGGACAATGTTTTTTTCAGTTGAAACATCCATTTCTGGAGCAAATTGATATCAATGTAACACAATGTAAAACATGCAAACAATGTAAAGTTTCTTTGAGTTAATAAAGTACCTTTTGAAATAATAATAATAATAATAATAATAATAATAATAATAATAATAATAATAATAATAATAATAATAATAATAATAATAATAATAATAATAATAATAATAATAATAATAATAATAATAATAATAATAATAATAATAATAATAATAATAATAATAACAACAACAACAACAACAATTGTTTTAAATTGTAAGTAAGCATATCAGAGTTCATAAGTTAAATACAATCTAATTAAATGAATTTTCTCCAATATGGATATAATCTCACTTAAATATACATTTATATGTAAGTATCATATAAAGTGTGTAAATACATTTTGTTTTATTATAACTGTTTATTTTAAGTGTCTTTTTTTCTCTTTTATTCCAAATCTAATTAAATATAACTATACATACCCACACACACCCTGCAACACATTGCCATGTTTTCTTTGCGGCTAGTAGTCGGTAACCGAGGAGCTAACACGTAAGAAGCTAGAAAAGGATTTGAATCTGATCTGCAAGTTTTTCTCAGTTTAGAGATACTGCCCTAATCTGCTTAATGGCGGATATTTTTTTAAAACAATAAATAGCATCTATAATGGCAAGGAATAGATCCTCTCTGTACTTAGATATGTTAGATGGGAATGATGGTAAGGAAATATAGCTGGATACTCAGTCTGATTATCATTATCTAGAATATTAATTTTTACTATTTATATAAATGTTTTAAATATTTATTCATAAAAGATATTATAGTTTGCAATTTTTACTTATTATTTGATAAGCATGCTTTTGATAATTCTTGTCATATTAAGTTTAAAAAAATAACCTATTGTTATTTCTAACTTTCATTAACCCCAGAGTTTAAATCCTTTTATACTCTGATAAAGAAAAGAGGAGCAAAATTAAAGGCCTGTTCATTTATATATATGTGAGAAATTTCTATTTCATCACAATTTTTGAATCATATGATCAATGATGTATGAAATAGATAAATGACTACCAAGATGCATATTTCATGCTGAATGACAGTCATTAGTTGGGTCAGATCACAATATCTTATACAGAACTTCATTATTTGTTTAGGATTTTATAGATTACAATTTAAGTTTGCTTACAACTGTCAAATCTTTTGAATTCAGAACCTTATCACAAATCCACTTTATAGAATTGTATTAATGATTATTACTGGTCATTCATTAAACTAGAAACTATCTCTAGTTCAAATATATTCTTTAATTCTCACTTAATTAATAATATGAATAATGTGTGTAGCATTATAGAGCAATAAACATCTGAGTTTCATTATCCATGTTAACAGTTTTAATATACATATATACACACACAGTTGATAGACAGTAATGAATAAATTGGCCTGAATTTTTTAATAATTCCCATGTTTTTTCCTTTTACTAAAGAGTGCACTATGGAAATTATAGTCCTTGAATTCAAGAATTTTTCACATCATAATAATTGATGTAACAGTGCCTAGATATTAGAAGCCTCCACTACATTTATTTCTTTTATTTGTTTTGATGTTAAACTTTCAATCTAGATTTCATATGACATATACAGTTGACAATCAATATACATTACAGTATTCCCAAGGCATACAGATAAATGGCTTTTGATATGTTTTTTTAGCAATACAACTATTCACCAATAAATACATTATTAAAACTGTAATGTTTGTGTATAGTTTTTGTGATTATTACCATAGCTAATCTATAAGAATTTAAAAATAAAGGCGTTCAAATTTATATCTTCAGAATATCAGAATTCTGTCTATATTTTTTGAGTTTTTTTTTATTGATGAAATATCAGTTGTTATCTATATTCTATTCTAACTTGTTTAATAATTATATGTGACCATGCTAGAATTTTATTATTTCATCATAAGATTTTAAAAAAATAATAAATACTTCTCTATATTACATATATGTTTAGGAGTAGGATTAACACTATTCACACATAATCTTACAAAGAAATTTTAGGAACCAGTTTCTCTTTTAAAGTACTTCTATATACCTCTATGCATAAAGATTGATATAACTGATCTAATTTCACATATGTAATTTGTTTTGAAGTTTCTTTATAAACATACATTTTTGGAACGTCTACAAAAGCAGATATGTTGAAGCAGTAATAAAAGATTCTTTGTCAGAATGTATACATATAACAAACAAGTGTAACTTTGAATAATAGTATTTATGTAATTTTTGTCATGGCAATTTTTTCAACTTTTGAAAACTATTTTAAAACAATATTTAAAAATATTATTAAAAAAAATAAAAATAAGTGCATACACAAAATGTATATTTCTATACAAAAAATGATTTTTTTAAAAAAATACTAAAATATTATAATTAATAAATATATTATAAACAGTAGTGAACTCTCCATACAATAATGCCACTCAGTGCAAGCCTTAATCAGATGCATAAAATCCCTATCGAGTGTCTACTCATCCAATATCACCAGATTAGTTTCTAACTTGCAGCTTTCATCAGTGAAGAATTTTGGATCTGAGAGCACTGCTCTTAGGTCTTAGGATCCTCCAGCAGCCATCTTTTATCTATTTTACTTAACTACAAAGCTATGATTCCAAGATGAAAACACAATAATGTTTTCAATTCAAGCTAATTCACTTATATAGTCAAACAGATCTGAATCCAGTTCAGAATCTATATCTTTTAGTGTTCTTAGTTTTTTTTAGAAATCACAGACATCATATCCTATGAATATAATTGATATAGAACCACTAAAATATCAGTTGATCACCTTTGTGTACACAAGCTATTAAAACAGTGTAATGTCACCCAATGTTTTCATCTTTGGCTCATAGCATTATAGTTAACTAAGATAAAAGATGGTTTCTGGACAGTTGCATTAGAACCTAAGATGTAGATGCAGTGCTCTCAGATATATTACTCTTCACAAATGAAAGCCGCTAGTTAGTCTGGAGATATTGGACAAGTAGACGATAGGAATTTTATGCACAAACCTTCTTGCATTTATTGATTACTAAGTCTTGGACTGACATTAAAACAGGCAAAACTCTCTATTCATATTGCCACTCAGTGCAAGCCAGAGTAATAAATGGATGCCAGAAGGCTTGTACATAAAATCTCCATCTAGTGTCTACTCATTCAATATCTCCAGACTAGTTTAAGGCTTGTGGCCTTCATCAGTGAGGAGCCTTGGATCTGAGAGCACTGAAATAGATCTTAGGATCTAATGCAATCCTCCAGCAGCCACCTTTTATCTCTGTGTAACTATGAAACTAAGGGACTTAAATTGAAAACACTATAAAATTTTCAATCCAAGCTCATCAGCTTATAAAGTCATATAGGTCTAAACTCAGTTGAATACCTATACATTTTGGTGTATTTGGTTCTTTAATAACCATAGACACCACTATCTTATTAGGCAGGATTGGTGTTAATCCAATAAACTTCACATGATCACTATTTCTTATGCTTGCTCTTAACTGTTATTAAAACAGGCAAAACTCTCTATACATATTGTCACTCAGTACAAACCAGAGTAATGCCAGAAGGCTTGTGAATAACATCCCCATCTAGTGCCTACTCATTCAATATGCCCTGACTAGTTTCTGGCTTGTGGCCTTCATCAGTGATGAGCTTGGATTGAAAATATTATAGGGTTTTCAATTTAAGTCTCATAGTTTTGTAGTAAAGTAGAGATAAAAGGTGGCTGCTAGAGGGTTGCATTAGATCCTAAGATCTAGGTGCTGTGATCTCAGATCAAAGGCTCCTCATTGATGAAGACCACAAGCCAGAAACTGGTATGGGGATATTGGATGGGTAGGCACTAGATGGCAATTTTATGCACAAGCCTCCTGGCATCCATTGATTACTCTGGCTTGCACTGAATGGCAATATGTGTAGAGAGTTTTGTCTGTTTTAATAACAGTTAAGAGCAAGCATAAGAAATAGTGATCATGTTATGATTATTAGCTTAAGTCTTGGACTGAATGGCACTATTGTATGGAGAGCTTGCTACTATTTTATGGAGGTGTAGGATATGGTGATCATAATAAAATATATTATTTGTTTACATTCTTTAATTTTTATGTTCAATATACTTAGATTAATGAGTTAAGATAAAATTATATGACAATAATGTCAGTGTAGGTCCAAGAGGAATAGTTAGATTTTGTTTAAGTTATGTTCTAAGGTTTTTGAACTATAAAATTTTGCATAATATAACTTCTGTAATGTTTGTTATAAGATCCACTTATGTCATGCATTAACTAGCTCTATTTTAACCATTAAGAAAAATAATCATATGCTAAGGGCATCACAGAAAAGAAAAACTAAATAATTTTCACTCTAATTATCATTCACTTAATATCATTTCAGCATTTGATTTTAGTCAACCTTTTTATAATTGTTTTACTTGATAGATTCAGTTGATAATATTTTTTTTGCTTTGTAAATGATTAAAATGTAAAGTTTGTTTGAAAGATATTGCCAATATCACCCTGGTTTTTTTCTGATGAGAAAGAGTTTCTCTTTTGCATTTACCTTAACAGTTAATTTATGCAACGAGCACTAAGTTCTTTATTTTATTATTGAATATTTTAAATGATAACATTTCAATGTTAAAATTTGTCCATAATTAATGTTGCTTCTATATATAAAATTAAAAATAATCAATTTAAAACAAAATTGAAAAGACAACTCACTATAAATAAAAAAATATTTAATATATCAACCTGACTTAAATTCTTTAATAGAATTTTTTCAAGATGTTTCTTTTTACACCATAACATGTGATGTACTGTGATTTCTCTTTACTTGGAGTCAGGAATGTCTCAGCCATTATGCCCACAGAAACCCATCAGCCATTTTACCTTCACTTTCTATTTCCTGCCCTAAGTTTTTCCCATATTCTTCTCTATCCTGCTTCATCCCATTTCCTCAACATAATCTTCTCAACTCCATAATCTTTAGATCTAAATCCCCCTTACATTTTCCCAAACCCAGCATAAAAACCAAAACTCACTTTTTGTATAATTGCTTTGTTTATATTTATTCTTCCACAACTTTATTATTTGTACCCTTTCTGCTTGCAGATAATAGATGCCTAATATTTTCTATGCCTTCCTTCACAACTTGCAGACTAAATCACCCACATTTTTCCATTTATATGTATATTTTCTTGTTATTAAAGACACTATCTCAGCCTTAAACAATAAACTACTTTCCATGCTATTAATATAAATTAACTTACATCTAATATTGTTTACTTCTATATATATTTACTCTTTTTACTCTCCATACTAGTTCTTCATCTCTCAAACTCTCTAGTCTTTATTGATGCATATATTCTTCTATCCCATTCCTTCTCCTAACACAATCATCCTATCTTTTGTATAAGTATACTGATATTAAATCTGCACACTGTACTATCTTTCTCATCCATCTTGTTGCCCGCCCTTTACTCATAACCCAATTAAATACTATTTTGGCTATTCTCTTATTATCCATAAATTACAATCTATCAAACATTTACATGTTGCTTGTCTCATATAAAAACTTGACCATCCCATTTCTCCTTGAATTACCTCCTTTGTCATCCACACATCTACATGTAATGCATATCTTCCTACTTCTCTTTGTAATTTTTCTAAGTAATCGGTGACCCCTTTACTAACACATAACCTATTATTGCCATATGTTAACCCTGCCTACTGCCACTACCATACAATTCTAGCTACATCATATTTATTATATGAAAACACTGTTAATTTTTTTTATCAATCCCTTTCTTTTTTTTGCTTCATTTACCAATTTTTTTCTCCCATTTATCCAAGCAATTTCTCTGATTACTTAAAACTATTGCCAAATAGATATACATATTCACCACAATTAACTTTATATTACCTAATAAAAATTCTGTGTCTTTTCTTTCCCCAGTATTAGTCATCATCACTTTGGGATTTTTCTTCACTAAATTTAATCCCCATCTCTTTACCAACCCTTGCACATGTCCTCAGCATAACTTCCATATTTTCCTTTCTTTCTATGCACAAGAAGACATCATCCACAAATAAAAAATTCGATAGTGTATATACTCCTTTGCCACCTATTAATGATAATTCTACCCCTCTTCCTAGTCTTTCTATTATCCCTCCATTTTTCTCAAATACAACAATAACAAAATAGGTGACATAGAACATCCTTGCCTTATTCCTACCTCACTTTTAACTTTAACTGATTCTATATTCCTTAATTGATATATATATATAGTATTTATTTTCATACAATCTCTTAATAAGATCCACTAAAAATCTATTCATTTCCAAATTTACTAAATTTCACCAGAATCTATTTCTATTATTTACTCTATCATATGCCTTCTCTATATCTATAAAAACCATATATAACTGTCTACCTGTATTTCTATTCATATCTATAAGTTGTATAACTATAAATAAACTATCTCCTATATGCCTATCTGATCAAAAACCTCCTTGCATTTCTCTCACTAGATTATTTTCTTTCATTCATTTTGTGACCTTTCTAGTCACATACATGTAAAAACTCTACATAACACTGACATTACTGCTATTGGCCTATAATTGCTTAACTTTCTATGATCATTACCCTTCCCTTTAAATAGTGGAAAATCTCTTTTTTATGCCACATTATTAAAACATGATAAAATTTTGCCCTGTGTTCTAAATTCATTATCATCTCTGCTGTCCATCCAACTAAACTTATTGCCATTCATTTTTTCCCAATTTCTTCCCTGCCTCACTCAGTTCATTTCCATTACTATATACTTTTGTTTGCTAGCACTCTGTTCTTCACATCTAACATCTTTTCTATATCCATTACATACTTGTCTGAGATAGTCTCCAATTTTACCCTAGAGCTACACTCTACTCCCTCATCATCTATTAATACTATTTCTCTCTCCCCTACATTCTTTCTTTTAATGTATTTCCAAATTTTTTTACTCCCATCTCTTCCACTTTTATTAATATCCTCCAACAATTTACTATTTAATTTCATTCTCTCTATATAATTATCTATTTTAGCCAACTTCTTTTTTAAATACTTTTCCCATTTAACATTAACATCTTTCACAATTTTTTTGTTCTTAATAGCACACATATATTCTCTGCATGTTTTCCCCTTCTCTTTTACACTTTTACTAACTCTTAATATTCTATTCTATTACTTTTATTCTTCTGTATCCTATTTGCCATTTTTTTACTTCATCATGTCAGTCCTTATATTCATCCCCAACCAACTCTTCAATGATATCTTAAACTTTTATTTTATATATTTTTAACTCTTTCACTATCCTTTCTACTTTTATTACTATTTTTCATCACATTACTAACCATTTCTATTATTAAAAAATTATGATCACTATTACACACTCTTTTTTCATTATCAAACATTTTAATTTTCCATACTTTATTCATTCTCTCTTTCTCTTCTAATATATAATCTATTTTGTGAAATATATTATTTCTAGACTATGTGTATTGTCTCTCTAAATATTTGGTAAATTCCCAATGCTCAAATTCACTGTCTGACAAAAATTCTTTAAGAGCTTTCTATTCTTGTTATCTACATCATCAATTTCTTCAATATGCCCATTCATATCCCTTATAACCATGATTCTCTTATCTTTTTTTTGAAACTGTGTATATCCTCACTAGGCATTCATATATGCCACTGTTCCATTACATTATAGTTTGACTATCTTCTGTGATATATATACTATAGCCATCATCCATTTCTTATCTTCCTAACCTTATTTCAAATCACAAATGTTCTTGACATTCAACAGTATTTAAATATTTTTTTGACATAACTTCTATACTACCACCTCTTTTTTTTCTTTTCTATTTATATTCTGCTATACCAAATAGTAATGTTATATATATATATATTGAAGTGGTAAATCTGTAGTACATATTTAACTTCACTGTCTGATGACATTACATACCTTTAAAGTAGGGTTTGAACCTGTTTATATGTTTATTTGGTCATCTAGGAATGTTAAGCACACACATATACATGTATCACGCCCACCCTGTTTATTCAAAATGGTTATGTGTAACCAGTTGAATTATTATTTTAGCTTAAGTATATTTTATTTCCAAGCTTGTAAATTCCCTTCACTTAGATAATTGTGTATGTGCGTATATGTATTACAGATATAAAAATAAATACAATTAATGTAGAGCTAAAGCAATGCCAGAAATTCTAAAAAGTATTATTACAATTTTAAAATGTCATTCTCATTTCAAGTCAAACCAAAAATAATATTTTAAAGTTATTTGCAATTTTAAAAATACGTTTAAATAATGCTTTCTGGAACGTATTGTATACATCTTCCAATATTGCTAAATTTCAAGTATAGGAGGAGCAGAAGTTCTAGGAACACGCAAAAGGTTCTCTCTGGTATTTGATAGAGAGTGGAAACAAAATGGACTGTGAGTAAAAGGAATTTGCCTCCCTGATCTTAAATCGCCTTTGTTCTGCCTCCCAGCTATGCCATCGCTACTTGAGAACTGTTATGTTTAATTGTAAAGAATATTGGAAGATGCCTACTATTATTTTATTAATATTGTGCCTTGCTAAACTTCGTATACATTATTATAAGTGGCCACCATAACTTCTAAAGGTAATCTGTTTTGCCGAAGAATGAACTCTTAATTCTCCTCACTTCATTTCTTTCCTAAATCTTAATTGTAATCAGAATGTAATCTTTATTTATTTTATAATTGACTATAAACTTAATTATCATTAAATTTGTGATTTTCTCTCTTAAGTTTTTAAACTTGTTCTTTGAAACGCTAAGCACAAAATTATGTACTTTAAATCTATCATTAGCTTTTTAAGTTTCACACTGTAATTATTTTATTTCATGCGGCAAAACTTATTTTAAATATATATCTTATTAAATTAGTTTTAGTATGCTAATGTTTTAATCTACCAAACTTATATTATTTCAATCATCATTCCGATATTTTGGAATATTTAAATAGTTAAATGTAAAATTTCTTATTGAACACTGTTCGTTCGGGTAAATATTTGAAATATATGCTTAATGGTGGATGGTTTAAAAATTATATTATGGCAGAAGATAAACCTTTTGTTGTCATATACTATCGATATTTAAATGCATTTTATCTTCTTAAAATAAAGTTGATTATTAATATATTTTAATAACTATTTATTATTTATACGCCATTAAGAGTTAAATTGCTTATAATATATTGTCGTTTAAAATACTTGGACTTGTTAAATAGGAAATAATATTTTCCCTCTTCTATATTCGACATCCTAAATTTATTAAAGTTATACATACGATGCTGAGTTGGTTATTATTTTATCATGGCGTTACGCTTGATATTATTGCTTTATTTAAGTTTAAATTATTTCATTAGTCATTTAAGACTTAAGCCATATTCGCGTTGCTTACTTACAATAGCATTTTAAAGTACTTATATTTTGCTTTATCATATTTATCATCCGAACTCCGGATTTTCTTCACGTAACTCGTCTAGGAATGAGGTTTGGTAGAACCGATCTCAGGATAAACATTAGAGTATTAGGGCTATGCATGTGACACGTCGGAGGGCATACCATGGAATCCTTACCACTCATATTTTCGAATACTGCCTTGTGATAAATACAAGAGGAATCATATATGTGATAAAGTTTTTCAGTCCAAAGACGGACATCTTCTCCATTTTAAATGCTGTCATTATAGTTAGCACTGCGAGTTCTTTTATATGTAATTCTCATATTATCTATAAGACGTGGCGCAGTGACGTTTGTAAACCACTCATTTATAATTTATCGAATATTTTAGGATTGTCACAGTAAAACTTATTAGGTTAACCCATTCCTCATTTGTACAGGCCCAGATATGCTCATAAACGATAAATTATTAACTATCATATCAAGAGTAAACCTCTCTTTAGAGATGAATTTGTAAATGTCCTTATCATTACTTAAAGTAATGATCACAGCATTGATAACATTAATTTATTATTATCTATAACTCATTAGCATTCTAAATCAGTTGCTTATATGCAAAGTAATAACCGCATTAAATCTGTGCTATGTTTTCTAATGTAAATTAAATTGTTTATATTTATTAAATTATTATGTCTTAATAATTACTCATGCGTTGTAACTTACTGACTCTCACTCATTGAATTCCATTAAATATTTATAATAATGTTAGTAATATTTAGAAGTTATAACTGATTACTGCAAATAGATATTTATCTCTGGGTTATTCTGTTCTTGCTCATTCTGAATGGATACTATTTTATAATTCATGTTTCTTTTGCAATGCTAGCTGTGTGCAATTCATTTAAAATTTATAAATTTCCCTTTCACATAAGATATTTGATTGAGCCAAGATTTGATATTATTTATTTACATTAATTACCCTATAGATCTCGTGTTTCTCTGCTGTGTCTCTGGGACCAGAATGAATAAAATTTCATGTTATCATCAGAAGTGTTGTTTATAATGTTATAGTTTTAGAGAAGAGCAAATAGGGCAGAATTCATGATTGCTCCTGACCTGTGTATCTTGGGCATGAGTGGATTTAGGGTACTTTTGCTTAGATTCTAAATCTTGTTAAATGAACATGCAATTCTAACCGGTACAGGATTTTTTTTCTTTCTTGGGCTTGGCGACCCAAACGTTTGGGGCCTCGATTAATTAAATCTCACACCCTGTAGACTGCTTATCTTGTTGTTGGCTCAATCATTGGGGTCTATATTAATTAAATACCAGACCCTATAAAGTGCTTATGTTTTGGTGGCTTATATTTTAATGTCTCCAAGATTATCTAAATGTAGGTTCATTAATTAATTTTGTTGGTTAAATATCATAGGCTATATGAGTAAAACAATATTGTTAGTCAAAATAATTATTTAAAACGTAATAGTTAATAGATATATAAATTAATTATATGTGTAGCTTGTACTATCTCAGTGTATATATATTTTACATTTGTTAATATGTGTTAGAGACAATAAGGAGAAAGAAAATTAAAGTGTTAGAAAGGTAGTAAGAGTAGATTGGAGCAAGGGGTAGAATAGATGAAAGAAGTAATTTTTTCTTTGTCAACATTAAGTAGTGTATATCTCAGATTTTGATATTTAGAAGTATCCAATATCGATATTATGTTAAAAACTTTTAATTTAAAAGTATTGTTTGCTAGCAAATATTTAAAATGTTTGTTTCCTATTATTAGTAGCCTCAAAGCAGGTGAAGACCTTAAAAATGGAATTCTATGTCAAGCGGTCCGATGTAGTGGACATTATGCTACAATGACATTGATTCTTAGAGTAACCTCGAAGTAGGTGAAGACCTTTATGTAATACCAAGCAGCCAGATGCAGTTGGCAAAATGCTTAAATGGTTTACATGTTCTCATGCTAGCAAAAGAAAAGTATTGCTTGCTAGTTGATATTTTAAATGTTCGTTTCTTATTATTAGAGTAACCTCAAAGCAGGTGAAGACCTTTTATGTAACACCAAGCAGCCAGATGTAGTGGCAAAATGCTTCAATGGTTTACATATTCTTATGCAAACGAAAGTGAAAATTGATATCGATAAATACAAATTACTGGGAAGAATATTAATTTTGACATTTTATGATAGCCTCACACTCCTTGGAAATGATAGATAATTGAGTTAAATTCCTATATTCAAACTTAGGTTAGTCACGCATTGTTGGTTTGTAGTAAATATAATAATAACTATTCATGAAATAAATTGTTTTATTCTAAATGATGTCAATCCATGTAGTATAACTTGCATATTGTCATAATATTTTTTTAGCTTTATTAGCTAGATTATAACATAAAATCACCTTAAACACTATTTTATGTATACATAAGGTTTATTTATGTGAAATAAATTTTATAGCTGTTGCAGATTATTGCAGAGATAAGTATAAGGATATATCTTGCTGAGTTGAAAACAGCATTGAAAATAAGATATATATTTAATTAGTATAATAATTGTGAATTATTTGATCAATGCAAAAGGGAATTTTGGTATCCATAACTGTGAGCATGAATAACCTAAATATTATGTAATAAGTCATTAATATTGCCGTGTTGGCATGGCGCCTTGTATTTATACAATTACAAATTTTGCCAACCGGTAAGTTCATGTGTTAACATAACTTACATTGAGTGAGATTCAAACGCAAGCAAATATTTAAAAGAGAGAAAATCATTTAAAAGAGAGAAAATCATACTTTGCTTTGGCTTTCTATTATACTTTGTATTATCAGTTTACTAATAAAGATTTTTAGTCAATTCCAGGTGCAAAGGGAACAGATGGAAAGTGGCAAAAGAAGTAAAGGCATGATAATTTTTAAATATAATTTGTGTTATAGAATTAATAGTTAATAATTTTATAATATATAGCTTAAATGATATAGGCAGATTCAAGTATAATATATAGCTTAAATGATATAGGCAGATTCAAGTAGTGAGAAGAGTAGGCATAAATAATAAAGTGGTTAGGCATCATATAAGTTGGGCAGGGCAGGAAGAAAGTAGTAGGTATGGTGGGAAATGGTAGTATAGAGGCGATTGAGGGAAAGGGATAGACGAATAACCCATAGCAAATA
Organism: Epiperipatus broadwayi; assembly: GCA_028023455.1. NCBI lineage: Eukaryota > Metazoa > Onychophora > Udeonychophora > Euonychophora > Peripatidae > Epiperipatus > Epiperipatus broadwayi. Next base: position 16,054,438 of record JAQFVV010006202.1, on the reverse strand, counting down.
ATAATGAGTCATAGAGTTAGCGATATCAGTAAAATGAAACTATGAAATAAGTAGTGAAGAATATGGATATGAAGATTCAGAAGAGATTAACAAATTAGAAAATGAGAATGGAAGCAGTAATGGGGAGTTGGAACAAGATTTTTTAGGGGATGCCAATTCAATTGATGTTCTAAGCCCAGAAATTACTTTCAAGGAGCCAGAGCTTTTGTTGGGAGATGTGAATAAGGGACCAGAGGTCATCGACAATAACCGTCAATTATTTATGATGATGCAAAGTCTATTAAAGCAACGAGCTGAAGAACAGAAGAAAGAAGCTGAAAGGTTTCAGAAGAAACTAGCTGAAGAACAGAAGAAAGAAGCTGAAAAATTTCAGAAGAAACAAGCAGAAGAACAGAAGAAAGAAGCTGAAGAACAAAAGAAAAAAACTGAAGAATGAAAGAAAGAAGCTGAAGAACAGAAGAAAGAAGCTGAAGAATTCCAGGAAGAAGATGGAAGGTCTATTAAAGAACTAAGCTGAAAAAACGGAGGGCCTATTAAAGGACCAAGCTGAAAAACGGAAGCAAGAAGCTGAAGAATGGAAGAAAGAAGCTGAAAAATCTCAGAAGAAGATGGAGGGCCTATTAAAGAACCAAGCTGAAAAACAGAAGAAAGAAGCTGAAGAATTCCGGAAGATGATGCAGGATTTATTAGAAAGGCAAGCTGAAAAACAACAGAAGATGGAAGAATGGGTTAAACAAATTGATGAGAAAAAACACTTGCTATAGAAGGAATAAAAGAGGATTACCAACAGATTCATGAGCAATTTCAGCAGTCCGAATCAATATTAAAAGTAGCACAACAAGAGGTAACAAAACACGAGGGACAATTAAAAGATATTCAGGTAGCTCAGGGGGAGATAAAAAAATCAACATTATGAGATGAGTGAAAAGGCTAAACATGACTACAAGATATCAGAAAAGGAGATAAATGAAATTAAGAACACACTTCAAGAAACCCAAATGAAAATACAATTGGATCTTAAAGACACTGTGGAAGGTCTCCGAAAGGAATTGGAACAGATCCAATTGGTACCAAAAGGGATATTGGAAGAGCAAGATAAAGTGAATCGTCCAGTTAAGGCAATGCATTTAGAGCCAGAACATAAGTATCCACCACAGGGAGATTTTAGAAAACAACTGGAAATGGAACTTGGGAATATGATGGTGAGTAGTGAGCCAGTTATTGCAGAGAGGAGTCATGATGTAAATAATTGCAATTTAATATGAGAGGAAAATTATAACATGGCAAAATTTATACATATTCAACATTTTCGTGGAGACTCCGGAGACAGCCCACAAGAGCACTTGGGAAGTCTTAAGGAGCTGTTTTTTTAATCCTGCCAGTCATGAAGTACAGGTAGCCAATGTGAACCACTATTTAAAGGGAATAGCAAAGAACTGGTGGAACTCCTTGCAAGAAAACCCTCGGACCTTTGGGGATTATAGAGCAGCTCTCCTTCAGAGTTATTGGAATGAAGAGTGACAGGATGGCCTTCTGTACACCTTGTCTACAGAAAAATATAAGTCTGGCCCTAGAGAGACTCATACTCAGTTTTTTGTGTGTCAAGTTGCCAGATTTAGGTCTTTAACAGCATTTGCTTATTCCGATGGTCAAATTATTAGGACCATCTGTCATAACATGCCACCATGGATCCAGAAAATGATGTTAGGAAGCCAGATCACAGATATGGAACAAATGTCACATTTCCTGAACTCTATTGATTATGGTCACCTTACCCCAGAACCACCGGAGAAGTTATGAAGGGTGGATGAGCCCAGAGTCCAGATGATTAGGATGAACAATGAAAGTAGGAATTATAACTGAAGGACTCAACAAAACCAAACTGCATTAAAAGGAAAGATGTCGGAAAACTTCAAGGGGTCCCGTTAGGCCGTTCTTTTCTGCAGCACCCCAGAGAAAAAAGGAACAAATCGACTTATGATAATAACCCCATTACTACACTCATTCATGAAATGGACCAACCAAAGACAAATGGAGTTCAGAACCTATATCCAACTGTGAATGTTAGTGTCGGAACCCATAACATTCTTGCATTACTAGACTCTGGGAGTCAAGTGTCTCTTGTTTCAAAATCATGGTTTATCAGGTACAGTAGCCAAGAGAAAAATATAATGGAACTTCCAATGCATCCTATACACTTAATGCTAGTCAATGGAAGAAGTGTCATCACTGAAAACCACCAAATTTGGTTAGGGGTGAGGTTATGTGAAGAATTAATAGGACACTCATTTCTGGTTGTTGCTGGACTTATACATGAAATGGTTTTGGGAACTGATTTCTTAATCCAGCAACAATGTATTATAAATTTTCCAGAGAGGATGTGTGTGATAAAGGGCAAACCTGTAAAGTTTAATACAGAAAATGAACCTCCAGCATTGAAGGTGGGATGTTTAACACAACCCATTGATACTGCATTGATCATGGAAAAGGTTGAAGGATCTATTCTAACTGAGCTTAAGGATCGAGATCAATTGGCAAAAATTTTGGAGAATAGACAAATATTTTCAACTGTCCCAGGAGAAATAAAAGGTTACACACACCGGATTTGTGTTAAGGAAGATTCGTATGTACAATCACGAACCTATCCAATTCCATTCCAGTACCATGAGGAAGTTGAAAAAAAAATCCATCAGATGGTAGAGTGGAATATCATTGAGAGAAGCCCTTCACCATATAATAATCCACTAGTAGTTGTTAAAAAAAAAATGGTACTCTTCGATTGTGCTTAGATGCCCGGAAGTTGAATAGTATGACTATTCCGGAACGTGACATACCTCCTTCAGCACAATAATTATTTGTAAGATTAGTAGGCAAATGCCTGTTTTCTTCCATAGATCTTACTGCTAGTTATTGGCAAATGGTTTTAGATCCACGAGACCATAAGTACACAGAATTCTGTTATAATGGGCAAACTCATGTGTTCAAAAGAGTGCCATTCGGACTTATAAATAGTGGAGCCAGACTTGTGATAGGCTCAGATTTTTTATATCAACACCAGTGTACAATAGATTATGCCCAGTGCAAGCTTATTTTCAGGAAAGAACAAATCCCTTTTAGAGGCCTGAATAGTAATACCTGCATGAGAGTAGGGTGTATTGCTCAGGAAGCAGACCTAGAGCTCATCAAAAAAAGGATCAAGAATCAGCATTAATGTTCCCAAAAGATCAAGACCAACTACGCCAGATCCTCACCAACAATGCAAAAGTATTATTCAATACACTAGGGGAAATTAAGGGTTATGTGCATCGTATTAAAGTCAAAGAAGAAAACTATTTTCAAATGAAGACATATCCGATTCCATTCCAATACAAAGAGGAAGTCACCCACCAAATAGAACAGATGATGGATTGGGGAATTATAGAAAAGGGACCATCACCATATAACAACCCTTTGGTGGTAGTCAAAAAGAAAAGCGGTGCCATCCAACTATGTTTAGATGCCCACAGGCTCAATAGCATTACAATCCCTGAATGAAATGTTCCACCATCTGTCCAAGAAATATTCACTCAACTTAGCAACAAGGCTGTGTTTTCTACATTGGACCTTATGGCCAGTTACTGGCAAATGACACTAGACCCAAGGGATCGAAAGTATACTGCCTTTAGACACAATGGTCAGACTCATCAGTTCAGGAGAGTTCCATTTGGCTTAATCAATAGCGGAGCTGGATTGATGACATGCATTGATATGGTCTTATCAGAAGAAATTAAGAAACATCTTGTTTGCTATGTTGATGATGTGGTGATTGCCTCACAAAACATTGAAGAACATCTAAGGTGTCTAAAGAAGTTTTTCCAGGAGTGTGCTGAAATGAATATTACAGTTAACCTGGAAAAGAGTTGTTTTGCCCTCCCCGAGATATCCTTCCTGGGACACATTGTAAATGGACAGGGTATTAAGACACACCGGGACAAAGTGGAAGCCATCAAGAAATTTCCCAAGCCTACCACCTGAAAGCACGTCCGGTCATTCTTAGGGTTGTGCGATTATTACCACAAATTCTACCCTGGATTTGCACAAGACACCTCCTATCTGATAAATCTTCTAAAGAAAGGCCAGCGATGGATCTGGACAAGAAACATGATGAAGAATTTGAAAGTATTAAGGAAAACTTTTTAAAAATGGTCATGCTCTACCACCCTGATTTTACACGTCCTTTCTATGTCCAGACAGACAGTAGTAAGAAGAGATTAGGAGCCATCATATTCTAAATGGGGGGAAAGTGGTAAACATCAAGTAATCAGTTTTTGCAGCCTTACCCTTTGAGGGGCAAAACTAAATTATACTGTTACGGAACAAGAGACACTGGCAATTCTCTGGGCCTGCAATAAATTCAAGCAGATTTTGCTTGGATCAGAGGTCATCATCATTACAGACCACACAGTGCTTAGAGTTTCTTAACCGTAGCTATTTAACCAATGAACGGCTAATGCGTTCAAGCTTATCCCTTCAAAAGTTCAACTACAAAGTAATATACTGCCCAGTGCCTGAAAATCTTGCTGCTGATATCCTAAGTTGCCATCCTATTGAGACACTCCCAGAAAACCCAACCCTGGGAGATCAACCACTTACAGTAATGCTGAATGCAGCAAACACTGAGTAGAAAATGAACTGGATAGGCTCCCTTACTGGCAGGCTAAGGAAGCAAGTTACCAACGGATAATTGATGCCCTCCACCAGTCACAATCTTTGCAAGTCCACTATCCCAAGTTCCCTATTGGTCGATATAGGATCAGAAATAGAATCCTGCAAATTCGAACCAAAGATTATGATAATCCATGGAAATCCTGGTACCCAGCAACCTATGTACCCCTTTAATAGACCATATTCATAATTTAATAGGACATTATGGCCCAAGGAAAACTGAAGAGGCACTAAGGCGGCAGTTTTACTGGGATGGTCTATATACTCATGTGTTGGCGGTGCTTAGGAATTGTGCTATTTGTGCTAGGAGTAAACCTCCAAACAAATCATATGCTGGCAATCTTACTCCCATTATTCCATCCTAACCAAATGAACTATTGGCAATTGATCACTATGGGCCTCTACCGGCATTTAAGCATTACCAGTACCTCTTGGTAACTTATGATGTATTTTCTAAATATGCATGTGCTTATCCGGTATGGAGCGCCGACTCACAAAATGCAATTCGAGTCCTGCAGCAAAAACAGTTCCATGAAGTTGGAAAACCTATGACCATTTTATCAGACCATGGATCTGCTTTCACCTCCAAAGAATGGAAGGCATGGGTTGAAAAGCAAGGCATCAAATACACACTAACATCCATTCAAAAACCCCAATGTAACCCCTGTGAGTGAGTGATGAAAGAAATCAACCATCTCTACAGAATATATATATATAATAACCACAGAGGTTGGGTGAATCGCCACAAAAAGGTGACCCAATATATTAATAATACCATAAATCAATCTACAGGGTTTACACCAGTGCAACTCCACTTCGGAAAACCATGCCCCCTGCTAGTCAAAACCTGGGTACCAATCAATCACAGATTTGTAAATCCTAAAAGAGACCAGGGTAAGGCTACAATACGAATGACTCAAATGGCTAAGCTTTGAGAGAGGAGAAAAGACACTAAACCACATTCTTTTAAAATAGGAGACCTGGTCTGGGTGAGGGACCCAAAACCAAGTAATGTAAACAATAGAGAATCCTGGAAGTTCTTCCCACTATATAAAGGACCATGTCTCATTCAACAAAAGTGTGAAAACAATGCCTTCCTGTTATCTAAGGATGGAGTGGTGAAAGGAACATTTAATGCTCGACATTTAAAACCATACTATGAAATACCTCCAGATCCAGGGAAAGTTTAAATTATTTTCAAAATGTGAGGCCCTTTATGTATTACCCCACATAATTGAAATACATATTGATTACATTGCTGGACTGTTGGTATATAAATCTTGTCTAAGGACTATTACCTAATAGTAACTAAATGAAGTAAGAAGACTAAAGTTAGTAGAATGAGGAAGATAAGAGAGAATTGCTAAGAAAATAAAGCATTTAATAGGATTATAGTTTAAGAATTGTAATTTCAGCAGAGTAATAAATTTAGAAGAAACTAAAGGCTTGCAGATCTCAATACAGTTACCATTCCAATAATAATAAAATAAACCTTGGTCAGAAAACCCTTGGTCAGCCTCTATTGTCACTGGACACCCAAGTAAAATGGGTTTTTTTGTTTTTTTCCCCAAGTCAAGGGATATGAAGCTGGAAATATTGTACATATTTCTGCTTCACCTAGTGCCAATGTCGTCAGCACTAGTGTGGGTTTGAACCCAACCTTTAATAACTGACACCCATCTCATATTAGGTGGTAGTATATTTTAAGCAATATTATAATCTTTTATATCTCATTAATCTTATTTTATAATTAAAACTAACCTTTTATATTAGTGTATTTATTTTATACTTGTAAAAATGTATATTGTGTTTATTTTATTAAATTGAATTGAATCCTAGATATCTATAAAATGTAACAAATATTTCAAATTCTTTATTAAAGTTCATTTTCTTCAATTAATTAGTGGGTAACATTTTATATTTATCTTTTAATCAATGTACACTTGAGAATCAATTATTTAAACAATGTAATATTTTTAAGAAATATTTTGTAAAAGTTTATGCCAAATATGTTTGAAAGTCATTGTACCAAATTTTTCTGAATAAAATCTACATTTTGTTAATCTAAACCTTAATTAAATAGATATTGTTAGTACAATGACTGATAAACTTAATATGCTTGTTGTTGTTTTTTTAATTAGCAAATCAATCCTTGGAGCATGTTCATGCAGAGTTAGAAACTTTTCCTCCAAAGTAGGCACCAACCTCACAGAACTGCTGAGAGCAGTTACAATTGGTGGAGGTCAGTGTAGATTTAATCCTTTAGATAAAACCAGAACACATAAATAGTGGAAAATTTGATTAGAGAATTATTGTTGAGTTTACTGAAGAGAAGTGATTAATCTATATACAAGACATCATGCCTAAAAGAATGGCTGGCTAAAAGATCGACCGTGCTTCCTGGAGCTCTGTCTCACCAGCTCATCAAGGCCATCCAGTGCTGTCAACATCTAGCCGGAGCCTGTCTGTGTCAAGTAAGCCTGCGTCAAGTAAGCCTGCTAATACTCTGACTGTAACTGCCTCTGTCAAGCCGTGAAACATCTTCCAATAGGTATATTATAATCTCCAATTTGCTGCAAGCCACTGATTTTATTTCACTTGTTTAAATCAATATTAATTTATATATTTTATATATCTGTGTAATGTTTATACGGCTTGGTTTAAAATGCGTCTTTTAATTTTATTCAATTTAAAATATCAATTCTTATAAAATTTTACATTATTTTGATGCGGCAAATTAAATTAATTTTTGTTGGTTTGTTTAGATTATTTGACTTACTGAAATGGCCAACTACAAAATTCAATGAGCTATTAACTTTAAATTCTCCCCCTGTTATTTTTTTTTTAATTTAAAAATCATTACAAGACTTCCTTCCGTAAATTAATTAATAGAAAGCTCATTTAGGTTTGTACCTCATATATATATTTATTTGAATGATTGAAATTATTTTAAAAGTATCTTATTATTACCTCCAATTTAAAATAGCCCTGTAATTATTTCTGAAAGAATAAATAATTTTAGTGAATCAATTAAGTAAAATTTATCATAGAATTTTATCAGTATATATATATTTCATACATATATTTTATTTGTCAGAAAATATTAAAATTATGATTTACAATTTATTAGTTTGATATTTAATGCCCGTCTATGTTAATTAAAGACAAGTCCTATTTTGTAATCTTCCGTGATGAGTGGGGAAAACAATTTTATATTTTAGTTTTAATTCTTGCCTTTCTTTTTGTAATATAATTTACTATTCATTCATTAATGACCTAACATTTCTGGGACTTTACATTATATCAGGGAGCCAATGATTTTAATCAGGATTTATTATTTTGTTAATGATACACTATCTATCTATATACATCTAAGGCATTGTGTATTTATAGTTACAACCATTTCTCTATTATTGCTATTCTTGCTTTGCTACCAACCTCTTAGGACCTTCGGAATCTGACCAGTCCAACCTTTTACACTCCCTCAGAGTAGACATAGTTCATACCAAGGGATCTTTTCGAGCATTGCCATCAAGATGTGTATGCACATCAAAATATTATTATGATTATTTTGAGACATGCTTTGGCTGGGGGGCTAATCTTTCTCTTATCTCCTTTACATATCAGGAACTTCTTTAGCAAAGCCACCCAGAGGTTCATAGCAACCTCATTTCTTTTGTTGTAATTTGTAATAGCATACTGCCCTCATCATCATTTTATAGCTTTATGTAGCAATCCTGAAATGCTCTCTGCCATGATGGCACCTTCACAAACAAATTTCATAATTAATTAAATCTGACTGTATAATCGTCAATTATTTATTTAAGAACTATTTTGCTTCCCACACTCATTATATACAAATGATTTTAAATGTAATAGTATTTTAAATGCATATCTTTCATATCTTGTAATATATATATAAAAATAGATTTGTAATTGGTCAAAGAGGGCTAATAACATTTTATTGCTGATTGGTTTTTGGCCGACCAATTAACAAACTTTTACATTGTTTGTCAAAGCCGCATCAAAACGAATTAAAGAAAATAACCAAGTTGTATAAACAAAGACTTATTTTGTACTAAATTCCTTAATAAATTCCTATAATATTGTTATGTTAAATAAGCTTAGTTTGTCATCACTCCCAATCTCTAAGGTTAATTACTCTACTGATTTAAATATTTCTTTGATTTAAATTCACTTCTGTGTAATGTTGCCATAAAAAATTATCATTATTATGGTTTAAACCATTAATAATCAATCAAATCATATCTGTACCATTCTGCAATCATCAGAATCCATTAAATCATTAAATTTTCATATAAACCCTTTATTATTTTTGAGTCTCTATGTGAACCATGATCTCCAGCTGGGACGGAATAAAACCAAGCACTGCTAGTGTCATCACAAACGTTATCCATTAGTCAGAGAGGCAATAGTTTAGGCAAATAGGTTAGGATTCATCCTTGTCCTGACATATGTATCTTGTGCATGGTTGGATTCAAGGTACTTTTGCTTGGATTATTGGTCTTGTTGAATGAATACATGATTTTGACCGGCACAATATGTCGATGACATCGGGATTGCATCTAAGAATCCATTGGAACATTTGAAATAGTTAGAAATGTTTTTTAAGGAGTGTGCTAAAGAGAACATTTCCATAAATTTAAAAAAGAGTTCATTTGGTCTCAGGGAAATAGCTTTCTTGGGCCATCTAATTGGTGAGCAAGGAATACGAGCTCACCCAGATAAAATTAAGGCAATAGAGGATTTCCCACACCCAACCACTCGCAAACATATTCGATCTTTCTTGGGTTTATGTAATTTCTACCACAAATTTTATCCTGGTTTTGCTCAAGAAACGTCCAACATGGTAGAGTTACTACGGAAGGGGCAAAAGTGGAATTGGAGCAATGTACATAACCAAGAATTCTCTAATATTAAAAGGAAATTTCTTGACACTGTGATACTTCATCATCCTAACTTTAATCGTCCATTCTACATCCAGACTGTCAGCAGTAAGAAAGGTTTGGGAGATGTACTGTTTCAAGTGGATGAGGAAGGAAAACATAAGGTTTTATATTTTTGTAGCAGGACATTAAAAGGAGCAGAGAATAATTATACTACGACCGAACAAGAAACCCTTGCCATTGTTTGGGCGTGCCAAAAGTTTCGGCAATTTATCTTGGGATCTGAAGTTATCATAGTCACAGATCACAAATGTTTGGAATTCTTAAATAAAAGTTTCCTTACAAATGAAAGTCTCATAAGGTGGAGCCTCATTTTACAAAAATTTAACTATAGTATAGTTTATTGCCCAGGCCATGAAAATATAGTGGCAGATATATTAAGCTGGAATCCCATACCAATGTCACTTCAGAATCCGGAACTTGTAGACCAAACTGCTAAGTTAATGGTCACAGCTAATGAGATTTCTGTTGAGTCTAATTTAAAGAATATAAGATATTGGCAGGAAAGGGATCTCCAATATGGAAATATCATTCATGTGGTGTTAAGGAAAAGAGAAGAAAATGCTTCCAAACTGAGTGCCAAAAGGATACGTCGGTATCAAATAAGGGAAGGAATATTACATATTAGGACAAACAGAGAAGACAATCCATGGAAAATCATGGTACCACACCGCATGAGGAAACAAATTATAAATGCAACTCATCAAAGTCTTGGACATTATGGACTCAGAAAAACAGAAGAGGCAGTGAGACGTAGGTTTTACTGGCCCAGAATGTATGCTCAAATTTTGACCATATTAAGAGAGTGTTCCTTATGTGCAAAATCAAAGCACCTTATGAAATCATATGCAGGGGCAGTTATTCCTATTGTTGCTTCCAAGCCAAATGAATTATTGGCTATAGATCACTATGGTCCTTTGCCCAGATTTAGATGCTTCCAGTATCTGTTAGTTACTTACAATACAAAACAAACAATTCCCTGAAGTAGGTAAACCTGAAATTTTGCTATCAGACTGTGGTTCTGCATTTACATCCAAGGAGTGGAGAGCCTGGATTCTTCGACAAGGACTAACACATCATCTCACATCGGTTCGAAACCCCCAATCTAACCCATGTGAGCATGTAATGAAAGAGATAAACTGACTATTCCGCACCTATACTTCTGAGAATCATAGAGGTTGGGTCAATAATACCAAGAAGATAACAGATTTCATTAACCAATCAGTTAATGAATCAACAGGTTTTACGCCAAGGCGTCTTTATTTTGGCAAACCATGCTCGGAGATTTTCAAATCCTTACCAAATGAGGATGTTTGTATTGATCAAAAATGTGACCAGCAACGTGCTCGATCAAGGTTAGCTCATATGGCCAAAATTAGAATTAGGAAGGGGTGTATTCCTCATCATAGATTTTGTGGAGATCAAGTGTGGCTTAAAGTTCCTAAGCACAGTAATGTCACACGCCAAGAATTCCACAAAATTTTCCCTTTATATAAAGGTTCTTATGTAATTAAGAAGAAATGTGGGGAAAATGCTTTCCTTTTAAGAGAAGGAGAAGTAATTAAAGGCACTTACAATGCATGCCAATTAAAGCCATATGTACTGCCTGATCCAGAGAAAGAATAGTAAAAGTGTTTGAGATATTAGGAAGGACCATTGATTTTCAAAAAGACTTAAGAGAATAGGGAGATCCCAATTAGTACATTGTGATTAGAATTTTATGAAGTGAAGCATAAACATAGGAGTAGTGGGGAATAGACAAAGTAATTCATAATTATTGGGTTGACCATGTGTTTCTTTGCCACTTGGAATAATAATTTTTAAAGGTATAAGTAAAATCTTTTTTTTTTTTTTTAACAAATTTTTTTTTGTTTGTTCCTCTAATTACGGGAATGTGAAGTGGTAAATCTGTAGTACATATTTAACTTCACTGTCTGATGACATTACATACCTTTAAAGTAGGGTTTGAACCTGTTTATATGTTTATTTGGTCATCTAGGAATGTTAAGCACACACATATACACGTATCACTTCCACTCTGTTTATTCAAAATGGTTATGTGTAACCTGTTGAATTATTATTTTAGCTTAAGTATATTTTATTTCCAGGCTTGTAAATTTCCTTCACTTAGATAATTGTGTATGTGCGTATATGTATTACAGATATAAAAATAAATACAATTAATGTAAAGCTAAAGCAATTCCAGAAATTCTAAAAAGTATTATTACAATTTAAAAATGTCATTCTCATTTCAAGTCAAACCAAAAATCATATTTTAAAGTTATTTGCAATTTTAAAAATACGTTTAAATAATGCTTTCTGGAACGTATTGTATACATCTTCCAATATTGCTAAATTTCAAGTATAGGAGGAGCAGAAGTTCTAGGAATGTGCAAAAGGAGTTCAAATCACTTTTCTCTCTGGTACTTGGTAGAGAGTGGAAACAAAATGGACTGTGAGTAAAAGGAATTTGCCTCCCTGATCTTAAATCGCCTTTGTTCTGCCTCCCTGCTATGCCATCACTACTTGAGAACTGTTATGTTTAATTGTAAAGAATATTGGAAGATGCCTACTATTATTTTATTAATATTGTGCCTTGCTAAACTTCGTATACGTTATTATAAGTGGCCACCATAACTTCTAAAGGTAATCCGTTTTGCCGAAGAATGAACTCTTAATTCTCCTCACTTCATTTCTTTCCTAAATCTTAATTGTAATCAGAATGTAATCTTTATTTATTTTATAATTGACTATAAACTTAATTATCATTAAATTTGTGATTTTCTCTCTTAAGTTTTTAAACTTGTTCTTTGAAATGCTAAGCACAGAATTATGTACTTTAAATCTATCATTAGCTTTTTAAGTTTCACACTCTAATTATTTTATTTCATGCGGCAAAACTTATTTTAAATATATATCTTATTAAATTAGTTTTAGTATGCTAATGTTTTAATCTAGCGAACTTATATTATTTCAATCATCATTCCGATATTTTGGAATATTTAAATAGTTAAACGTAAAATTTCTTACTGAACGCTGTTCGCTCGGTTAAATATTTGAAATATATGCTTAATGGTGGATGGTTTAAAAATTATATTAGCATAAGATAAACCTTTTGTTGTCATCACTATCAATATTTAAATGCATTTTATCTTCTTAAAATAAATTTGATTATTAATATATTTTAATAACTATTTATTATTTATACACCATTAAGAGTTAAATTGCTTATAATATATTGTCGTTTAAAATACTTGGACTTGTTAAATAGGAAATAATATTTTCCCTCTTCTATATTCGACATCCTAAATTTATTAAAGTTATACGTACGATGCTGAGTTAGTTATTATTTTATCATGGCGTTACGCATGATATTATTGCTTTATTTAAGTTTAAATTATTTCATTAGTCATTTAAGACTTACGCCATATTCGCATTGCTTACTTACGATAGCATTTTAAAGTACTTATATTTTGCTTTATCATATTTATCCTCCGAACTCCGGATTTTCTTCACATAACTCGTCTAGGAATGAGGTTTGGTAGAACCTATCTCAGGATAAACATTAGAGTATTAAGGCTATGCATGTGACACGTCAGAGGGCATACCATGGAATCCTTACCACTCATATTTTCGAATACTGCCTTGTGATAAATACAAGAGGAATCATATATGTGATAAAGTTTTTCAGTCCAAAGACGGACATCTTCTCCATTTTAAACGCTGTCATTATAGTTAGCACTGCGAGTTCTTTTATGTGTAATTCTCATATTATCTATAAGACGTGGCGCAGTGATGTTTGTAAACCACTCATTTATAATTTATCGAATATTTTAGGATTGTCACAGTAAAACTTATTAGTTTAACCCATTCCTCATTTGTACAGGCCCAGATATGCTCATAAACGATAAATTATTAACTATCATATCAAGAGTAAACCTCTCTTTAGAGATGAATTTGTAAATGTCCTTATCATTACTTAAAGTAATGATCACAGCATTGATAACATTAATTTATTATTATCTATAACTCATTAGCATTCTAAATCAGTTGCTTATATGCAAAGTAATAACCGCATTAAATCTGTGCTATGTTTTCTAATGTAAATTAAATTGTTTATATTTATTAAATTATTATGTTTTAATAATTACTCATGCGTTGTGTCTTACTGACTCTCACTCATTGAATTCCATTAAATATTTATAATAGTGTTAGTAATATTTAGAAGTTATAACTGATTACTTCAAATAGATATTTATCTCTGGGTTATTCTGTTCTTGCTCATTCTGGATGGATACTATTTTATAATTCATGTTTCTTTTGCAATGCTAGCTGTGTGCAATTCATTTAAAATTTATAAATTGCCCTTTCACATAAGATATTTGATTGAGCCAAGATTTGATATTATTTATTTACATTAATTACCCTATAGATCTCGTGTTTCTCTGCTGTGTCTCTGAGACCAGAATGAATAAAATTTCATGTTATCATCAGAAGTGTTGTTTATAATGTTATAGTTTTAGAGAAGAGCAAATAGGGTAGAATTCATGATTGCTCCTGACCTGTGTATCTTGGGCATGAGTGGATTTAGGGTACTTTTGCTTAGATTCTAAACCTTGTTAAATGAACATACAATTCTGACCGGTACAATATATATATATATATTTATTGCAATTCTTTTTTTTTCATTCTCATAATATATGCATGCATATTTACAAATAATTATTGTTATTTATTGTTTTTTCACACAAAATCAAGTAAATTTAAAGGATCACAGTGTAGAAATATGAATTTGAAGAAAGAACTCACTGATTGCAGAAAAAATAAATATGATTATAAATTTAAAGAGTTGATACTACATAAAATTTATTTCAAATATGTATTGATTATCTGATGGCTTAGGTCTTTTATAAGTTTTACAGAATCTTTATCGCAACATATAACTAAAATTCAGTTTGTTTTACTATGATTTTCCTGCATAAATTCTAATAGTTTTTCCTAATCATTATATATACATAAAAAAAGAGTAGAATTGATCCTGGAATCTCCCAATTTTGAGTCAGATATGCTATTAACTGTGTCAAACTGTACAGGGCTTGATCATTGAATGAGCTTTAATTTTTTCTTCTATATTTTTCACTCTAATATAATATCTGTTGAACAAATCACTAAACAAAAAAATAATAATAATAAAAAAAGATGTTGATTTTAGTAGCCAGGCTGCAGAACAATGTTATAAATAAGAATCAATCTTGGTTGTCATGTAAAGCGGCCTGCAATGGGTTAATACAATATAAATGTTGTATTAGGCATAAGGCCAGCTGCAGAAATGGCATTTTTATGTGTTTTGACACATAAACAATGCCATCAGGTGGCCATAGCCAGATTTCAGATGATTATTTTCTATGACAATTCAAAAATGAATAAAGCATCATACTTACTACAATTACTCGATTATTTAGTGGCAGAGTATCATGATAATTATTGGTCAACTCATGCAAATATTACTTTCGATTTCAATTTTCCTACATTTTTTTTGTTCTTAAAGATAATATGAAGTCAGAATAATTGATGAAAATGATTCTACTAAAAATAATGAAATAATTCAGGCACAAGAAGAGATGAAAAGAAAAAACCTGATAAGATTGTGATTTGATCCCTCTGTCAATGATATAGTTTATTGGACTATTTATAGACTCAAAAGACTGTCAATATCACAAATGGGGCATTTAACAAATATTAATAGTAAATAAATTGGGTAATATTCAGAAAACTTTTCTCTGGGGTAAAAGCCAATACTAAAATATAAGAAACAGAAAAATGATTATAGGATTCACCACCAAAAGAGCAATGGACAGTCATGTTTATAAACATTTTGTTGAATGAGATGAATTCATTGATTATTAAAATAATATTATAATTGACTGTCATAAAAGAATCATTACTCTTCAAGAGTCTACACTAATAAAAGTGAGAAAAATGAATTAAAAAAGAATGCAATTACAGGAAACATGTAATAGATGTTATGAGTTGAACACTGTCTAGTTTTTTGAAAACCAAATGAAAGATTTGTTTGTTTTGCTGAGTTATTTGAGTTCATGCAGTGTTTGATCCATTTTTTTTTAAGTGTCATAGCATCGGCCAGGACGCGAACCTGCAACCCGGGCAACTGCCTGCAAGTTCAAGGCAGTCGTGCTGACCTCTCGACCACCAATGCAAGATTGATCCATTTTTAATAGAAAAACATTGAAAAATATAAAAATTCTGCAAAGGAATGTTTTCTTTTTACTTGTTCAAAACCAGCTATGAAAAACTCATTGAATTAATGGGTCAGAAGATTCACATATGAATTATTATTTAATTAAATTCTTCTGTTTAGTTTAATTTGTGAGTTGATTTAATTTCTGATTTATCACACACAGAACAAATAAATGTTATACTTTGTCATTTAAAAGAAAAATAATCTAGCAAACATTTTACCTTTTTTGAAACTAAAAAACTGAATTAGTGAGACAATAAAAAACCAGGTGTTGTGTTTTTTACATAAAGTTTATTTACAGAAGAATGCAGAAAAAAACTTTGGAAGACAATTTTGCCAAATATATATCTTGTAAAGTTAATTTACTAAATCTGGTAGATCAAATTACTATTGATTGTTAGTTAATAACAGTTATATGTTTCTCTATAATGCATTTTCTCTATAGATTTTTGAGAATCAATCAGCAGATGAAAATTTCTTAAATTTTATCTTGAAAATGAAAGAAGATTATGGAGTGGCAATATTTTTGAAATCTACTTTTTTCCATTAAGATTTTGGAAGTGTTAGAATATCTGATTCAAGATTAGTCATAATAGACACTAGAAAAGAAACAGATAATATGGTAAATAATATAAAATAAATATCAAGCAAGCTAAATTCTGCAAAATAATAACAGAAACATAAAATCACATATATGACTGAATGAATCATCAGAATAAAAAAAGGTTAATAAAACAGATGGCTGTCTTCAGGCTTTTTAAAGTCAGATCACTCAATGAAATTGTTGAAAATATTCTAAAATTTAAATATCTTCTATTCTCGGCATGCATTGATTTGTATTTATATAAAAGAGTAAGTAAAAAAGAAATGTTCCAATATAATTTAAAGTACCAGAAATGAGAAAGCTGGAATTTTAAAAGGCACATTAAATTTTAAAAGAAAAGCACTCCAGAAGAAAAGATAAGAAATAAGAATTTGGAGGAAAAGAATGATTTAAGAAAATGTGAATAAATATATAGTGGTGTTTGTATAAATATAAATAATTAATTACATTTTTTTGTTTTGAAATGATAGAGAGAAAATATATAAGATATGTTAATTTAATTAACAGAAAGAAAATGAGCAGATTAAATCTGTAATTAATAAAATAAGAAGTTGAGGAAAACTAACTTGAATCAATAAGACAGGAAATGATTAGACTGTCTGAATATATTAAAATACACTAATTGAATCTATAAATGTGGAATTTAGTTAATGAGAAGATAAGAAGAAATTCAGATATATAAAGAATGGGTGAAAAAGGGGATAGCAAAATTTCTTCATTTTTGTAGGACAAATTGTGTTTCCTCTATCATCAATCAGTTAGCCGAAAAGACATATAGCAAATAGTTGGCATCACAAGACATTGTTGAGATACCAGTCCTGGGAATTACTTACCTGAAGGGGAAGGAGCTGGTTAGAACTGTATGCAGATCATCCTAATTTTATTATTATTTCATATACATTGGATAAGGCTCTCTAGGATTTACTAAATGGTAAACTAGAATCATATTATTTGATTGTTATAAATTTATGGGTGTAGCAAATAATAGCCATCTCTAGTTAAGGATCACTATATTTCATAAAAAAGACATTCCATTTTTAACTTGTGCAGTTTAGACTTTTATATCATTGGGGGACATATTGTTTTTTTTGTCATATCAATAAATACTTAATTTTAGCATATTGGGTTTTATTAAGAAAAGATTAATGAATTGCATATTTTATTAATGCTTCTATGTTAGATTCAGAACATTTAAAATTTCTATTCCTTACTGCATAGCCTTATTATATAAATACTATTAAAAAAATCAAAATTTTCTTATTGAAAATCTTAACACAATGTTACAAACAATAGATTTTGGCAACAAAATTGTTGATAGCATTGGGGTTGTAAACTCAAAAGATCTGTTATTAAATTTTTGTATAACACAGGATGGGTTATCACAAATACTTTGTTTAGGTAGAAAAATCACTGAAAGGATCCATCCATGTTCAAACCAATGACATTTAATATATTATAATTAAGAGCCAGAATACAAAATAAGTTCTTATGATGCAAAAACTTATAAGTACGTATGGTTGGAATTAGTATTCCAAGATTTAAATGATAGTTGTATTAAAATATAATTCCAATTGTATTTACAATAAAACTGATGTCTTTTCTTTAGAAGAATCTACTATATATATTAAATTTTAACAGCTATTAAACATGAGCGTTTGTTAATATGGATCATCAAGACTGTTATGTTACTGATGCATTAAATTCTATTAGAGTGTGTTATAGATATAAGAAAATCTATTTTCAGATCTTCTAAAATTGATGATAAGGTTGGAAATAGAGATATTACTAGTGGCTTAAAATGAAACATGACATTTTCTGGTGAGAAATGAATATGGAGCTTCATAAACAATATAGAGATTTAAAAGAAGATATTTAATGATTGCTATGAACTGATGAATTAAAACTGCAAAAGAAAAATGGATAATAGTTGATCTAGGGTACATTAGATATATTTTTTTTTTGATACACTGAAAGTATGAATTGAACAATATTATCTGATTCCTATTAAATCCATCAATGAAACTCTTATATAATGAATGATATTTCAAGCAGACATAAAGCATATTTTGATATTTTTTGCATAATGATACAAAAATTAAGGTAATAACTTTTAATAATATACCTTTTTATCTATTCATTTAAATTTGGACAAAGATATTCAACTTAATGAAGTTTTGTAATTTTAAAAATGAAAAGGCTGGAGGTCTTAAGATATCTCAGAAGTTTAATTTCAAAAATATTGGAATTTTTTACATTGTTTCATTAAGTTGCACTATATCATCTTAAAAATAACAATCTTCTATTATTCCAATTTTTAAAAATAAAATGACTATACATAAGGTTGCAGTAGTTAAAAATATTGTTATCCACTACAGAAACCATGCTTTCAAATAAATTGTTGAGTAGAAAAGACTCAATGTGAGTTGATAAAATCAAAAAAACACTAGAGACATGATTTTTGTTTCCAGATATATGTAAAAAAAAATGTCGGGAACAAAGAATAGATTTTCCTGATTGTTGTGATGGAATTTTTGTTATATTTATATATTGGACTATTTCCATCATCTAGTATTGGGTAATAAATGACTTTAGAAAAATTTAACTTTATTTAAATTTTCAAAGGACATTTAACTGTTAGTAATAGCACACAGGTTTATAAATGCACAATGTTTCAAGAGATATTATTCTCCTCTCTTCTTCAGGTGTAAGCTGGCCTGACCAATGACAGTACTAGCATGGTAATTGAACTTGGACCCTTAAATTTTTAAATATTGAATTTTAAGGTAAAGCTCTAATAATTGAGCAATTTAAGACTCCAGGTTTGATTACCATGTTACTATTGTCACTGATAAGAAGAGAGAATAATATCTCTTGAAATATTGGGCATATACAAACCTGTGTGCTATTACTAACTGTTGAATATACTTTGAAAATTTAAATAAAGTTAAATTTTTCTAAAGACATTCAATACTCAATACTAAATGATGGAAATAGTTTAATATATAAATACAAAGGATAGTAATTTGTTGCACTATTTGAAATTGATTGTTTGACCACTGAAGTTTCATTATTTATATGATAAATGAAAGAGAGTATTATTACTGTGATGAAAAATCATAGGAGATTTGAAATGAAACTAAACAAATATATATTATCTCCAATTTTGCTTTTGATCTTAATGACAGTGATTTTTAGAACTATTTACAAATGACTTAATGAAACAGAAATAAAAAAATTAGATACAAGTTTGATAGATGGAATTTTCAATTTGAATTGACTAAAAGCAAAAACCATAACATTGTTTTCTTGATATCTGAAATATAGTAAAATGATGATTGTATCTATCCTTTGTAATTCAAAACATGATTTACAGAATATATTTATATATAGAATGCAGCATATAAGGACTTTATTTTAACAATTAATGTTTAAATTACTAGTCCTTTACTAGCAAGTGAAAGAAAAAACATTTTTAGCAACTTTTGGTTTGAATGTTTATCATGTTAAGAATATGAGCCAATTTAAATATCTTGAATAGTTATTTAAGAAGAAAGGCAGATCTAGATTGTTGATGTGTAGCACATATTCTAATTATTGCTTGCTGCTTTTAAAAAATTAAAAGACAATATATTTAGACTTGGACATCTTACTGACATAACATTAGAAAAATTTGATTAATGGATGTTCCATAAAATTCTAAACTTACAATGTCAAGATTATAAGATCCATCAATATGTTTTTCAACTTGATGGGTATGATGGTGTAGAGTTTACCATTGTAAGTCATATCTTTATTGAAGTGAATGTGTAAAATAAATAAATAATACAAGCCTTCTTAAAAAAGTACATTATAGTTATTTGAATATTGTTTTCATAGGACATGCAAACCCAATTTATGTTAAAAAAGATGATCTCAAACATATGTTAAAATGATAATATTGATTATTTTATTGACAAGATGTTAAAGATGGAATTAATTGGAAAGTTATAGTTCAATAAGATATTGAAGCATTTCAGAAATGAAAGTTTGGTGCAGAAGTTAAAATCAGCACCACAAAACGTCAGAGAAACAGAATAATGGGCCAAAGTGTTTTATATGTAGATGTATTTGCAGTTAGTGGAATGGTTGTATTCATTTTTGAATGGCTACTATTGTTAATCATCAGTTGATCAACTACACAATTTAAAAAATGATTTTGAAAGATGTGAATTACTTATATGCAAAGGAAATTCTACAAGTTGTTGATTATAGCATAGATTAAACAAATACATAAATTAGAAATGAGATAGTCAGTGATGGAAATATACGAAAATTATATACCTAAATGCAAGAAATAAATTCCACATCACAATAATTTGCCCATATATTGACAAAACAGATATCCAAATAAAAAGAAATATATTTGCAGATATGAACAGAAAATTTTCTTTTTTAAGTGGTGTATCAAATAACACTATATTATCTACTAATTTAAATGCACATGATAAGTTCAGTGCAAAGGAAATTTCTAAAATTAAACCCAGTCATAATGAATTTATAATATAACTTCAAAGACAGATTACAAACACACTTCCAAATATAGATTTAGGTTTGTGTAAATGATTACAAAATGCACATATGGGCAATCATCTTGTCAACTCAAACGTATTAAAATTTCTACTGAATATTTATGTATTCATGTATTTGCTGAGCATATAGGTATATTTATAATGTCAATTTGTTTTTTAAGGATATGATCAATGACTTTGAAATTAATAAAAAAAAATAGAAAAAACAATTTTAAATAGAAAGAAAATTTTCACAATTAAAAGCTTGAGATTATGATTAGTGTATGGACTTTTTTAGACAGCTTAATTATTAACATAATATCACACAAGAACCCAAAGAGATTCCAACCAGAAAATAGAATCTTTAAAAACTTTATCACATCTTTCTTTCCTGCTACTATCACATTTATTAGTTATGTGGTTTGTAATTTCTACTTACCCATATTTACATAGGTCAATGGTTGTTAAATTCCATTTATGAAAACAATTGCAATTACCATGAGTTGGCCTGAATTTCTTGATAAATCCAGATGCATATAGAAAGATAAATGCAGCTGCCTTTAGTATTGGATTTGAATAAGAAATTTGTTTGGAACCTCATAAGAAAGACTTTTTATGACATAATTCTTGTAATGGTAAAAGTATAAGCTTTAACTCAGACTAATATAATCATACATATATGATGATCATTTAGAGAAAAGCTTTCATAAAGTTTATTTCATATTTAAAATTTATGTAAATTAGCAACAAGCATATATATACACTCTCTCTCACTTTCCAATTTATGCTATGTCTACGACTTGTAATAGTTGAAAGTCAGCTAAGCACATATTGCTTAAAAAAAACAGGCTTTATAAAAGTGTTTTTCTATATGGTCTTTCTATATTTATGGCATAATTCTTGGTAGATTCTTGATTATATATCAGAGAGGATATTTAAATTTGAAATGAATACTATTCTTGAGTTATTGTCAAGTCTGATTTACCTAATAACTTTTTATAAATTTTACTTGAGGTAATTTCTCTGATATCTGCTGAAATATGTGAAAACAGGAAGTCACCACAAGCCAGTAAGTCATGGTAATACTTAATTGAATATACAGGAGTTTAGAGTGGAAACTTTCTCTCCAAACAGAATTGTAGTAATTATAAACAGAATATATTAGTACTAAAAAAGCTATCTGTAAAATATATGTAACACCATATAATGTTGTGCCAGCCAGACTTTCAAACAGATTCTTCCTAGAAATTTTAATATATCTAATCATAGATAAATAAAAATAATTTACGCTATGTTCAAAGATTACTCCCACATAGAGTGGGATATGATCAGTTTTAGTCTATTATTGCACAAGTTTATATTCAGATTGCAAGATGATTTTTTTGCTGTTGTTTAGATGAAAAATTGAAAATATAGCCTTTGCTGGATTGTAGTAAACTTGAATCTTTGAATTTCCAAACTCATATCTTTATTGAAAGATTTTTCCATTTTTGGAATAAATCTCTTTTATGAAGGTATAATGTATTTCATTATCATTATATAAATTTCTGTATCTGAAAGACTATTGATGAATATATTAAATAAATTAGGTGAGAGAAATAAGCCTTATAGTTGATTATTGTGTGAAATTTTATATCTGTTATGATTATCATTTAATATCCCTTAAACTTTTTTATTGAAGAATTTTAGAAAGTTTTAGAAAACTATTTTTCAAACAGAATTACAAGCTAAGCTTAGATCAAAAACAGGTAGTACCAAATTTATAGTTATTAAAGATAAAACATGGTCAAACAGTTTTTTTTTTTTGAGCCTAAAACCAGCATACTCTAGAAAAAAAGGCTCTTAGTTATTGGAAAAATTCTTGTTAATCTGTAAAAAAGTATATAAGAAGGGTAATGGGTGATACTTTTTTTGATTATTGTTGAGTTTATTTAGTTTTAAGACCGATATAATTTTGCTTTCATGCCAAATTTTTGGAATAGTTTCTGCACTTTTTAGAAATTATGGATATATATATATAATCTGTTCATGGTGCTTTTCCTGGTTTAATACAATCAAGTATTGTTTCATATTCATCATTAATTATAATTTTTATTAGAATGATGTTGTGCAGTTCTACTCTAATGATGCTTTTTCTTTCTGCTAATATTGGATTTAAAAATCTGATGCGTAAATTTGACAATCTCATTGGTAATAACCATACTGAGTAAGCTTTTACAATCACAAACTTTACAATCACAAAATTTATATAATAAATGAACAGATCTTTTCAATAGATGTATAAAATTTTGTTCTTTAGTCGTCATCCTCAGTTCTTTTTTCTAACATCATCTAGTGACTTAAGAGGCTTATTTTTGAGAGACACATATTGGCTTTGTTTGAATAAGTCCATATTTCAATATGTACCATCATTGCAGTTTACAGTTAAAAGAGATACTTTTTTGAACTGGTTGTTTGAGAGTCAGACTTTTTATGTTTATTCACATGGGTGAAACTGAAATGATTTGGATATTTGGTATGCACTGGGATTATGGCTATAAGAAATATTGTTTCAAACTGGAATGTTTTCAAGAGGATAACTCCTTTGGCAGCTATTGTCTATCATATCTTTTCAAATTTAAAATTTCATTTCAAAAGAAAAATGGCTTAAAACTATGGGAAATGTGAATTCTAAGAATGTGGAAAATGATCCAATATCAATACTTCAACAGGTAATGGTAACTTTTTTTTTTGGTCTAACACATAAATCAAGGTTTGTCTTATTTCTCTAACTGCCTGAATGAAATATTCCTCTTTGCTTGGTATTGCAAAGTAAGCACAAATTGTTTAAATTCTTCCATTTTAAAAGTTGACTACTGGATTCTCATTTGCATATCCCCAATAAGAATTGGTTCTCCTATAAGTAAAGAGGGCATAAGAAAATCTGGAAGAGGCGAATTAGTGCTTATTTGTTTTGAAAGATTTGTAAAGATTGCAAACTTAAAAGTGATATATTTGAAGCAATATTATTTCAACTGTTTTCAATAAAAAACTGTTTGCTTTATTAGATGATTTGAGACAAAGATAGCCATACCATATTCAGGCTGCATTCTTTTAAGAATCAGGAATTTTAAGATGAGCACTATTCTGAAGTGGAATGACATCAATGATATGCTAAGCAACGAGTTTGTATATGCTCCATCTTTGATTTTAATATCCTCCCAATGTTAAGTTAAAGCAATTTTAGATGAAGAAAAAATTTCTCTGTAAAGATATACCTAGTATTTGAGGTATTTCATGGTTGCCATCATCATGTAATCATTTTCATTTTAAAACATCTTACTTCTTTAGTCTTCATATGTTTTATAAAATGCGTCAAGTTGGAAATCTGGTTTCGATGTTCAGACAATTCATTTTATGTACTAATGCAAATTACTTGCAGAAAGAGTCATGGAAAGATTGCTATACATCCATATCATTTAAAGGTGATTGAAAAATCATCTTCAATAACTTTATATTTTTCTGCTTTTTAAACTTCTTATATGGAAATTTATTCTTTTCCCCTTAAATAAATTATATACTGTACAGTAAGTAAATAATTTGAATTATAGCCATTTAATGAATAATAATAATTCTAATCCCTTATTTGTGAGTGAAAAAACGTAAAAGGTTTATATCGGCAGACCGGAATCCAAAGACAACTGTTGCACGCGTCACCATTTTATCAAGAAGCAGACAATGATCTTGATACATCTATTCTAAGTAAGATATCACCGAGAAGATATACGTTCTGCAAACACTTCCCATTTGACTATTGCTGTTTTTAAGTTTTTTTCCTTCCGAAAACTATATTTTGATTCTAATAATAGCTTCAAAATTTTATGAAAACAGAAAGAAAATATTTTTTTATAAACGATCTTTAGTTTAACTCATCCGGTTCCAATTTTTATTTTTGGTGATATATGATAATCACAAAGAACTTGCGAGTGAAATAAGTAATGCCTTTACACATATTGTTGTGGAAAAACGAATTTTTTTTTAAAAAATCCCTTTTATGATATATTGCTTTTTCTTATGCAATTAAAATAATTTTTTAAAATTTAATTTTGAGTGATTATTTATTTGAAAATTTGTCTATCCTCAGACATCTTTTTAATATATATCATAAATTATGACTTTTTAAAGTATCTTTATTTCCTTTAATTTAAATATCGTCAATTATTTCTTATTTTGGAAATATATATATGAGTTATCCCGCATGGTTTAATGCGATTGTAGAATCTAGAGCTTAAGGCCCTTAGATCAATTCCAGTTTCGCACTTCCAGTGCTAAACTCCCGAGCGAAAAAAACTTTTTTTTTTACATTCTTAAAATCACGTGATAAAAATTACCAATGGGAAGCAAGGTTAAAGGTGAACAGTATTGATAGAGTTTTACTTTTTACTACAACGTTTGCATTTTGCGCTCGAACATTGCTAGCTCAATCAAGTGTGAACATATCTCTTCTCATTAGGGTAAGTTTATGTAAAATTGTTTTAGAAAAGTGAAGATTTTTTTTGTTGCAATTATTGTTTATTCAATGTCGGAAATATTTTTTAAATATATTGAAATTGATGGACCATATTTGTAAAGAAAATGGTGAAATACTTATTGATTTATTTAAAATACTATATTAAAATGCGATGAGGTTAAGTGTATTAATTTAAATATAAAATTGAGATGAAAAACTAAAATGGTGAAATAACTTACTTTAACTTAATCTTTTTTTAAAAAGATAAAACTTTATTCATATTATGTAGATAACTTTAATTTTTTACTGATATATAAACAACTTTTGAATCGACAATTTACCGTTTGTGATTTATTTTAGTAAAATGGTTTAAAATTGGAATAAATTATTAAGAATTTGCTAATAACAGTAGGTTATTATCAATGGCGATTTCGTGTGGCTGCATTTTATTGTTTGGCCCGTTTAATCATTACTATCAGACATAAAATTTATAATTCCTATAAGCGGATAACTTTTGAGATTCAGTCGTACCTTTTCAAAACTTCGTGAGAAGTGCTCACCTGAGAAAATATTTAAAAATACCTTTATGTAGTAAGAGATATTTTTTTACACGAATACTTTATCTCGTTTTTTAACAACTAGCTTTTAAACATATGGCTTTAATGAGAAAATGATGAAATCGAGATTTTTATTCAAGCATTGTAGAATGTAATATTTTAATGGGTGATACTTGTCAGTTTTATTTAAAAATGGTACACCGTAGCATACGTCGTTGATTCAAAAAATGCTACTATGGTACGTGTTGGATTATAGTTAATTTAAGTTTATAATAGATTAAGATGATTTCATGAATTAGATTTATATATGCATTGCAGAATACAATCTTTTAAAGTGTCAATATAATTCACTTATAACCACAATGGAACACATGCGCAAATTATGTTTTCGGGGAGGAGGGTGTGTGGTGGGAGAGACCTGGCATTAAAATACATTACATAATGAATATGCTTAATCAGGGCTGGGTCCTGGCGCCTGAAACAAGTCTTAAAAAAATCATCTTTTAAAATTATTTAGAAGGAACTAATGCAGAGATAGCCCATCCGATTATCCTGCTTATGTCTTTGGCTCAAACCCAGGCCAAGTGCAATTTTTTCAAGCCGCTTAAGAATTTTCTTTCAAGGTCAAAGCAATTTAGCTAATTATCCAATATTCGTCAATAAATGGGTATCTAGCTCTTTTTAACTAGAGGGCGAATCAAAGATAAAAAATTGTTCAAATTCTCATTATTTGGCAATTGCCAAGGATAGGAACTATACTTGCCTTTCCCTTCACTCTTCATTTGGGAGGATTTGATAGAGATTCCTTTTTTGTTTTGTTTAATCAGCAATTTTAAATAAGTAGGTAATTATTACGAAAGTCTTTACCTACTTATTTAAAATTGTCGACTGAATAAAACAAAAATAAAAATAAAACCTAGAAAACTGAAATAAATTATTAAATGTTGTTTGGGTTTTAGTTATAGTAAATAACTTGCTAGCTTCTTTATAATTTATTGTTTTAGATACAGACATTTTTATAGAAATCATTTTTCGATCATATAAATTATCCTTGGAAGTTTGTTGCTTGAAAATAATTTTATAAAATTTTCAATGTAAAAGCAAAAAAATGGTCTGGCTCCTTAAAATTCGAAGTAAGATTAATAGTGCTTCAACAGGATTTAAAAATATGTATTTAAAAACAGTTTTCATATACAAAGAAATTTTTAATACAATATAGAAACAAATCTGTCATTTAATAATTTTTATTAGTCATTCATTAGAATAGAGAAAATTACTACAGAAATATTCATATCTCTTGGGGGCAATTTATTTTTTGCATTCATTTGGCATTGGGAAAAAAACATTTTTTTAAAAAAACAATAGATGTTAAAAATAAATAAATGTCAAGCGTTGGTGGTCGAGAGGTCAGCACGGCTGCCTTACAAGCAGTTTTCCTGGGTTAGCGGGTTCGCTTCCCAGCCGATGCTATGACTCATAAAAAAAAAAATGGGACGGTTCCCTCTATAAGTATACAAGTGCAAAAATGGTGTGAAAATGAGTGACCAGCATTGTTTTTTTATAATTTTTTTTTTTAATAATATTTGGTATATGGATTTGGTTACGTATTCATTTATGTGATATATATTTTTATAACTTTATAAATACTTTTACAACTTTAAATTGATAAATTAACTGCAGAAAAACAACTTGTGTTTATTTTTTGGATTAATGTATGTAAATAATAATTAAAAATTCAATGTTTTTATTATTTATTATTAGCCTTAGTCTGAAAATTTTTTTTAAGTATTTATATTTGCAGTTAAGAAGTATGACCATGTGTATATCATGTTGGGTAATCAGTTGAAGAGGGTTAAAATTGGAGAAAGGTATAAAATGAATACACTTATATGAGGATGTGTCAGAAGATGTGATTGAACAAGGCAAAACTCTCTCCATACAATAGTGCCACCCTGTGCCAATCAGAGTAATCAATGGATGCCAGAAGGCTTGTGCATAAAATCCCATCTAGTGCCTACTCATCCAATATCTCCAGACTAGTTTCTGGCTTGTGCCCTTCGTCAGTGAGGAGCCTTGGATCTGAGAGCACTGCAACTAGATCTTAGGATTTTATGCACAAGCCTTCTGGCATCCATTGATTTTACTCTGATTGGCACAGGGTGGCACTATTGTATGGAGAGAGTTTTGCCTTGTTTAATAACAATTATGTGCCAGTATAAGAGATGGTGATCTTGTGATGTTTAGTGTTTTAAGATGTGATTGACTGATTAATTATGATATATTTTGCTTTAAGTTGGCATATCATTTGTAATTATTTGTAGCACATACATATTGTGTGTGCCAAAAATGTATACACATTTAAGAGATGTTATTACATATTACTTTTTGTAGTTTAATTATGATGTTTGTTCAGTTAATTAAATGAATGCTAGCATTGCCACGTGACAGGAAGGACATTTAAAAAAAGTAGCACAAGCACAATTGCCATTCAAAGAGTACAAGACCATTTTGAAGTGGAATTGAAATTTAAGGATGTTATGGAAATACAATGATAATCTGAAGTATTATGAGTGCATAAAAAGAATCTCCAATATACCTAAGAATTGCATGTACTGGTAAAATGTTTGAGACAGAGTGATGTCATAAGGGAAGTGAGGCCTTACACAGTAATAAGATCTGTTTTTTCTGCTATAGTGTTTGAACAATATTCATACTTGTCACAAAGTCTACCAAACAATGTGCATTTGAGACAGAAGTCAGCAAAACAAGCATACAACACATTAACAGCAAAATGGAAAGAATAATTATTACATGCATTGAATGAAGATATCTTTGATTGAAGAGTACAGTTATGTGATTGGGTTAATAAAGGAATTTGTAGGGAAAATGGTTTAGTCTAATAAAACATAGTTTAAATTGAATGGAACAATGAACCGATAATTGTATTAGACTTCTGAAAATCTATATGTTCATGTGAAAAAAGAAGCTAGATTACAAGGCTTTGACATCTGATGTGGAGAGATAATGACCATTCTTTTTTTGAAGATCCTGTTACATGTCACATGTACCTAGACATACTACATATCCATTTTACCCTGCAATTTATACACTTTTGTGAATGATGGATTTTACTTCCAACAAGATGGTGACCACTACACTTCAATCAAGTCTCACTTCAGATTAAATAGATGCAGTTTTGAGTTTTCCACCACATTCTCTTTTTTGAAAATTTTGCCTTTTATGGTGTACTGCAGAAATCTGACTAAACTGATGGATACTCTGGGAAGAAATTAAAATGACATGCACAGTGATGCAAGTGGTCACTTTATTCAGTGTTGCTCAGGCAGTGGTTTGCCATAATTGGAAATATCTGGATGGTGATGGTAATCATTTTGAGTACTTCTTGTATTACAGAAGTTAATTGTGACTTATATTCATTTTTTATTAGTAGTATATGTTGAGTATTACAATTTTAGTACAGATTTTTTTCTTAAATTGACTAATGTACCCCCAGTTCTTTAGCTACACGTGGCAAATATTTTGATAGCAAAAATCAGGATTGCTGAATTAGATGTATTGTTGAAAAATATATTTAAGCAGTCAGCGATGTAAAGTTATTCCGCCATAGGGGAATTTGAAGAAAAGTATTTTAATTACCAGTTTTCCTGTTCTGTTAAGATAAAGTTATAATAGCTACTGCATCAGATTTATTCTTTGGCTGATTATGGTCTTTCATCTTTTATGTTTTCTAGCTGGTAAAAAATACTTCACCTTTCTATTAGCATTTTCTTCTCACTTAGTGGAATCAGTCTGTACTTCTGTTTTTTCTGATTAAGTATAAATTACTATTATTTTCAAACCTATTTATAGTTTTGTCTTCTAGAAAGAGTACCCTATCCCATCATCCTAAACTAAGTTTTTAATGTAGTATATTTTTATTACCCTGATAAACATGTTCATCACATTGGCCAAAACATTTTTATCCTAATAATTTATTGAAATATTTTACAAAATATCTTTATCTCAAATTTGAATACCAGAATTTATGATGACTGGGAAGAAAGAGAAAGAAAAGAGAAAGAGAAAAAATCATGCCTGACTTTTGAACTTCTTTCTCTAGCTTTTCTCATTTTAGTTCTATTTAATTTTCAATAAAATATCTGGATTTACCATCAAATTAAACTTAAGACAATTTATTTTATGAAATCTCTTTCAGAAAGCAAATTTGAAATGTCATAAAATATAGTAAATCTTTGTTTAAAACATTAGCATGCAGGGTGCATGTAAAAAGTTAAATAAATTAACTATTTTCTCTTTCCCCCCTTTCATTACTAGTGTTATAATTTTATTGTGTTCAATTTTCCATAATACTTTTAATGTTTCATGGAATTATTAAATTCTGTAATTCATTTTTTAAAAAAAAATAAGTATAACTATATGCTATGTGTATATGTCTCATACATGCTTATATAATGCAACTTATACAATTTACAAATCAATTTATTAATAAATTGAAAGGTTGCTAGTCTTTCACATGCGCCTACTGTTGTTTCTCAGCCAGCCAATCAGATGTTAAACAGCAGTCTTAAACTGTCTTGAATAATTTGGTGACAGGAAAAGTTTATAATATAAATGATTCTAATTATTGATTTGTACTGTAACAGTAAATCTTTTCATTTTTCATTCCTATGTGTAATTCACAAACAAGTCACAAATACTCAAATAGCAATATATGAAACCTTGTTCATGGAAAAATTTTTGACATTAAGAGACTAATAAATACAACAAATGTTCTTGATCATTACTTGC
This sequence comes from Epiperipatus broadwayi, assembly GCA_028023455.1. Taxonomy (NCBI): domain Eukaryota; kingdom Metazoa; phylum Onychophora; class Udeonychophora; order Euonychophora; family Peripatidae; genus Epiperipatus; species Epiperipatus broadwayi. Next base: position 16,023,502 of record JAQFVV010006202.1, on the reverse strand, counting down.
TCCATCTGAGCCTTACAGGCAATAGTGCACCACTCGAACAATGTGTTGGAGTAGCACCAGAGATAAGTATGTTCCAAAAAGTCACATGACACCTTAATGTTCTTAAATTCATGACTAAATCCTCCAGTAGTCAAAATTTATTCTTATGTTTGCAAAACCAATATTTTTTTACAACTTATGAATTAGTATGTTAGGTATACTTTGATCATATGTTTCATAATTGCAATTATTATTTCAATATCTTTTTATCAATATTATATTTTAAATTATCAATTATTTACGGGCCTACACAACTTCATTGTCGTACTCTTTTGAATTTTGTAAGTCACTCTTGCTTTCTATCAAGCTAATAACATCTTAGTTTGTAATGAATTTACTTAAATTTGTTTTTAGTAATCACTTTCATTGTTTGTCATATATTTTTTATTTTATAATTCTATAATTTATTTTCTCTCAAAAAATATTTATCTTTTCAATAGATCCAAAGTCATCAGAATAGGCCATCTTTTATCTGCATAAGAATTTTTATCTCCATATATTTTTTTAGTATTACTGGCATACTTATTTGGGATGATCTTAAAAATCTACCTCTTGTATTTTCCAATTTATCTAGTTTAACTCAACTATTTTCTTTCCCTAAGCCAGCATTTGTATTTTCATTCAAAGAGTGACCTGTGACAAAAACATTAATGTTTACCTTCACGTATGACATCACTATAAGATCATTTTTGATCTTCTTGTATTATTTGTACTTTTTCCTTTGTAGGCTTTATAATGCAGAGTACTTCTATTCTTAATTTTCTTCATTTGCCTTGTTTTAGAATTCTGGTAATAAAATTCATATTCTAAGTTAATTATGATGAAATATCCATTCAGTTCATTTTTATTGTCACCTTTTACATCAATCTTCATATTTTGTTTATCATATTTTTCTTCATTTGTGTCATCAAAATTATCAACCGTAATAAAGATGTTAACATTATCACTATTCATATCCAGATTATATTGCTTAGTAACCTCAATATCAATATTTGTTTTATTATTATTATTTTTTGACAATCAAATTTATTCTCATTACCACCCTTTACACCATTATCTTCTAGTTTTAATAAGCAAGTCTCATATGATTTCTTAAATAAAGAATTCTGGCACTTATCCACAATATTCTTTGTTCTATTATCAATACAAGTACCTTCTAACATATTGCAACATCTTGTTTGTTTTCATCTATGGAGGCAAGAACACTCGGATTTAGAATTGTCTATTACTTCATATTGTAAAGTCTCTTGTATAATGAGTATGCTTCTTAAATTAAATCACATGATATATGACTTGATTTCCTTACAATGTAAAGTCTTAATGATTCTACTAGCAGTAAGTAATACGGATATCTATCAACATTGCGAGAGAGTGGAGCTTGTCAAAGACTTTGCTGACAGAGGCTCAGAAAGATTCACACTGAATATAGCGATGATGAAATGGGCAGCCCTGGTAGTCATACTAACTTAACTAAGACAAGATTAAGACAGATTGCTATTTCAAAACAATACATTAAAACAAGAAATAAATCTTGTACAGAATCTTTGCTGTCAAAAACAAGAGAAAGCAAGCGACAATAAATCCTGAAGATTCTTACAATGGACAGCTATATACACACACAACTTTCATTTATTCTACTAACAAAATAATGTTAGATACTTTCATCAAGTTCAAATCAATTGCATAAATTAATTAAAGCACTAAAATGTTTCTTAAATTTACAGAAAATTTATAAATAATAGTTTATAAATGAGTACTTATATAAAATACTTTACTAATATTAAAAAAAATTTTTTTTAAAAAGTTAACTAAAGTAATGCAGAATTAGAAAACAAATAAATCTCAGATGACAATAATAAACTTAACCTAGATCATGGTAGTCACTATTGTTCACTATTATCTGCTAAATAAACTAATAACTCATTCACATAAGAAAATTAATGAAAGGTATAAAACATTATATTAACAATACTTATCAGTTATAGCAATGATTATATACTCAACATATATGTTTATATAATTATAATTACCTAAAGACTAGATCACTGGATATAAATAAAGTTCTCAAATCACATTTTACTAGGAGACTTTTATGCTGCAGACATTTGATTTTAGGAATACATATTTTAATTGAGTGTCCCAAATTAATAGTGTCCTTCCATTAGCAGGTAGTTGAGAGAGAAGTTTTGGTGTACAAGTTGATCAGTAAAACAATAGGTCAGTCAGGTCAGTAACTTACACCATGATGAGAATTGGAGTTATACCAGAAGAAATAAATTTTTCAATGGAGTAGCTTCAGCCACACATATTATCAATTAAAACACTGGAAATAGTCGATCCTTTCACTTTTAGAAGCAATTTCTTGGTTTCTTTTGAACTGGCCAAGTATCACATGGTAATTTCAGGTAACCACATTAGATTCTTCTTTAAAAAAAATTTAATAATGACTAGCATCAAAGTAACTGGAAACTTAATCACAAAAAGTGTAGAAATAATACAGTCCATGTTCTCAAAGGAATTGAAGAAAGTGAATGAATGAATACAATAAATTTTTTTTAGCTTTTATGTGTCTCCAGTCCTTTTGTTCCCCACCTGTTTTCTAGGAAACTTCTAGAATCGGCATTAATTAAAAATAACTCCAAATAATTTAGTATTTTTAACTGCTAATTAAATTCTCAACACTTCAAACTAATTACTTAGGAATCTAATCTTAACACTGCCCACTGTAAGTATAATGCAATTAAAAAAAAATCGTCCCTTACATTAGACATTGCTTGAGATAGATAAAAATAAACTTTTACAAAAATCATGAAAATTCCTCTTTAAAGTTTTTTTTTTTTACAAAATGATTTATAAAATTATTTGTGTGTATGTGCATTATAAATATTATATATCACATTCATTTAAAAATTACCAAATAAATTTTCTTTTTTTAATAAAATTAAAATCTTTACAAATTAAATACAACTTTTAACTAGTCTTTGACTTCACGTTTACAAATTTATAATTCCTTATTTTGAGGCATAAGGAGGAAGCATTTCAACAGGCCCAATCAGTCATCAAAAAATAAATAAATGAAATATTCATTTCTTTATCTTTTTTTTCTCATTTAAAATGTAATATTAGAATTATAATTTTTCCTTATGTTTGTGCTACTATTTGCCCACCGAGTTTTACTCTCAACTAACATTTAATATAACAACAAAAACCATCTGTCTTCTGCTTTGCTGATCGGAGACTTCAGGCGTTATAGGATCCATAGACCATGGACTCATCCTACAAGATAAATGCATTCTGACTGATTTTCTTCTGTATAATTAATGGACCATTGTATATAGGGCAAAACTTTTTATATGGATATTAAATCAGATTATTGATGTGAGGTTTTCTTACAAAACTAAGTCTCCCATGTTGAATTGGCATGGTTGCCAGTTCCCATGCTTTAATCACAAGTTGGTCACAGTTTTTAGTCTTGCCCAATCTTTTTCTTTATCCTGTTCTCTATCAATCTTTTGCTGGTTCATTTAGGGTGCCATTTAGTAAATATACCTTATGTATCAGACACATATACTCATCACTTGAAAGTGCCACCAAACCAACATAACAGTTTGGAAAATTTATTTGTGTGACTTGATATATGATAATCCAGATGTATTTTAATATAATAATTGCTCTTGATGCTAGCTCAGCTTAGAATATGAGACTACTGACTATTAAACAATTGATAGATAGATAACAGCAAAACAAATGGCAGGCAAATTTAAATAATCAAATAATAATTATTAATTACTAAAAATAAAAAAAAATCAGTAAATTTAAAATTGATTAATTTGAATTATGGATAGTTTTATTAAAAGATCTAAACAGTTTATTATTGCTTATTATTCAATTGTGGAATCTTAATTACCTTTTTACTTCAATAGTCTTTAAATAATGAAGCAGTCGGATCTAAGTTCGATCCGAGCTTCATGATGTTACATCTCTTTACCTAGTTTAAACCTCGTTACTAATCATAAATCCTTCCAAATTCTGTAATGAGATTTTATACCCTTTTCCCTATACATCTAACTTCAGTTAGAACTGCTTTTGTTATTTAAAATTTATTAAAACTAATTGTGTTATATTTAACTCTATTAATATTACCAATTACCTTGTGGTAAAATATTAATAAATAATGCTATTTAAGAGTGTTTTAGCTATTTGATTAAACATGTATTACTTATAAATGGTTAAATATGCGTTGGTATAAGATTTCATTACATTGGAATATTTATTTTCTATTTTACAATTTTGTCCAAACGTTTACAGTTAAAAGTCACATTACTTCCATAAGTTTTAAATTGTCATTTTCCAAAGATAATGGGGAATCCTTTATTAATTAGTTTAAAATGACAAGTTAAATTTTAAGGGTAGTTCTAATTTAAAATCGTTTGTATAGATTTTGCGAATTCAGTTAGAGAAAATTCATTTGGTTATAAGATAAAAGCTTTAGCTGTAAGGCATAGAGATCAGAATGGGTGGGAAAATTGCGAAGAGGAGAAAAATACCCTGAAAAATTAACTAGAAGCAGCCATTACTTTCAATTTTAAAAAGAGTTGCCACCAGAAATTATGTCCGTTTTAATATTGAACCTTAACCATACTCATAGTATGGTATGCAGCAAACTTTGGGGATCCGATTTCTGGATCCTGAAGTTCCCCAATAAATCTTCAAATGTTGTTGCTAAAATAGAACTCTCCGATGCCAAATCGTAAGCTGCTTAAAATCCACAATGAAACTAATCTATAAAATGAATTTTATGTGAGTTAAGGGCGCACTTACGTTTTCTTCTAAATGTAACTGGACTCTGTGCTCCTGAATCAACAAACAAGACATGAAGGAGTAGTAAATTTTAATTTGAATAAACCACAACTTTCCAATCTATTCATAAACTATCTTGATAATTATGTTAAAAGTGATTTTTGCCTTAAATCTTGTTATTCATTTTATTATGCTTAGAATTGTTACACAGTAATTCTCTATCTCCCTTATATCTCTAGGCCTAAATTAATACTTTGATAATTTTCTTTCTCCTGTCATGGCGGTCTATTTTTATTAACTCTTACTTGTCTTTGTTTTAATGATTATTAATGTCATTTAATTGCAATATGATATGCCAATAAGGCTTTCAATTCGATAATGTTTTCGTTTAAACTTATCCTAAGAAAATATTTACCATATAAAGTTGTATAGCCTATTTCTTGCCTAAGAGAACTAAATTAATAATAGTTCTACTAATTATTGGGTTGAAAGATTTATTTAATTATTTGGTATAATTTTACCAAGAGCTGATATAAATTCTATTAGCTTAACTTATAGTCACTATGTTTCAGACTAGGTTCATTTAATTTTTAAACAAAATTATTTGCATGTGTTAATTTGAATTTATTAATGGTTTGATAAAGTTTTGTAAGGGAGAGAAATATATTTTCTGAGATAAGCCTGGTCTTCTAGCATTTATGTTTGGGGAGAGCATGATATAAGGGGTATTATTATATAATTGGATTTAGGCATTTGCCTATCATAAGTTTGATTTTAATCTTATTGACCAAGTCATTATGTCAAGCATTTATGTTATATAATTTGGGCTTTAAATTTAATAGTATGATGATTATATTATTTCTGTTCCTAATGTTGCTGGAATGAGCATCTTCTTGATTTCTTAGGTTTTGTCATTCCTGTGGTGTTACTTTAATTGATTGAAACAGAAACAAATGTTATTTTCTCATTTGTTCATCGTTTGTTGGAGCACCAAAGGTTTGTGGCTAATTCCCAACCTGGCTTTCCCCATGTTTCACAACTATTTGCATGGCAAATGTACTTATTGAGACAAGTAGTCGTTAGTCTTCTTGAATCGTCGACAAAACCATTCACTTCATCTTCGTTTTTGCTCATAACATGTTAGTACCATTTTCATTGCTGAATTCAAATAACGGCCCACATTGTTGCTTTGTAATTCGTGACGAATTGATCCCTTTTAAAATCAAATTATTTTATATCTCTATGAAAAATGAAATAATCGTACCTTGCTCCGGTGTTTAATTGAAGTCATGCCTTTGTATTTTTCATGCTTTCCATAAACTGATTTATAGAGGAGTGGGAGATAAATCTCGCTTTCTTAGTTTTTCTTTATATAAATTAGAAGCACATTTTCTTTCTAGACAAATATCAAATTAATAGTTAACATACATAATTCATTTGGTATATGCTATACATATTATAATCACACATGTCTGTTTTGTGGGAGTATAGATTAAACATATATATCTATACCTTAGGTATTTATGTATTAATTATTGGCATATACAGAAAACCCACCAATAGCCTTGTATATTGTAATTTCATGTTTTAGACTAGAGATAAGTTATGCAGATCATCGTCATCATTTATATAATCATTGCTTGTATTAAATATTATATATTATACTTGGTGTCTGACCCATCATTATTCATTAATTAGATTAAGTATTAATGTTTACTGCTGTTTGATAACCCATACATATATATTGATTTATGCAGAGATATCTGTAAATGGTTCTATCCTGTATTATTTAGAATCAATTAAGTAGTCTCATTAATAATAATATCCGCTGAGCTAATTCGTGGCACATTGTATGATCATTATATGCCATACTTTGGGGTTTGATCTGGGATCTTGGGACAGGGTTTGAGTCCAAACTGGTCTCAGATCGAATTAAGATCAGGGTAGCTCAGAGTTCCTCTCATGATCTAGGGTCTTGTTGGAGGTAGGACGTATTGACCGGTACAATAGGAAGATGCAACCACTTTAGCAACTATAATATCTAAGTATCTAAACATTTTATATCCTCCATTAATTCTAATTCATACTTTAACTTATCTATATGTGTGCCACATGGTCTAAAATAATGAGTGTAAGAAACAAATAATATTAATTAATACATGAGGCACTAGTCATACTAGTAATACAGGTATCTCAATGTTGCAAGAGAGATGGAGTTTGTTGGAGACTTTACTGAAAGAGGCTCTAAAAGATTCACACTGAATATAGTGGTGATAAAACGGGCAGCTTTGGTAGTCATACTAACTTAACTAAGACAAGATAAAGAGACCGCTATTCCAAAACAATACACTAAAATAAAATATTGCACAAATTAACTAAAGCACAAACTGTTTCTTAAATTTACAGAAAATTTCTAAATAATGGCTTATACATTTGAGTACTTATATAAAATACTCTGCTAATATTAAAAAAAAAATTTAAAAGTTAATTAAAATAATGCAGAATTAGAAAATAAATAAATCTCAGGTAACAATAATATACTTAATTTAGATCACATTAATCACTATCTTTAATTACCACAAAATAAACTAATAACTCATCCACATAAGGAGATTAATGAAAGATATAAAATATATTAACAATACTTTTCAGTTATAGAGTTACTGAATTTAAATCACACAGTAATGATTATATACACATATGTTTATAAAACTTCAATTGCATAAAGACTAGCAGTGGCTATAAAGTTCTCACAGTTTACTGGGACACTTTTATGCTGCAGATTTTTGATTTTAGGACTACATATTTTTGAATGACCCAAATCACTAGTGTCCTTCCATTAGCAGTAGTTGAGAGAGAAGCTTCGATGTCCAGATTGTTGATCAGCAAAACAATAGGTTATTCAGGTCAATAGCTTATACCATGATGGGGATTGGATTTATACCAGAAGAGATGAATTCATTGGTGGGTTAGCTTTAATCACACATACTGTCAATTAAAACATTAGAAATGGTTGATCTTGTCATTTTTAGAAGCAATTACTTGATTTCTTTTAAACTAGCCAAGTAACACATGGTAATTACAAGTAACCACATTAGATTCTTCTTTTAAAAAAAAAAAAATTAATAGTGACCAGCATTGAAGTAACTGGAAACTTAATCATGAAAAGTGTAGAAATAATACAGTTCATATTCCTAAAGAAATGTAAGAAAACGAATCAAAGAATGAATGAATGCAATAAAATTTGTTAGCTTATATATATCTCTCTGTTTGTTCCCCACCAGCTTTCTAGGAAACTTGTAGAATCAGCATTAATTAAAAATAACTCCAGATAATCTAATATTTTTAACTGCTAATTAAATTCTTAACAATTCAAACTAATTACTTAGGAATTTAATCTTAACACTGCCACTGTAAGTGTAATGCAATTTTAAAAAAAAACCAATCCCTCATTAGGTGTAGCTTGAGATAGATAAAAATAAACTTTTACAAATTTCTTTTTATAGATTCTTTTATTTTATTTTTATAAAATGATTTATAAAATTATTTGCGTGTATGTGCATTATATACATCCCTCTTGTTAAAAAATTACCAAACAAATTTTTTTTAAATAACAAAATTAAAATTTTTATGAATTAAATAGAATTTTTAATCCTTCTTTGACCTGATATTTGCAAATTTATATTTCTTTATTTTGAGACGCAACAAAGAAGCATTTCAATGTATTGGCTTGATTTAGTTGAAAATTTATTGGAGAAATACTACTTTTTAGTATCAGCTGTATTTGTTGCAGTTTTTAATAAAGTATCAGAAATTTCCTTATTGATCTCAGATAAATTTGAACTGTCTTCAAAAACTCAGTATCCCTGTTTTGTCTGTTGTCTGAAGGTTGTCCTCAAAACTGTTTAATTAGTTGCTTTGACAAATTACTTTTTTTTTAATTGATTGCTTTAACAAGTTACCTCTTTTTAATTGGTTGTTTTAACAATTTACAAAAACAATGAATTCGACAGCATCGAATAAAAAAATTAATAAATAACTATACTTAACTGAACTGTAATTTATATTATAAACATTTTATGCTAAGGAAGTAATTCCATCCTTTATATTTAATAATGTGTACTATTTTATGTGAAGGAAGTAATTCGTCCATTAATAAAGGACACTGGAAAAAAATCAGCACATGTGCTTTTAACTATAGTATAGAACTGAATAAGTATAATATTTAAATCATGAAGAAAATGTGATTATAGTACATAAATTTATATTTGAAATATGATATATAGTGAGTGGAAAAAATAGATGTTATAGTACCATATTTACATTTAGTTTTGGTTAGTATATAATTAAAGTTGTGTAGTTTGATATCACATAGTTCACTCTAATTCCACCATTATTCCAGAATGCTGTCAAATTCACAATACAAATATAACAGGTATATTTAAAAATTTAAATTTGAATTTAGATACTTCATTGAATACGAGCATTTGATTCAAAGCAAATAATACTGCCAAGTAGAAAGAAATTGTTAAAGCATCTAATTAAAAAAAAGATGGCTTTTATTCTAGCATTTATTTCTATAATATTAAAATCTTTTGGTTAATTTACATTACTAATTTTATAATAATAACATAGCTTACACCAGTGGTCTTCAACCACCGGTCCACGGCCCGGTGCCGGGCTGTAGATTTTTTTTGCTGGTCTGCTATAGACTGGTAAGAAAGTTTTAATAACAAAATAATAAAATTTTAAACTTTTAATTAATATAAGCAATTTTTATTTATTTTTTTCATCGCACTTTTACCTGATTAAAAAAAAAGAAACAGAACAAAATCTAATCAGTCATACATAAATTAATTTGTTTTTCTAGTTATCACAGATGTTTATGGGGGGGGGGGTAGAATTAAATTTTTTAATTACTTTTCTAAAAAAATTCAAAATTAAAAAAAAAAAAGTTTTTTATTATACAAACTCCATATATATATATAACTTCATCTAAGGCTAAGCTGTTTACATCTTTAAGAAAATTTATCTATAGACTTCTGCTGGTCCATGAAACCTTATCCTTATTTTTGGCAGTCCGCGAAACCTTATCCTTATTTTTATCGGTCCGCAGGTGTGAAAAGGTTGAAGACCACTGGCTTACACCATAGCACATTCGCTTTATAGATGGAACACTATTTACAATGAATACTCTCCTTTCCAAACACAGATAAAAGAGATGATATAGAAAGAAAAGTTGAGAGCAGGGTGGCCACTCTTTTCTCATAAAATCTTTGTTGTGTGTTTAGCTATAATGATATCTGTTTGGCTGTCGGATGGGTATTTTAATGAGCGCAGTGAGTTTCAGCAGTAGCTCAATTTATTTCAATTTTCATCTATCTGTGTTTCGCAAATTAAAATATTATTTACATATGTTACTGCTTGTTATGTGTTCTAAAAACTACTACATAGTAAATCATAGGATTTCATGTTGTATGTTTATGATTTAGACTCAGTGAGTTGTTTGTGAAGATATTTAAAGCTTCAAGATTTCAAATCTAAATACTTACGACTGGCTTAGATATATAGAAAGAAAAGTTGAGAGAAGGGTAGCCGCTCTTTTTTCATAAAATCTTTGTTGTGTGTTTAGGTTTGATTGTCGTTTAGATGACTATCATGACATCTGATTGGCTGTCGGATGGGTATTTTAACGAGTGCAGTGAGTTTCAGCAGTAGCTCAATTTATTTCAATTTTCAACTATCTGCACTTCACAAATTAAAATATTATTTACATACTTTACTGCTTGTTATGTATTCTAAAAACTACTATGTTGTAAATCATAGGATTTCGCATTGTATGTTTATGATTTAGACTCAGTGAATTGTTTGTGAAGATATTTAAAGCGTCAAGCTTTCAAATCTAAATACTTATGACTGGCTTAGATATATAGTGTAATGATATATAAATATACCGTTACATTAATTTAAAATAAAAACTTTTAAGTTTGCAAATAAAAATAAATTTATTAAAAACTAAAAGCTAAAAAAATTAAAAGAGTTGTTAAACGTGTGTACGTATATATATTCGCACAGATGCAAAACATTAAAAAAATATAATTTCTTTTTTTTTAAATAAAAAAAAAAGAAGAGGTATTTGAACATATTTTTTTTAGAAAAAAGTACAAGATGTAAAGCTAAAATATTTTTGTAAAAAGATTTATATAAAATCTCTGGAAATGGAAATGATTGTTTTATAAATTAATTGGAAAACAAACTAGCCCTCAGGGTTCTTATAAAAAAGACAGTTAAAAGATATAGATAAGAGAATGAAAAGAATTAGCTTGTCCAATATAGAAGCAGCAAATAAAGGCCTGGTCCATAACGAAAAAATGGAACAGTGATGTCTTTTGTTCGTTGAATCTGGAGGACCATTATAAAAGGAAAACAATTAAAAATTAAAACAGTTTCCTGACAGTTCCAACTTGATTTTGTGAAAAGAACGATAAGACGCACTTGTCATTCTCTCTCACTTATTTTAAAAATGAAATGACTGTGATACCAGAATGGAACCAGCTAAAGCTACCTCCAGAATATCAGACCGGTCTTCCATGAAAGTCTTCATGGAAATTGACAACAGGAACTGTGAGATCTTCTACTGTAAGGTGTAAACAGAAACATTTTACTACCCATAATTAAGAACTTTAAAGATTTAACAAGCTAAACATTTTTTTTTTAAAATGAACTTTAATCTGACTTTCCAAATTAATAATTAATGTTTAAATTTTATATAGTTAAGTTTGCTAAAATCATTTCTATTTTTATTTTTTTTCTTATTAATATTTAATGTAGAAATTGTTTAAATGCATGAAATTTAAGTTGGGTATGGACGTTGCATGGATTCATTAGCGGTTAATTATGTTGTGGTTTTCATATTCGATTAGAATATATGTCATCGATGTCAATGCGGCATCATATGATGAATGCCATTGCAATTGACGTTATCAATGACTTTGTATTTTGATCGGTTATGTTTATTTTGAAATGTTTTTAACCATGGAATCTATGCAGCCGATCTATACTCAACATTATAAAACAAATTTTATAAAATTCATCTGTTCAAACGTATCTAAATGTTAAATTTAAGTCGGGCATGAATGGCTGTATAGATTTGTAAAGTTATATTAATTAATTAGGGGAGGGTAATCTTAGGTTATTTGTTTCCTAGTTAAATTGGGTCAATGGATTGGATATATTGGTGTAATTAGTAGATGTACTATGAGGTTCGCTACATGCAGAATCGCTGTATATGCCGCACAAACCCTTTTGCCTATGGATGGGATTGTAAGTTGGCAAAAAGGACCGCAGTCCCTTCCTATCGAGTTTTTATTTTATTGTTCTTCTTGCCATACAGATGTAACATTCCTGTATTGGACAAGAGTCAATGTCTTCTCTAACTATACTGTTCAGATGTACATTCCTGACAGTATAGTATATTTAGTGCTGTTGTATTTTTATGCTACATTGAATACATTAATGTATCAGGTGGATTGATGCTGGTTTGACTGTGAACTTTTGGCCTAAGGTTAAATAAGGGATAGAATATTTTCTTTTCAAATGCAGATCTATGTAGTCTATTCATACTTGATGATCTTAATAAAAATATTAAATTCATTCATACTCAACAATCTTAAAATAATAATTTAAATTAAAAATTAATATTAAAATCTAAATAATAAATGTTATTCCTCAAATTTAAAATGATTATATATGTGTGCAAATAAATATTGTTTGTGTATTAATTACTGGCAGTGGCTTTTATTTTTCTATATATATTTAAGATACAAATTAAACAAGTTATTTATTATCTCTGCATCTCCATGAGCTAATGACAATGGGCTAACGGTCTAAATATAAAATAAAGTGGGATCTTAACATTGCGTATCTGCCTACTTTATAAGTTTTTCTAGGTTCAAATGCCTAGATGGCGCCCTTGTAGTGCAGATTATGGTAAGTTTCGATTTTCACTTTCTTTTGGATCGTTATAATAGAAAGAAAAGTTGAGAGAAGGGTGGCTGCCCCTTTCTCGTAAAATCTTTGTTGTGTATTTAGGTTTGATTGTCGTTTAGATGGCTATCATGACATCTGATTGGCTGTCAGATGGGTATTTTAACGAGTGCAGTGAGTTTCAGCAGTAGCTCAATTTATTTCAATTTTCAACTATCTGTGCTTCGCAAATTAAAATATTATTTAAATTATAATAATAATAATGAAGCTTACATGTGCTTTACAGATGGAACACTGTTTATAATAAAAACTCTCCTTTCCAAACACAAGATATTCTTTTTAAAAGATAGAATGGATCCACTCTATCTTTTTCAGCCAAGCTATATGTATGGGACAATCTGAAGTGTTTGGAACTGAGAGTGTGAAGATTTAATTAATCACTTTAAATGTTTCACATTGACCCATTACATATAGCTTGGGTGAAAAAGATGTAGTGGATCCATTCTATCTTTTAAAAAGACTTTATCTTGTGCTTGGAAAGGAGCATATTCATTATAAATAGTGTTCCATCTGTAAAGCACATGTGCCGTGGTGTAAGCTATATTATTATTATAATTTATAAAAACATTGCGCTATATAAATAAAAATAATAATAATTTTAAAAAAATTTGACAATGCAACCAATTATAAAAAAAGATGGCATTTATATAGGCCAGGTACATCTTGGTTTAAAATAATTAGCAAGTTCTGATTTTAAATTCATTGGAATGTTTCTGGAGATTAAGAATATTAGCTATTGACACTGTCTTTGTCAATAGATTTTGAATCTAGTTTTGCATTAGTAAATATTCTATAGCTCATTAATTAATGATCAATTCCTATGTTGCATTTATTAATAATCTTATAATCTTGAAGTATATATTTTTTATTAGCCAAAATACAGCATAATCTATTTATACTGTAACTTCATTTGAATGTTTCCATATCCATTTCTACTTAACATTTTTCTCAAAGAAAGAATTCATTATAGACATTTTTTCCTGCAAATTCCACAGATCTATGTTCTTTCTCATTCTGTCACCATTCTAATAATAAAGTCTTCTGTCATAATTTTGAAATATTGTTCACTGTGATCAAAAGCCTTTTATACAGCTGTATAAAAAATTTCTACTTTATCACAATGAGAATTTGTTGGAAAATAAACGTGAATTATTTATATTTGATATCTTTCATTAATTTGAATAATTAATATTGGGACTCTGGTATACCATCAGTCTCCACAATAGTGAATCTCATTTCACCTGTGCTTCTAAAATATGTATCTTTGTAGTAAAATATATTTATTCATTTTTCAAATCAATTGCCTTTTAATTTTTTTTTCTAACTTCACAAAATCCAACAATGTGTCATTAAATATTAACCAGTTTTTTATTTTATTTCATGTAACTTTCTATTACTCAAAAGTAATCTGCAATTGTAAATAGTAAATGATCCTCATTTAGTAGCAGCCTGGATTTACAATCAAAGGATTCCTAGGACTTTTTATCTTCAACTGCCAACTATTGTCTTAGTTGACAATTTTAAAGTCTCTTAGGAATGTGGACATTAATTTTGTTATTATCTATTATGATTGTAAACATCTAAAAAATGTTATGATGTCTCAATTCAAAATTATTGGACAACTGAAAAGACTATAGTGTTTCTAAATCTTAAATTCAGGTAAAAAAAAAACAATAAGGTCTTGTGAAAAATTCATTTCTATTTATTGAACATATAAATAATCACATAGTAATAATAGCTACAATGACAAGTCTATATGAAGTGAATATTAGAATATGTTCTGTTCAATTCATTTAAGGCCTCAAACAAGAATCAAACAGTTTCAGTTAACAGCAAATTCCTTTCTGCAGCCATAATATCTGTATATTTTCTCATAAAAATTTTTAGAAATAAAGAATTTTAATAATATATTTTCTTTTAAAAACAAACAAACAAAAAAAGCAGATAAAATTATTTCAAGATCAGTCAAAGACCTTCCCTCAATGAAAATTTGTTAGAATTTTTTTGATTCTCCATTTACTTTCATTTTCTACAAAAAAAAAATCATTTCATTTTTTTAAAAAGTCAATATTATTTTTGTGTTGTATCATTTGCAGTTCTACATTATTTTCCTCCCTAATTCTAACTAAATTCACTTGTGAGTTTTTAGTATATTGACACTATCTGAAAAATATTTTGTTTCATAGTTAAATTGAAGGACTAGATTTGTTGAACTATTTTATTTATATTTTTATTAACACATATTTGTTTATTAAAGTATTAGGAAAATTTAAGACAATAAACATTTTACTTAAGAGAATTTAATAATGATTGATTAAAGAGGAGGGAGAAGAGGAGTTCATAAAAAATATTCCCCAAACAGTTTTTTAAGTATTTTATTTACATATTTTTTTGGTACTAATTTAATAAAAATAATTTTTAAAATAGTCTCTTCTTTTGTGCCTATCTGAAATTTCACCACGAGACAGTTATCTCACTGCCTTATGAATGGGGCTGACCCTGTGTCTCATGCTTTCATGTACAGATTCATATATGAGAAAAAAATATTTTGTACTTTTTTGCAAAACATTCTAAAGGAATAATTGTTGAGTTAGAAGAGTGTGTGACTAACAGAAATATATATTTATTTTGTATGCAGTTATGAGTATGTGTTTACAATTAAAAAAGACATTTTTTTTAAAAAAGATTTTTTCATAGTTCTTGATGTACAATTTATTCATCAATATTTTAAAAAGTTGTGAAGGATTTTTTTTTTTAAAACTGATAATTTGTAGTAAGTATAGTAATACTAAATATGATATAAGTAATCCATCTTTCTGAATTGAGTTCAGTATCATCATCAAAATCTGTTACAGGGATATACCCTGTTTTGTACTAATGTGATTTATCACAATTTTTTCTTAATATTTGTGATCTTTAAGTTAACTCTCTATATACTTCAATGATTAATCTGACCAATGCATCACTCTAATACCTGGCCAAATCAAGGATTACATGAATTATTCCTGGATAAAATAAAACTATGTATATGGAATTTCAACCTGACAATTTCTCATATAATAACCTTAGAACAACAACAAAAAAGATGTTTTTAGATGTGTTTAGCCAAAATCGATAAGTTATTAATCTGATTGCATCTTTTGTTAGTATGATTACTGTGACTGCAACTTTATTTCTTAACATTAGCTTTCATTGGATTTTTACTAGTTTTAAAGTTTAGAACAAAATGTTTTATAATCTATAACCTCTTATAAGATAAAAAGACCTATCAAAATAATATTTGTCAACAAGTGACATGAAAATTAATCCATAACCAAATTAATTCTTGATGACCAGCGATTTCATATACATCATAATTGTTTTAAAGCAGTGTTTGTTTAAGTTGCGATCCATATTAAATCGAATTACTTCAGTTTATGACTCAAAAAACAAAATCTATGTCTTCAAAATAAAATTTTAATAAATGAAAAAAATTATAGTTTGCATTCTAAATAAATGTTGTTTTTTAAAAAACTGTATATAAAAAATGTTGCATTTAAATATTAAAAGTTTTAAATTTTAAATCTTCATATTTTTTTTTTATAACTTTCTCCTTGAATTAAATAATCTTTATTTTAATTTTTTAGTTTATTTCCATAAAATTGCAATAAAGTTCCAACAGTCTATAAATTTAAATAATTTTTATATCTAAAATTCTAGCAGAATAATAGTTTAGCTTTTAGCAAGTTTTCACAGTGCGTTTTTAATAGTTGTGGTTTAAATATTTTTTTAATATATGTACATGTTATTTAGAGCTTTCATTTTGGTCAAAATTCATAATTTCCACTTATAATGCAGAATCCTGTGGTTTTTTTATAATTATTTTTCTCACTATTGAGGTTTCACATAGTAGAAAAGTTGAATTTGTGATCAATTTCCATACATTTGAAAAATTGATTTTGTCACGATGAGTTTTTCCATCCATTTTTTATAATTGTACGGATTTCTTATGTTGGAATTCTGTTAATTATATGCTATTGAGAATATTCCTAATGAAATCAGTTCTGTACTCACAACAGATATTGAGTAAATTAACCTGTTATAGGAAAGCTTCTTGATACATTAGGGACATTTAAACTCATTACATTTGTAGAAATAAGCAGGGACAAATTTTTTTTTTTTAAAAAACTAAGGCATTATAATAAATTTTTATTTTTTTAATAAATTAAATGTTTATAACAAAGAAATCATATGCACATTAAAATCAAATTCAAAATATCAGATAATCAGTATAATTAAAAAATTAATTAGTTTTCCTTAACAATCAATATCTAATAGTATATATATTTATTTATTTTAATTGCATTACCTTTACTAAATTTAATAACTACATTCTGTAGTTTTTATTTGGAATTTATTAATTAAATCCTTTTAAATAATTTTATCTTTTTATTTTAATAATACATTCAACAATTCTTTAAAAAAATATATATATATTTTTCTTCTCTTAAATGAAAACTATCTACTCAAAATTAAATTTTCTATAATAAATTTATGTGTATGTACATATTGAAATTATTTTCCATAAGAATATATATTCCACTTGTGTGTATATTAATATGTCTGTGAAGAAGAAATTTTATTTAAATAAAATAATATAATTTAAATATATGCGATGTCAATTATTCAAAGATATATATATATATTTTATTATTATTGTTAAATATCTTATGCATCTTTTTTTAAATAGAGTTAATTTTATAAGATTATAATTATATAAACCATTCTGTTACTAAAATGAATGTTTGTTATATGTAAAATATTGATTTATAAAGAATTGATATTATTTTTATTAAATATTTTAATACAATTAACTTTTTCCTTTTCTTAGGTATTGATTTCTATATTTACATATCATACCATTTCCAGCTTTCTTATAAACTTCAACACTATTTATTATATCAAAACTTTATTCTTACAGTTTTGACTGTGCTGCAGTCATCATCAGAGTTACAATATCCAAATATGTAATCATACAATTATTACAATTTATACACATTTGTATACATAATCAAACATACATCTTAACCTGACCATTATACACAATCATTTTCTATTTTATTATTCTAGTCTCAACTAATTTTATTTATATTATTTTATTTTTAATGTATTTATTATAATCTTATAATTTTAATTTTTTAACTTTAACTTTTAAATTCTACTATTTAATACATATTATCATTCTTTTATTTATACTTTTTTAATTATTTCTAATCTTATTTTTATTTTATTATATATTTTTTTAATTGACTATTAACTTATGTCACAAATTACTTTTTTTTTTTTTTTTACAACTTCCTCATCTCTTTAAAATCTACTTTTTTACACATCCTACTTCTAAAAACCAACTGACAAATTTTTCAAATTTTTTTATACTTGCTTTACAGCTCCCTCTATCATTATTTTTTCAATCTTATTTTTTAAAAAAATCTTTTTTATATTCAAACTAATCATTATTATTATTATTATTAATAGTTTGAATATAAAAAAGGTTTTTTTAAAAAATAATGTTGAATAAAATGATAATAGAGGGAACTGTTAAGCAAGTATAAAAATTTTTTGAAAAATTTGTCAGTTGGATTTTAGAAATAGGATATGTAAAGAAGTAGATTTTAAAGAGGTGAATGATTTGTAAAAAAAAAAAAAAAGGAAATTGTAACATAAAGTTAATAGTCAATTAAAAAATATATATAATAAAATAAAAATAAGGTTAGAAGTAATTAAAAAAGTACAAATAAAAGGATGATAATGTGTATTACATAGTAGAATTTGAAAGTTAAAGTTAAAAAATTAAAATTATAAGATTATAATAAATAGATTTAAAATAAAATAATATGAATAAATGTAAATAAAATTACTTTAAGAGTAGAATAATAAAATGGAAAATGATTATATATAATAGCCAGGTTAAGATGTATGTTTGATTATGTATATAAATATGTGTATAAAATGTATTAATTGTATGATTATATATTTGGATATTGTAGCACTGATGATAACTGCAGGAAAACTGTAAGAATAATGTTTTGATATACAAAGTAGTATTACTGAAGTGTATAAGAAAGTTAGAAATGGTAAATATTTTAATTATAAACTACAAAGTAATGTATTGTTTTGTTAGAGCACTACCAAGAAGAAATTTCTTGAAATTCATGAGTGTTCACATATTCATGTTGCATTGGCTGATATTTTTAAAAAGAAAAGAATGTATTCTAGAGTTGCTGATTTCATTATTTCCAAATGAGAGACATGAATTCAAATGGATAACTTTAATTTGTTTGATCTCTTAATCAAATATTAGTAGGAATATTTCCCAAATTATTATTTGCTGGAATAGACAATTATTTTTTTTTTCAAGTTAATACAAATCTGAAAATAGAACACCAATAAAATAATCAGCTATTGTTTACTGCCTCTGGAGGATTTTTAAATAAATTACTGAAGGAAGACGAGACTTGGATTTGATAAATAAATAAAAGGAAATAAAGACAATGTATGAATCTTTATTTCTTGTTGAATTTTTCAAAAAAATAAATTGTTTTTGATATAGACATTTTTATACAATTATTAATTATTCTTGATGTAATTATTGTCAGTTTTTAATCCATATTTAAATTTATAATTTATTGATATATATATATATTTTAACAATGTGATATATTTGAATGTCATTGTATAGTGCAAACTACATTAATACAAAATTCGAGCCATATAAATATGCATGTAATTTCATATATGTATTAAATACTTATTATTAACATGTTTATTTGCTAATAATTATTTGTTTTATATGTGAAGATTGGCTGATGCGGCATGCATTGACAAGTTTTAAATATCTACTGAATGAAAGTATTTAATTTATGGTGTATTGCTAGTATCTGGTGTAACTTTCTATGAAGTTTATTGTATCCATTGATTTGTATTTTATTAAATACTTTGATGGTGCATGAATGACTTCTTTATGTATTATTAAGTATGACTTATTTTAATGATGAATTAATGTGGGTATTCTTTAAATACTTTATACATATTGTATTAATGATAATTATGGTATTATTACCATTACTTTAATTTTCACTTCCATAAATAAGTTTATTTCATATTTCTGATGCATTTTACCAATTGCTTTTTCTTGTAAGCATTTATTGTATGGATTGTTTTGGGCACTTGTCAATTATGTGTGCATTTTTCCATTTTTGATATGTGAATTTAAGTGTCACTGGTCATTATAACAGCATTATTTTTTATTAATAATAAATTAATTTTATTTGCTAAACACATTAAATTTGTTTCCTTATTTATAAATACTTAATAGAATACTTAAAGGTAAACCCAGGTATAATAGAGTTATATGATGGGTCTACTTATATATATATATATATCATTAGAATTTCTGATCTTAGTAACTATTGGGCTATTAAAGAAAAAATGACATTGTATAGTGAGCAGAACTGTGTCTTTTTGTGACTTTGCTAATAAACTTAATTTTTCCCTATAGTCTATTCTCATTAGTTTTGAATATTATATAATAATTTGAATAAAAAGAGATCTACATTTTTTTTATCTAGTGGCGACTTCTGGCAAGTGATATACAAACTATCTCTAACTATATTACACATTATAATATATATTGCAGAATTAAATAAAACATGATAAAACTTACCCTGTTCCCCTCTTGACCCCCTATCAGTTTGGCTTACAGTAGAAATAAATCTGGAATAAATATTTCCATTTCAATATACAGAATGTGTATATTAGTTAAAATGTTGATATAAATGCATGTATATATATATTTTCTCTTATGTCAAATGCGTTGACTGGAATGCGGCCAGCTGCTTGGAAGGCAGCTATACTAACCACCGCTTGACATGTATATATATTTTAACATAGACAAATATACATCTCACGTATACATTTTTTTGGTATCGTTTTAAATATTGTAGAATTGCATGATTAAACTGATAACTCAGATTTCTATCTTTAATTACTTATTCTAATCTCTCATCAAATTCTACTTTTTTATACAGTCAAAAAAGTAATTAAAGTACAAGTCTTATCAGTTATTCTTTTGAGAATTTCATCCAAAATTAATTGCAAAATGCTGCTGAATTTTTACCACTTGTTTGTAATTAGAAATTCACTAATAAAATAAATCTGAAATGAAAAATAAGTTGTGAAAATTATACTACATATATATATAAGTTTAAAAGTGGATTCAACTGAATATTAAATCATTTATAGAATATATATTTATATAAGCTAAATTATAATTATTACCATAAGACTTTATATATTTAGAGCTAATTTCAAATCATGTTAATATTAATAGAAATAAAAGCTTTTTTAAAAAATTTTTTTTATATTAAATATCAGAAATAATTTGAATTATCTAAGTTAAAAAAAATGGCCAGCAAATTTAAACTTCAACCAATAATGATCAAGAGTTATATTTTCCTCTTATTAACTTTCAAATTGTAATTTCGCATATGTTATTATATTTTAATTTTAAATTTTATAACTTAAATAGTTTTTTCCATTTTTGAATGGTCACAAAAGTAAAGATAAATTAAAAATGAATAATAACAAACCTATTTATACAGTGAAGCCACTGTACTATATACTATCCCCCCTCCCCCCAATACTAAAAATAAAAATATCACGTTATAAATAAATGTAACTTATATATATATATATTTGATCAGGCAAGCTTCATTTTCATATAAACATGGTCACTTATTTTGCCATGGCAAGTGAAGTCTGATTAAATTCACTTTTTTTTAAATAGTAAAAAGTTTATTTGAAATAGCTTCAAAGCATGAAGCTATAAATTATAGCAATTCTGCCAAACTTAAGAGAATTTGTGAAGTTCTTTTTTTAAATGTTAAAGTGAAAATTATTAATTGTAAAAAAAAAACACATGAAATTTACAAATTGTGTTAATAAAAAAAAGAAAAGAAAACTTAAGTTGATAAAATTTAAAAAAGATATGTAAATAATATTTTATAAAGTGCAGACTGTATTGAAATTAAACTGAGAGACTGCAAACTTCTCAAGTGCTTATGACTATCAACAGCCAATCAGATCGTAAATACTGAGACAGAATTTAACAAGAAAAGGGTGGTTCCACCCTCTTCTTTACTTATCTTTCTATATATCCAAGCCAGTCTAAAGTACTTAGATCTGAAAGCGTGAATCTTAAATATCTTCACACTCAATTCACTGAGTTCAAATTACAAACATACAGCATGAAATCTTGCGATTTACTACGCGGTAGTTTTTCAATGTTATAACTTGCAGCAATATATGCAAATAATATTTATTTTATAAAGCGCAGATGGTATTGAAATTAAACTGAGAGACTGCAAACTTCTCAAGACAAGTAAAGAAGAGGGTGGATCCACCCTTTTCTTGTTAAATTCTCTGTCTCAGTATTTACGATCTAATTGGCTGTTGATGGTGAAAAACGATTGAGAACTTTGCAGTCTCAGTTTAATTTCAATACTATATGCGCTTTATAAAATAAATATTATTTACATATATTGCTGCAAGTTATAACATCAAAAACTACTGCATAGTAAATCGAAAGATTTCACGCTGTATGTTTGTAATTTGAACTCAGTGAGTTGAGTGTGAAAATATTTAAGATTCACGCTTTCAGATCTAAGGACTTTAGACTGGCTTGGATATATAGAAAGACAAGTAAAGAAGAGGGTGGAACCACCCTTTTCTTGTTAAATTCTCTGTCTCAGTATTTACTATCTGATTGGCTGTTGATAGTCATAAGCACTTGAGAAGTTTGCAGTCTCTCAGTTTAATTTAAAAAGATATCCAAAAATATATACATAGTAACTTTCTTTTTTTGAGGAAGTGTAAATTCTTATACATATGCTTGTATTAAGTGCTTTCAATTTATTATTTCAGATTTTTTTCATAACTGTATTATTTTATTTTTCTAATTTATTTTTGTTGATAATCTTAATTTTTGTATATATTGTAATTTTTAAATTGTTATATTGTAGGTAAGTATATACATTAAAAATATCTAAATTGAATATGTGATGTTGAAAAATGTTGCACATGTGCAAAACAGTATAATAAATGATACAAATTGCAAATAAAGCACTTTAACAAAGCATGATCTACTTACTATTGATTAATTTACACCATCATTATTAGATTTGAAACAAACTATAAATAATATGGTATTCCATTATAATAAATCATTTGGGTGGTCATATGATATTTAATCTAGTAATCTTTTGTGTTCAAGTCTATCACTCTTCTACTTTACATATCATTTATTGACTTGCAACTATACAGTGCTTCTTGATATGCATATATATCCCCCCCCCCCCCCCCCCCCCCCCCCCCCCCCCCTCCTTTTTCCCCTCTCTTCCCTCCCTTTCCTTCCCCCCCCCCCTCCCCCCCCCCCCCCCCCCTCCCCCCCCCCCCCCCTCCCCTCCCCCTTTCCCTTTCTTCCTTCCTTCCTTCCCCCCCCCCCCCTTTTTTTTTTTTCTCCCCCCCCCCCCTTCCCCCCCCCCCCCCCCCCCCCCCTTTCCAGCCCCCCCAACCCCCAGAGAAGAAGAGACCAAATGTTATATTGTGCTACAGCGTTTTGCACTGTCCGTATTTTTTTTACAAAAAAATTACAAAATAATATGGCCGAATGAGGGCACTACTAGGTATATAACCTAGAACCAGATGGCAAAAACATGTTCAACAATCATGGTTATTCTTTTATTTAGGAATGGCAATCACCAAATGTAATTTTACATCAATCTAGACTGGACTTCTATAAAAAGAATCCTTAACTACTTAAATAATGTTTAAATTTAAAACAAATACTGGCTTAAGGTTGAATATTCTTTTTATTTAACCAAACTAACTCTGTCTATTCAATACTAACAAACTTATTTAACATCTCTTCTTGAAGGAACATGTGCCATCACTTAACCTACATATATTAAAAGTACCAAATAATTATGGAAAAATATAAACTAGGAGTGAAACTGAAGGGCAACTTACTAATAAGAGTGTGCCAGATAGCAATACTCAAGCCCTCTCTTGCAAATGTTAAATACTATTCAAAACCTACTGGCCCTTTTAGATTGAGTAAACAATCTTTATTTTGGATATATACATATATTGGTAGTATAATAAAAAAAATTATTAAGAAAACAACAAAAAATATAATATTGATTAATTTGAGTTAGTAAAATACACATAATTAATAATCCCTGTAAAACCCTCTCTATTGTTGAAACTTATTTCTCTTTATAGTTAGGTGAATGTCTTTCATTATTATATTACACCATTATACACTAAAAAAAATTCTTGGAGAAAAGTTCATAATTATCCTGATCGATCAGTTAGTTTCTTGATCATGTGGGAAACAGTTCTTATATGAAACTTAATCCAGTGGTTGGTGTGAATTCTCCAGTATTTTCATTTTGTCCAATTTCCTTAGCTAGCTCTACATGCTCAAATTTCACTATGTCGGCGTTTATATTGGCAGTTCCAGATGGTGGTGGAAGAAGTTTTCCAAGGAGAAAGTTCTAGTGTCTCTTAGGTGTCCAACATATTCTCTGTACTCTTTAATATTCTTTTGTTTAATTTATCTTTTCAATATTTAAACTGTATAGGAGTCCATGCTGAATCAAAACCAAATAGTCAAGCACTATCTCAAGAAAAATACCAAGTAGTTCACCCAAAAGGCTACTCCGTAATTTATATATATTTTTTTGAATCCTTTCAAAGTCTGGATTTATACTTTTATCTTATGCCCTTTTTTGGTCATATTTTGCCTTTAATCTCATCGAAACATTCCAAATCGATGAGCATAATAGATAACAAAAATACATTCACTATAGTTAATTACAAAAAAAAAAAAAAATCCATATTTTTTTTTCTTTTCCCTCATCCCTTTTTTTAAGAATTCTTTTAATTTAAAAACAAATACAAAAAAACTTTTATTCAAAATTACATTTCAAGATTTAATTTTAACTAAATACTTAAACTGAAGAAAGGCTGATTTCTTCAAGACAATTAAACAAAAGACAAAACAAACTTTTAAAATCATACTTCAAAAAATAATTTTTATTTCAAAATAATGTATATGCATTTTTTACTAAATTATACATATATGTATAATTACATACATGTGAGATGGCAGAAAATACCAGCTCAATATATATAACACAGATAGATCTTCAGCCATGCATATAGTAGTAGTCATAGCAATATAAAATTGCATAAGTTTTGAGAGACTATAAATAGTCAAAATAAAAGTCATAGATCAATTCATAGTCACATGACCCTATCTCTTAAGCTTGTAAGTTATAAACAGTGAGGATTGCCAATTCCTCTACAAGCTTTATGATAAATGCTTACCAGACCACACTTAAAATATCTCTGTTAGGAACCCCTCCCCAAACCCCTGACCATGGTTTCGGTCACTCCTCAGAGAGGCAGGGTAGGTTCAGACACTTGATCTAAAAATACCAACCCCAAGCCAAGCACTTAGCTAAAAATTATCTATTGAGTGGAAAATTTATGCTTAGAAAAGATTTTATTATACCAAATACTGCATATTCAATTCAGAAAGAGTAATAAAGAAAAAATAAAATGTCTATGCTTCCAATATTAATATACTCAAACAAATTTTATTGATGAACATGGTTGTGTATAGATGGGGAAATGGCTGCTGATGTAATTAAAAAATGATTTGCATATTTATTTATTTTTTTAAACAACATGATCACATATGGCACTCAGAAATGGAAACTGGCAGTTTTGAGTATTGTAAAGTGTATTAAATTTGTAAAGTTTGATGTGTTTATTTGTTTGTTTATTTGCATTATTTTTTAGTTCGTGTATAATTGAAGTCATGTATATTGACATAGCATAGTTCATGGTTTCACTGGTTTTCCTTCTATATTCACATGTTCACAAATGATATATGTAGAAAAATATTTCTTCTGTAACAAAGCAAATATTGTAAAATAAATATTTGTCCATTCTATAACACTGATAAATTTTAATTTAAAAGCACAAATTTATATTAATTGTGCATATGTGCAATTTGCATGTATTCATACACATGTACTTAGGAAATTACTTGCATAGACACTTGACTAACTACCTTTTTTTTTTTTTAAAGATAATAATAATGCAATTTTATTTCCTAAAAAATAATTTTGACAATTTATTCCAACTTTTACAGATGTTCAACTTTATGCAGAAAAATTACTTAAAAAAACAACAACTGTAAATCACTTAATGGTAGGAGTCTGGTTTCCACTTGTTGTTATTGCGATGTCCTACCATAACAATAAAATCATTATTATGAAAATAATTACTAAAACTGTAACATTAATTTGTATAAAATTTTAAACAATATGCTTTAGATTTAAAAATATTAATCTAAAGAAAATATTATTAATTTATACTATTCGGAATATTTCTTGTTTATTATTAATCATTTTCAATAATGTTAATACTCTTATTTTTAGTATATAGGTAGTTTTTTTTCTTTTTGATTAAATGGAGAGAAATGTACAAATATTTAAAGTCTAGAAATAATAATATCCAGGGTAACAATAATGGAAATCCAACTTTGCATAAACTAAATATGAATATTTCTTCTTTTATGATTTGTTATAAAAATATAATTTGTAAGATATATGTATAAGTTAGACAAAAGTGTCAAAAAACCCCACAACAAAACAATTTGTATACATTGAGTAAAATCATGGAAACTACAGAAGTCAGACATTCTATTCTATATAGCTATAAAAAACTATATAAGTGAGTAATTATATATTTCAATGATCTTAATATTATAAACTAACTTCAGGTACCTTTGCAATTGATAAAATATTAAAATTTACTAAAATTTAAATAATGTGGTTTAGATTTAAAAATAAATTCTTAAAATATTTTTTTGATTGTATTATTTCAAAACAAATTTTTTATTATTATTATTATTAAATTATTTTATTCAATTTTTTTCTGTATGTTTGTTTATTTATGTGTTTGTTTGTTTCCTAGATATAGTTTACATAAAATGTGTGAGAGGATATTATAGAGATTTTTTTTAGTTTCAATTGATAGCTTTTAAAATCAACCTTACTACATTTTAAGTAATGTGCAGAATTTTTTTATTCTTTCACTTGAAAGCTTGCTTTAAGTTACAATAAAATAAAGTTAGTTTACAACTTATTTTAACATAAACTCATAGTATTAAAGAAAGTTAGTTTACAATATAGTTTTGTTAGGCATTTTTAAATAATAAATTTAAAAACTGGTCTTACAATTTCAATACATTTTAACTAATATACATGATTTTTTTTTGTTTCATTTTAAAACTTGATTTCAATTACAATAAAATAAAGTTATTTTACAATTATTTTAAAGTAAAATATATGTATTAAAGAAATATTAGTAATATATATGTATACAAACTAGAAAGTTTGCATGTAGCAATGAACCATTGGTTATGTTTTAGAGTTTATTTTCTTTGACTAGTCTAGTTGAGTTGTGAATTTAAGGTAATTTTGATCATTGTATTGACTAGTTTAGCTTTAGACTTAATATTTATATTAAAGAAATATTTAATGATATGTATACATTAGAAGTGTCAAATCAATTTAAAATAGAATCATATGTATTAATGAAATATTTACTGATATATATAAACTAGAAGTGTCAAATTGATTTAAAGTAAATTCATACTTTAAAAGAATTAAAAAATAGAAAGTTCATTTACAATATAGGTTTGGTAAGTATTTTTTAGGAAAATAAAAAATGTGAAACTCTATTTACCAGAAAGGATATCTTCATATTTTAAGTTAAAATGATTTATTATAGACATATATTATTATGCACACATACTAAATAGAATACATTCTTAAGGGGTATAGACATTAGTATCAACTTCATTTAAAGTATAATATAGTTGGACATTTTTATTTACTGTGCTAATACTAAAAACTTGAAAACAAATAAATAATTTTTTTTTAATAGAAAATGCTTTTATTTGTCATACATTAAAACCCCCCAAAATAATTGTTTCTTCAACCACAATTGGGGTTTTTAGATTGAACTTGAAATAAAAGCATGGGGGGGGGGAGGGTCCAGAAATTAATTAATTTCATTCCTATATATTCTTCTATGCTTTTATTTCAAATTCAGTCTAAAAATCCCAATTACAATTGAAGAAACAATTATTTTTTTGGTCTTTAGTGCATGATAAATAAAAGCACTTATTATAAAATATTTTTTATCCTTATTTTAGAAAATATGAATGCAATATATCAACTACTGTCAATAAATATTTGAATACCACCACAATAGTTAAGCACAACAATTCATTCAACTAAGCAAGCGGATATATTTTTAAATCTTAATTAAAATTGGTCCAGGAAATTAATTCTTATTTTATTACACCACAAAAGTGTATTGTATTTATAGAACTATAAATAAAACATTCATTTAAAACAAAATTTCTTTTTATCACATTTACAAATTATTCAAAAATATATTTCACAAAATTTTCATTTTATTGAAACTTTAGTATTATAATTTAGAGTAGAAATTTTAATGTTGAATAATTGCATGTTTTATTATATATATATATATTTAGTTTATCCTTTTAATTAAGTTTTGCTTTCATTTAGATACATACATTTTTAAGTGAAATATGGCTCCTGAAATTCTTCAAGAAAATAAAATTGTCATTTTGGCTTATAGTGGAGGTCTTGATACTTCATGTATTTTGGTTTGGCTCATAGAGCAGGGATATGATGTTGTTGCATACATGGTGAGTATTCGGTTTATTCTGATAATTATTGATTATTTTTATTTAATAGATTGATTCAGTTTTTTGTCCTAAGAAACCATTAATACTTATTTGTGCTAATTATATATTAATAATAAAATTGAAAGGCTTGTGAAAGTATTTTAAATTAATCTTTAGTTTGATTTTTTTTTTTTTTTGGTTTCAAAATTTATTCAATATGAATAAGCTGTTTCTGATTAGTAGATTTAGGAAATATTTTAAAATGGATAAATAAACATTAATTGTTATAAAAATGATTTATTTTATTTGGTAATTACATTAGTGGATATGCTAAAGACTGATAGCTAAATGGGGAAAAATTTCAAAGTATAATATTTGTTTTTTTTCTCTATGAATTTACTCAGTTATTATTATATTATCACCATATTACAGCATGAACATTATTTTTAATAACATGCGTTTTGATGAAATGCTAAAGTCCGTCATTGTAAATAGCTTGAAAGTTTTGTTTTAATTTTATGCTTTTAATTTGCATATTCTTAAGTATGTATATGAGTATTATTTTATTTAAATGGAATGTTCAAAAAAATAATTTCTTCATCTATTACTAAATTTCATATATAAAAGTTTGCAATAATGGTGTTTTTTTAGTTATGGTTTTATTTTTTTTATTGATAACTCAATCCACAATGCTTTGTGGGTTATAATTCTTATTTGGATAAACTTAACCTCATTTGCTAATAGTATAATTACATTTTTTGTCTTTACGACAGATTGGTTCTTATAGGTTAAATTAAATATATAACTCTAACAAGATTATCGGTGAGTTGATTAAAATATCAGATGTGTACATTTTTTATTTATAAGAGCAATAATGAAATATGATATTTTTTTATTAATCTTAGATAGCTATGAATTTAATTGCTTTAAGGTTCTTGGGTTCATCAATAGCTGTAATGTCTGAAAATATTTTTCATAAAACTCATATCTATATGCCAGCTTTGTAATATATTTTAGACTTTGTAAGTAACTAATATTTTCACACTCTATTGTTTTCTGAATTGTATTTGTGCTAACTTGAAATAAAAGATGGGATGCTATCTCATGATAAATAATAATCAAGCAATTTTTCAATCAGGTGTTGTTGATTAAATTTTTTAATTCCTTGTTCATTTTGAATTATATGAATTGTTTGCTGAGAGATTACAGTAATACAATACATATTCAGAAGTGGGCAATCTAGAGCATGCCAAGTGTGCCATGAATAATGAATATCAATGATACTCTGATGGAATTAAAATAATAAAAAATTATATTTTAATTACAGCACATACATGCATTTGTACCATCACCTACATTTTGAAGATGCGATTCATATGTAAATGGAAACCATGGTCCAGTTTAATTTACTAATTATTTTGTGCAATAAACATACTTTTAATTATTGCTATTTTCAATAAAGGTAAGAGCTAAGTGTGATAGAAATATTTTTTTTTTCAATGAGGATTAATTTTGCCTGGACATTTTTTTTTTGACGGTCATGTTGATACTTTTGTGTGCAACTGCATGTTTAAAGTAAATTTATATTCAGATAAAATATTATATCGATTAATTCATTTGAAAAAATTCTATCCATAACTGTATAATACATTGTAAGTTTTAGTGCATTTACTTGGAAAAAAAAGTTTATAATTAGTGATATTCGGGTTAATACATGAACAAGTCCGCATATATGTAAGACTTGATAATACGGTTCATAAAAAGATAAAACAAGATTTTAAAAAAAAATGAGCAATTGATTTATTTTTTATATATTGAAATTAATAGGCCATATTTGGAAAGAAAAATGGTGGAATACTTATTAGTAATGGAATTATTAACAAAGTATTAATTTCTTAAATAAGATTTATATAATAATGCATATTTTATTCAAAAGTAAATAGTGAAGTTACAATTGAGAAAGAACAATGAAGTGTATATTGAAGTTAATACAGAGCTGTTTCAGTTTAATGAATAAAAGCAAGAAGCAGAGCAAATTATTTTATAACATAATAAGCTAGTGAAGGAATGTGCTTGATGGAATAGAGACTCAGAAACATCAAGTAGATTCACAATACTAAATATAAAATTAATATTTTTGTCAATCCAATTATGTTTTATTAGACTGTAAAATTTTGGTGCATTTTTACCTGTAAAAGGATTCCTTGCAATACTGAGCAAAACATTATATTTAGAAGAAAATCTTGCATTAAAAAATACTATCTATATTCACTTAGATTAGTAGAGGTCAGTATAAATTATTTTTGACAAAATTTTAGAAATTCTGCTTGATATATTATTTGAGAATGTTCACTCATCCAAATCACTTAATTTCTCAGGATACCATGAGAAAGGACAAGATATACAAATAATTAATTACATAAAGTATACCTCTTTTTTGACTTCTAAGATTTTGGATAAAGATAACTACTATTTCACTATTGCACATGAATATGTATATAAAATTACGATTGTAATTGTATGTATTTGTAAACATATAAATATATAATTGAAAATAATATATATATATATGCATAGTATTTATGTGTGTATGCATACTGTGAAAAATATTTTTACTATGTAATTATTTAATAAACATAACTTCTATTTAATACTTAGGCTGATGTTGGACAAGAAGAAGATTTTGATGCAGCAAAAGAAAAAGCTTTAAAACTTGGTGCCAAAAAAGTGAGTACTTTATATTTTATGGCCCACTTTATAATCATGTACTATTATTTAATTATTGTATTTATTAACATATTGCTTATTGTCTATTCCATGTGGATGAGCTATAAATAAGCCACTAGCAGGATATCTAGGTCATTATGCATATGGTGAAATAATTTTAAAATGTGTAGACTAATTTCATCTATTGTAATCTCTAAATTATATTTCACTTTGTTTACAATGAATACATTACAAAACAATAGAGGAACACTTGAAATATTATTTAAACAGTTAAAAGCTGTTAATATTTATCTAAAACATTAGCAGTTGAATATTGTGCATTTCTAAATTTGGAAATAAAAGTGAATAAGAATTTTAAGTTATGATTTTATAAAATAAACAATCCATTTTACGAAATTGTAAACCAATATATATATAATAAATTAAATATTTTCATAACCTCAAGATGCAAACATTGATATTTTAGTGGGAATTTTCTGTGTATTTAAACTAAAATAAACATTCAGCTGTAATGTAACCAGGCAACCATAAATCAGAATCCATTATTCAAGCTAAAATACATGAGCTAGTAATTAATTTTAATATGTCTAATTTTACTTCAAACCAAAAGACTGCAACTTCCAGATTAAAAATCAAGATTTAAATGAATAATAAAAACTAAACTAAAATTATTGTAAATGCTATAGTTGATTATTAAACCATATAGTTCTGGGTGAATAGTTTATTTTAATTAATAGTTGCCTGGTAACATCATGGATGAATGTTCATCCTAATTTAATGCATAGAAAATTCCCATTATAATAATAATGCTTGTATATGACTTATATATATATTGTACATATATGTATCTCATTCACATATATATATTCTTAGATTTAATTAAAAAAAAATTTTTTTTCTTTTATATATAGATTTATGGGTGCGAGTATTATATAGTTTATAGATGATAGATTAATAAGCAATAGTAGAGAGAGAATGTTATAAGAAATGATATTTAATATATTATTCTCTTATTATTAAATAATATGTTAAATTATTTAGCTTTAGATTTTGTTAAAATAAAACAGATTGAAAAGGAAGGTGTAAAAAAAAGAGATCGGTAGATTAATAGATAAACTAGGCACACATGTGAAAGAGAGTCCAGCTGTATGAATATAAAAACATTTTTTCACAAATCTTTATTGACTATAGATTGCAAGCTTTATTGTTTTGTATTATTTGGATCTTAGATATCCAGAGAAGGTAGAAATGCTTTGACGGAATAAATGTAATTATTAATCTTCTTATTAATTGCTAAGGACCATCAACTTGCGAGAATTTGTTTGCTATCTCCAAAATGACAGCTATTGGTAGGCAGAGTTTTTTTTCTTTGATCAGAAATTCAGAATATAAAAAGAGTGAAACAATATTAAAAAAGGCAGTTGTTAAAGTTAAAAAAAAGAGATGCAGTTGTTTTAAACTTTAAAGAGATGGGCAGTTTATTTTAAACATTTTTTTAAAGCAGAATATTCAGTTTTAAGGCAGTTTTTTATTTTTAAAGCTAAAGAGATTCAGTTTTTTTTAAAAGCTAAAGTGATGGGCAGTTTACTTTGGCCGAATATTCTCTTTTGAAGTTAAAAGAGATGGTCAGTTAAAGAGAGGCATTAGCAGCAGTTTTTCATCTGTTTTTTTAAACCTTAGAATGAGCTATTGATTTTTTTTCTCTCTTTAAAAAAATTAAAGAAGAAAATATGACTCTTGCTTTAAAATCAGCATAAAAGATGTGCACCCATATAAATAATTTCACCACAAAATTAGTCTAAAGATATGGATTTAAATTGAATCCTTTAAAAGAAGTTGTTAATATAATATAAAATGGTACTTATATATATTTTGGCTGTTTGTAAAACAATGAGGATGCCGTGCTAATTTTGCCATTTTTTTGTTCCTTTGAGATCTCACATCTATGGGTTAATTCACTGTTCTATCTATAGACTCATATACCAGTCTATAATAAGCAAAGAATGGCAAAATTCAAAATACAACCACAGATGCTATCTAAGAGGCTTCTTTTTTGTCTCCTGGCCTATTAAAGGATCATCATCTTTGAATGGAGGGAGAGGAAAGAAGAGAAGAAAGAAGATGTATAAAGCCATGCAACCAACTCGATTAATCTATGATTTAATTTTTAAAGAGTTTTCTTCACATTTATCTAAAAGTGTCTGCAATAACTTTTTTAAAATGGTAGGAACAAGCAAACCATCCAGTTGAAGCTATAAATTGGGAGAATAGTCTGATATTTAAACCTGGGACATTAA
Organism: Epiperipatus broadwayi; assembly: GCA_028023455.1. Lineage (NCBI taxonomy): Eukaryota > Metazoa > Onychophora > Udeonychophora > Euonychophora > Peripatidae > Epiperipatus > Epiperipatus broadwayi. Next base: position 15,989,755 of record JAQFVV010006202.1, on the reverse strand, counting down.
TAAGAACTGAAAAATGGATTGGGTAACTTTGAAATTTAATTAAAAAATTTTTCTTATTTACTTATTAAAAGTAAATTTTAATTTCCACAGTCAAGCTTTTTTTTATACATAAACATTAAGAGTGTGTTTATTGATTGTGTTATTCTCAATACCACATAACATTACACACACACAGTTTAAATTCATTGAACTTAGTTTTTCATTAGTTTGATTTTCTTTATTATATATTGTAATACTAAAATATTTTTTTTATTGTTCTTTATTCATTGTGATAATTAAGCAACCTATCAATATATGCTTTATAATGTTTTTTTATTATTTATTTTTGCATATTAAATTTGATATAATTTAATTTATTTTTTTGCTCAAGGTTGCAATATTTTTTTTTACATATGTGATTTATGTATTAATCCATAATATAGGGGTACACATTTTAAATATATATGTTGACATATCACAGGGTGTGTGCATGTGTGACTACTTATACCAACCCATCAAAAATAGGATATGCATAATTAATTTAAATATAGCAAATTGAAGAGCAGGGTTTCGCATATGTCTGAAAGTAATGTAAAAACACACACACTACATAAATGAAATTTACCTTTATGATATGTAACAAGTAGGGAAAATCTTGAATAGGCATTCAATAGAGTATTTTTTTTATATCATTTTAAGCTAACTTATTTCAAAATATGTAGTAACATGAGCAGATATATAAAATTAGTTGGTTACGCATATGGTATTAAGATATTTTGTTTAATTATATATTTAATTGAGTCAATTGTATAGTTGGTAATTTAATTTATAAAAAAGGAAGAGTGTGAATAAATATAATTATACCATATTTGGTTTACGAGTTATTATTATTAATATTGTTATATTTTTTTCTTCTCTTGATTCTATCGTTTTAATTGGTCACCATCATTCATAAATGTTAGGCATAGGATATTGATTTACATATAAGGATGTTTAATGATTACGCTTGACATATAACCAAGTTTTTTTAATAATTAGAGGTTAATAATAAAAGACTAAAATTATGTTGGGCCTAAGAGTTATGATCACCATCATTGCTGAATAAATAATAATCATTAAATCAAATCTTAAAAATAATTAATATGTTTAGTAAATAGGGGTTTATAAAAGTTGAATATCATGTGGTGAGATTCGTGATGCTCATTCATCATCACTAATAAATATTGATGATTGAATGATAGTTTTAACTATAAAAGTATTTTGAGTAAATAACCATAAACGTATATAAATGCTAGTGAGTATTATAATTAAATCCCAGTTTAACATAAGATGATTTTAAGAAAGTGCCTGTATGCTTATAAAGTTAGATTTGTTGTTATGAGTTCATTATAAAAGCTGTGGGTGGAATCATCTTCATCATCATCATCATTATATTATGATGAATAAGAAAATTAAGTAACTAGGTTTAATGGCCATATAACTAAGTAATGGTCTTTACTATGTGTGTTTGGAAGCCATTAATAAGAGTATACTTGCATCGGTACATCAATATACTTAAACTGAGCTAGTAATATCTATAAGAGTGTTGGATATATAAATTTTATGGTATTGGGATCTTATAATTTTATTGACATGGATAAAATATAAGAATGTCATTTTTTTTTTGTTGTTTGTTAGTCATCTAAGCCATGTGTAGTAAAAAATGTAGAATGGGTTTGAACCCAGTACACTATGGACAGATAATATTTATCTAGGTTTAAAAAAATCTAGTGGTGCTTGTGGAAAACACATGTATTTAGCTAAGCTGAATAAAAGTGATCAAGTCCCTTTTTCAACTTATTAACTTTCTTTGATATTTTTTTTAAAGTTATTCTAAATAGCGCCAGTGCGTGCGTGAACCTATTATTGGAGATAAGCATAATGCATTCTATGGATTTCACAGTAATTTTATTCAGTTGCTTTAGCTAGTATCAGTTTATCTGATGACAATGGCTAGTATATTTTGTTAGTTAAAATGACTTCCCAATATCGAAATATTTTAAATCTTAAATGATGACAGTGATTAATTTTCATTTTTTATTTTGTGTGTTGAGAAATGTGATAATTTATTTATCTCATTACTAGCGTGACTGGATTAATGTTTATAATAGTTGAAAATGGGCTATGGTGTTAATTTGACTAGTTACAAATGGACGCCCAACTAAAATATGATATATATTTCCATATTCTTATTCATAGATTAGTGTCTTCCTTATTTAATTATAAATTGTATATCAGCTATCATAATAAATTTATTTCATCATCATCATTTTTTTTATTTGGTTACAATATATATAATTTAATTTTTATTTGCAAAAAAATATTATTTAAATTAAAAATCATAATTATTAACATAATTAAAAACATTCCTCAATTTGTGACTGGAAAGTCAGGTTGTTGATATCTCATTAAGTTTAATATTATCACAACAAAATTGTTAATGTTCATTCTGGACCTATGTCTCATCTTGGCCCAATGAAATATATCAATGGACTATTAACTTATTTCAGAGACAAAATTGGCAACAAGAGGTGCAAGTCCACTTTTCTCTTATTTATTACAGCTAATTAAATCTTCTTAGAAGTATATTCTTATTCTTCTCCTTTACTTTCTTTGCATTTTTTCAATATTGTAGCTCTGATGAAGACTGCAGGACAGTCAAAACTGTCAGGAAAATAAAGCAATTATATTAAAAAAAAATTTGCATTAAAGTGTATATGAGGGGAGTTCTTGTAAGCAATATATACTAATTCAATCTTGTTAGTGTTATTAAGTGGCAATCTAAATATTCTAGATTATTTTTTCTATTCATCTATTTTAAGCCCTAATTCATTAGAAATTCTAATATTATCTGTTTGCATAAAATACACTTTACAAAATCATCCTACATAATAAATCACTTTAACTAGTCCAGTAATATTATATATATAAGAAACAAAGATTTTAGAGAACACAGCATATAATTTTTCCATGATTGTGAGAAATTCACATGATCAGGCACAAAAGAATCATGCTGTCTAAAGTTTTTGAAATTTTGATTAGAGTTAATAAATAGATTCTGATGCACAAATCTAGAAAAATTCTCATCGAAATAGAAAGCCAATATTTCAATGAAGTCTAATCTATCTATTTTTTTCAAAGCTTAAGTGTTCTAAAATACAGTCTTCTAAATTAATAATATGAAATTCCTTACATTAGTTGTTTCTTTTTTAATCAAAGAGTTGATCATTCATTTCCAGAGAAATTTCAATGTAAGTTCATGTATTATTATTTTTTGTTTCTTGAGCAATTGACTTAGTAAAACTATTGCTAATAAGTGGATGTGAAGATAAAATAATAGGTCTGCATAAAGTTAAATAATATCAAGTTTCTTGAGATTTGTTTAAACTATTTGTTCAATTTAAAAATTTAACATTATTTTATATTATATAATTAGCATTTTTCTAGACTAACTAATATTTTCATTATTAAAATTAAAGAAGTACTCAAACTAAAGTTGTTGTATAAAACCTTATGAAATTGAAAATTTTGTATAAAAACATTTTTATTCTTCCTCATATATTAATATAGTTATTCAATTGATCCACACAGCTTTTCTCATACCAGGAATACAGGTTATCAAAGATTTATTGATAATCTAATAATACTTTATTATTAGGTTTATGAAAAAAAAAATCATTAAGATTTTCCCGATGGAAAAAAAATTCTTAATACTGAAATCAAAAAGACATCTGTTAAAATTGGTGACCTCTTTTCTGAATGAAATAAGTTGCTCTAGATTTAAAAATATATATTTTTGCTTTTTTTTCCTTTTTTTCATTATTAATTCAATTCTATAAAAAGCTTTATTAATAATATAGCTACTACAACTATTAGAAATCAGGATATTTTTAATTATAGATATTTTTCTGTCAAAACTATCTTTATTATATAATTGATGTGTTCTTGTCAAAAGATTTTTTTCCATAAAAAAATATATGAATACTAATGTGAATGAACATTGATATATCCATTTTTATGGGTAGACTTTCTAAAAATAAACGTAAAAAGTGTGCTGTCTGATTCCTCATCAATCAAAAAAATTTATAAAAGATATTTTATTCATATTAGTTTGAATTTCCATTATAAATTTTATTTTAAAATGCCATTAATTAATGAAAACAAAGGAATGTAAAACTATGGAGCCATATAACAAATGTATCACCCACATATTTGGGCAAAACATGGCTTATTAAAAATAACTATATCTAACATTTGATTTTTTAAAAAGTCATGAAAAGATCAACAGTTATGGGAAATAATGGTGAATTCGTAGAAAGCATTTGTTTGTGTTTAATTTTTTAAATTGTAAAAAAAAAAAGTTTTCTCAAACAATGATTGGCTAGTGTTGTAATAAAGTTCCATGACATTAATATATTGTTTAATCACACATGAAAATACTCTATTAAAAATACTGGTAAACAAAGTAAATCAAAACTAATCAATAAATCAAGTCTGGTAAACTTTAAAATTTTAATAGTGGAAATTAAATGAGTGCTCTTTTAATACGTGATCTCTGCCATTTTGAATTTCAAAAATGACCAAAAACATCGCCTGACACATCTAAGGTATAAAATTTTGGGTATAGAAGAGAACCATCTATTGATGGTGATTTTAATTTTTCTACTATTTTCCATGCTAGAATGTTTGATAAGTTTTTTATAGATAAGTCAGAAGATCGTTGTTAATTTTTTAAAAATTTGTCATTTAATAAATTATTATTTTTATTATCAATAATCAAGTAGAATACTTCATTTGTCTGATGAGATGACTACAATGGAATCATCTCTTTTTAGATGATGAAGAATAAAATATTTTTCTTTAGTTAAATTACAATATGGAGACTTCACACTTTCTAAAATATTGTGTCATAGTTATGAAGAATTGCATAAAATAATATTATTACATTGTTTTATTACCATACTGTTTCTACTAGATGGTTATTTATTTTAATTGCATGTTTATTTTATAGGGAAAAAAACAAACTAAGAAAAACTTTAATTTGGATTTTATAGTTTACTGGACAAAGAAAAAAGCTATCTATCAACTTCACTCCAAAACTTTCTAAAGATTAAATAAATTAATTAGATTAAATGAAAATGTATAATACTTGTGAACTACAATTACTAAATAAATGAAGTTATTTTAATAATGTACATTTAAATTTTTTTCTTATTGGATATGTTTAACTTTTTATTATTTTATTTTGAATTTCAGAATTAAGCATAGGAATGTAATTAATTCATTCAACTTTTTTTTTTTTAAAAAAAGGGTATAAAAAAGCAGATAATCTGATTTTTTTATCTAATGGATTTTAAAATATAAAAATGTAATCCAAATTAAAATCTTATTATGATTAAAAGAAGGAAAAGTTTAGTGTTTGCTCATTTGGTTTATTATATTTTCATAAGTATAAATTATATATATATATAAGAATTATTTATTATATATATATATACACACAGTATATCTATATCATTTTTAAAAGTAAAAACACTTAAACTATGACTAATTTTTGATATCAGTCTATTTAACTTTGTAGTATTTATTGATAATATCTATAATTATTTTTAAATGTTAAATAATGTAGATAATGGAGGTTTTTACATTTTACTTTTAGGTAGTGGTTTTGGATTTGAAGAAAATGTTTGTTGAACAGTATATTTGGCCAGCTATAAAAGCTAATGGTTTATATGAAGATCGTTACCTCCTTGGAACATCTCTTGCTAGACCGTGTATTGCTAGAGGATTAGTGAAAGTTGCACTTGCAGAAAATGCATCTTTCATGTCTCATGGTGCAACTGGAAAAGGAAATGATCAAATTCGATTTGAATTAACATGTTATGCATTATATCCAACAGTTAAGGTAAAAACAACAGCATATCAGTATTATAGAATATAAATATATATACGTGTTTGTAATAATAATAATAATTATAATAATAATAGTAGTAGTAGTAGTGGCTGTGGCAGCAGAGGAAGAGGGCTAGAATAAAAGTATAATGTAACAAAGGTATTGCGTAATCTATGATGTACAGCCCAAGTTAACTATTGATGATAAAATTTATTAACAGCTTTATTACAGTATTTGGATTTTATAAACAGAAAATTGGATTGCAATAAATGTGGATATAAATCTTATAACTGATTGTTAGCTGATGCTATATTTGATGAATTTCACATTATGCTCAGTAAACATATAATTTTGCATAAATGATTCTAACAGCAAAACCCTCCAAACAGTAGTGCCACTCAGTGCAAGCCAGAGTAATCAATAGATGTTATAAGGCTTGTGCATAAAATCCCTATCTAGTGTCTACTCATCCAATATCCCCAGACTAGTTTTTGTCTGTGGCTTTCATCTGTGAGGAGCCTTGGATGATTCTATAAGATTTTTAGTTATGCAGTACTGTTTTTAACTTAAACTTATTACATATAAAATTAAAAGAAGTTTGCATATATTTACATGTGTCTGTGGGTGCATATACAAGCAGCAATCAAGCTTTTGAAAGAGAACAAACTTTGTTTGACTGGTGTTTGAAAATAGATGTCATATTAAAATTTTTATTGAAGTTAAAAAATAATCTGGATTTTAAAAATAGTGCATATGACTTTATTGTTCAGAAATTCATAAGAAGCTCAAGAGCTAGACCTGTGAGAACCAGAATCAATCTTGAGACCTCCCAATCCCAACCAAATGCTCTACCTACTATGCCAAACTGTGCAGGGTAAAACAAAGATTGTAATATAGCATATATAAAATAGGAAAATTAAAATCTTAATTCTGTTAAATTTTTGGGAGTAAAGAATTAATTAATTTTGTTTTAAAATATATTAACTGCAATCCTGCAGATGAAACATTTTCAAATTAAATAAATAAATTTATTTAATTAAAATATATAAATATTATCAATGGTATTTGTCAGCTATCATTGTAAACATGAATATATATATATATTATTATTATTATTATTAAAAACCACTTAGACAATCCCAATATCAATCAACAATTTCAAACTGTTGTCAAGGTAACCTTCTTTTAACAATAAAGGTGGAATATATGTATATTAAATTTTATTGAACCAGCTATGCCATTTTAAAAATTTTCAAGATATTATAATGAAATATCCTTAATTTTTGAAACTGTGCTACTGAATATGAAAATCTGCATATTGTTTGTTACTTATATTCTAATTGTAAGTTCAACACTTTTTTAACTTAGAGGTCATGATATTTACTAATTTCCTCAAAGGTGAAAATGAGACCATTTTGTTTCCACCTTGTATAATATGTTTTTAATGTTATATTATTGATATAAAATAATATTTATATATTACACTTTGAAACAAACAAAATCACTTTCTACATAATGTAAAGCTTGGGCTGCTATTATAGCATAGTTGATAGTTGTTCAAATCTCTAGTATACTTAATAAGCTGGCAAGCTAAAATATATGTAAAGTGTGAGAATACTGGTCTTGTATTTCTTTTCTATGATAATTAATGGTTAATATGCAATAAAATGCACTGAGATCTATATATATTCTCTACCTAAAAGATATATTATCAATATTTTTTAGTGCAATAATAGTACTGTTAATTATATACAAATGAACCTGGACAATATATCTTTTATATCTGTTTTTTTCTTCTCATGTGTCATAGCATCAGCCGGGAAGCGAACCCGCTAACCCCACCAATGCTTGACATCTTTTATATCTGTTGCTAATGAAAATTTTCATTTTAACAGGTACTCATATATACTTGTATATATGCAAAATAAAGAATAAATTAGCTAAATACAGAAATATGTTGAAGCAGGCTTACTGCAGCTTGCATGAACTGATGATTACATTTTTAAAAATTTTATAAACACAAATAATTATTAAAATTTACATATTCCAAAACTTGCTTTTACTTAAAAATTTTATTTAAATTAATTAGAGATTACAGTTAAATAACATATATTTTCTGTGTGTTGAGATTATTTACATATACTGATTATATTTTTAAATTCTATACTAAACATAGTTGTAAGCTGTTGCATAATATCACATATATATTATGAGAAAATATAGTTTAACAAATGAGTCAAAAATAATATTGGAAAATTCTATATTAAATTTTAATTTATTAAAAACATTTATTTGGCTAATCGTTATTTTGATCTTTTTGTCAAAGTGATATGTGAAAGTGTAATATGATGGAAATCTTTATTGTTATTTTTTTTTACATTACCTTAGAATTATTGTTAAACATAAATGCAACATATTGATTTGAAAATAATAAATTAGCAAGTTTGCCCTATCTACATAATGTTAATTATGACCATAATAATTCTCTTGAAAGATTCTTTTCTTTTAATTATTAAACATAATAATAATAATATTCATTAGTATATGCATGTAAAAATAAAAATAATTTTTAGAATATGAATTAATTTTTTAACATCTTTTTTTTTTAATGAATCATGATAATAGGTTTTAGGTATAAAAAATATGTAGACAAATCTCTGCATTTTAATATATATGAAATAATATTAACATTTTAAAATAAGAGAGTGTTTCCTTTTTTATTCAAGAAACAATGTTGGAATAAAAAAAAAAAAATATGAAAAAAACTAAACGTTTAAAAAAAAAATTTTAGCATTCATATTGGATAGATTTAGAATTCTTATTAAGTTATAAATCAGATATTCTTACAAATAATAGAAAATAATAATGTGATTTACTTTGAAGAGTCAGCAAAGTAATCGATTGGTCTAAAATGAGTATTAAATTTGTAAACTATGAATTAAAACTATAACTCTGATAAAGAGTATGAAAACTCAGTCAAAACTATGATACTAAGTATTTCAATTTATGGTGAGTTATTGTATAAAAACATTTTTGTTTCATCTTTGATTAAAGAAATTATAAAATTCATATATATATATGAGTTATTGTTCTCTGTAAGTATAATAATTAAATGGGAATCACAAACCATTTAAATCATACTGTGTGCCCAACTGTATAAAAGACCTAAATATAATATCTCAAAAGTGATTTCATACAGAATTAGAATTAAATGGAATCTTTCATTTAAGAATAATGTTTAAATATGAGCACATTAAAATGTTTAGTGGTTAAAATTCCATGGTAAGAAAATATTAGATTATGGAGAATATTTTTATTAATATGCATTACTTAAAAAAATTTTTTTTTTTTTGGATAAGAAACTTTATTATATTCATATTTAATATTATACATATTTTTTCCATATAAAAAGAATATTTGCAAGAGGAATTATTTTATTCACATTGTATTAGTTTGATGTATTGAATTATGGATATTGTTTGCTTAGTCATATATACAAATATAGCATACATTAAATTTCAAAAATATATACATTTGGTTTGTTTTATGTGCAGTACTTTCTTTTTTATTTCAAAACAGGATAAATACTTAATTACATATATATGATTTTTTTTAAATATTTGTTTTTATAATTAGCAATAGCAATTAATTAAAAAATTCCCTTTGCTTTTAGTTTTATTTCTTTAAATTTTTTTTCATGTTTTATTAAATTTTTATGTTACAATACTGCATTTGATTTATTTATTTTGATTATAATATGTGTATACAGTATTCAAATCATGTCTTTCTAAAAAAGTCAATGCCTATGTTATTTAATCTAGTTAATTTTAGTATATGGGTATAGCAGTTTGAATTAAGGACATATACAAATACTTATTCTTATATTACCAGTATTTAACTATACCAATAGATTATCAAATTTAAATTATTTTTTGTTAGCAAATTATGATGTGATATTAAATTGCGTACTTTTGAAATATTGACGCTCATAATCTTGCAAATCTATTTTTTTTCTTTTTACTTAAATTTTTTCTCATAAACTGGATATATAATTTGATAAAAATATTAAATGTTAGTAAAATTCATTAATAAATATGTGCATTTACAGATTCATATGTATATAAACATAAATAAGTACAGATGGATTAATAAATAGATATTTCAATAAATGTATGATGAATAGGCAGACAGATAGCTAAGTATATAGATAGCTTAAAGTTTAATTGTTTTTTGATCCATTAAATATATTAAAAATATTTCTTTTATTTTAATCCATGATACACATAAATAAATAAATGTATTTAAAGGATTAGTAATTTTTATTAATCAAATATTTTAAAATTATTTTTACAGGTTATTGCACCATGGCGTTTGCCGGATTTTTACAAAAGATTTCGTGGACGTCAAGATTTATTTGAATATGCAAAGGTAAATAAAAAAAGATATTTACTATGTACATATGAATAATTGGGGTTGCAGATGGCAACTCCTTGAGAAATTTATGGGCGACAATTCCATTTCAGGATGAGTGTTCCTTCCTCATTTAAATCCCAGTTTTTCTTATGCACAGAGAGAAACAACCAAGCCAAGGCACTCAGGGAAGATGATCTCATTAGCTGCAATGAAGACAATCTGTTTTGAAGAAGAAAACTCCAAAATTAACCAGGGCATTTATTTGCTCTAGATGCAGAAGAACTGACTAGTTTCAATGAGTGGTATGAGACTCTGCAAGAATATTTTTTCCAGAACATGTCATGATAAAGGCTTATATTGCCCATGCTATATACTATGAATAGTAATCAACACCAATCTGAGTTCAGGCTGGATAATTTAAAATTGGTCACTAGACATATAAAAGTAGATAACCAAGCCTAGCACAGTAAATTTGCTGCTGTCATAATTTTTGGAAAGAAATATCTACAATTAAGAGAAAAATTCATAATTGACAGAGGTATATTGCAAATGGGAAAATTTCACATTATTGAATATAAACTAGTCAAACCCATATTTTTATTTGTGACTTACCACATACACTAGCAGAGAAATAACCATTTCATGATAATTATTCACGATCTATTTTTTAGGTGGACTTTCAATTGAACAAAATGAAATGCCATGTATTATGAATAATCTAATGAATGATAGATTTCACTATTTACTTGTTGACATGTTATGCACAAGATTATAAAATGTAAAAATATTTATTCATGATTTGAAGACATGATTAAAATTTTTTAAGACGAAGGAAACAATCTTTCTAATGCAAAATTTTAATGCAAAAATGGGAGATACAAAGAAGGATGATCACACAAAAAATGTAGTGGGAAAATATGAAATTGGTGAGAGAAATGCAAGAAGAAGAAGGCTCGCAGAGTTTGCTACAGAAATGAAGTTTGTAGTACTGAATATAATATTTCAACACCATCTAAAATATTAAGAAATATTAAAGTTTTAGAATGTCCATAAGCATTTAAAACAGCCTAATATTAATCAAGATTATAAAAAAAAAGAATGAGTTGATATTAAAAAATGAATTTCCAAAGCAGTTGTCATTAATACGTACAAAATAATGTCTCAGATATTGGATGTCAAATTAGATTTAATTGAGAATTGATGAAAAACAATATTGTCACTTGAGAATATGAAATATAAGACTGAAATAGTGCAGGAAATTTATTATAAGATTAAATATATTTGTCATAAAGTTAAAAATTCTTTTCATATTAATTTTTTCCAGGAAATAAAACATCATACTAATAGCAATGAAGTAATAGAATTATATAATAAAATATGATAAACTCTTACTTGAAGTCAAAATCAAAAAAAAAAAAAAGAATTAAAAATTCTCAAGAAATTATTGTGACAAACCTTATTGAAATAATTGAAATTTGAAAGGAATATTGTGATTTTTATTAATGACTGGCCAATCATGTACATAGAAAATAATTGACTCTAAAATTAGATGTTCTTAGATCAGAAAAAGTTAAAGCTGTATAAAAGTTACCAAACCGAAAAACTCTATAATGTATAATTGAAATAATATCCCAAATCATAAAAGATATAAAACTAGGGGGAAAAAATTATTCAACAACTTTGCCAGATAATTTGGAGAACCAGAACATGGTCAAAAGAAGAAGGGATACACAACTGATTGTAACAACTACAAAACAATAGTCTTAATTTCATATTCAAATCAAATAGTACTGAATATAATTAATGAAATCTAAAGGTATGCATTTCTCCATAAATATCTGAAGATAGTATTTATGTCTATAAAAGGTACAAAGAAACAGACATTAAGTAATTCATCAGCTCATTGAAAAAGGTAGGAAATATTAAAATACAAGTGTGTTTTAAAACTAAAAATGTTTTGGATAAAATTAAATGTAAGAAAGCTATGGAACATATTCTTGGATTTGGAATATCTTTGCATATATTACAATGCATTCAAAGTTTCTATAAATCTAATTCAGCAAAAGTCAAAACTTTTGTCAATAGAATTTATTAGGACAGAAACATATGTTAGACCAGGAGTTCCCAAAGTGGTTGATATCAACTCCCTGGGGCTGATATTTTCAATAAAAAAATTTGGGGGTCAATGACAGAAAAAATAGACCCCTTACTACTGCTGTTTGTTACTTTAAAATATTTATGATTCCAATAGACACCTAATTAAGAAGTAAAATAATTAAAAAAACACTTTTTTGATAAACCACGCATTACATATCAAACTTGTGGATGAAAAAGTAAAATGTGTCATTAAAAGAGTCACAGATAAGAATGCATGAAAATACATGTAGCACAAACATGTCTATGCATTCTTATAGAACATATCAAAGCAAGTGTGGATTTGAAAAACCATTGTACATCCACATTTGTTCGTGGTGGAATGAGACTATTCGATTTTAGCATAATCTATCAGTTTTGTATGGTCATGCTTTCATAAACACTAGAAATTGATTAGTTTGATATGATATTTGTGATCTGAACTTTGAATATAATTATTTATTGAGGAGCAGTATTATGAAAAAGAAAATCAAAGGACACAATTTATTTATTCAAGTTTGAACAAAAATCTTTTGTTTCATATAAGTACATACTTTATTGTTTTTATTTTTTATCACAGGGGCTGTTGAAATTGTTTATTAATAAACGTTTTTATTTCTTATGATAATAATATGACTGAACCAAAAAAGAAATGCAGACAGTACAGCTTAAACTATTTGAAGCTATGATTTGTCCCATTATTATCAAACAAACATTTCTCAACGTCCTTCATATGCAAAAAAGTCTTTAGCAATGATACTATGAAACCATCAAAGCTAGAAGATCACTTGAACAGAATTCACCCTGATAAAAAAGAAAAAAAATTGGCATTCTTTCAATCACTTAAGAAAAAATTCTGAAGAGAATTATGATAGATAATATGTTTGTTTCATCACTGAAGCAAATTGATGATGGATTAAGGGCATTGTACAACATATCTTCTAGTCATCATGAAGTCTGGTGAACTGCACGCTATAGAGGAGAAACTGGTTTTACCACCCGTTGCGGAGGCATTGAACACTGTACTCCACAAGTCTGCACAAAATGTTATTAAAAAGATTCCTTTGAGCAATAACACAGTTCAAAGTCATATCAACAAAATGAGTCATGATATGGAAAATTGTTTGTGTAATCACTTTAAAAAAAAAAAAGTTTTTTTTCCCTCCAATTGGGCAAGTCAACATTACCCAGTAGTGGAGCTTTGTTGTTGGTGTATATTCGCTTTATTCAAAATCAGGAAGTGCATGAAGAATTGCTTTTTGCTTAGAACTTTAGGAACTGACACCAGAGGTAAATTGATTTGTAATTTAATGGAGCTAATTTTCAGGGAAAAGTGATTCCATTGACAAATATAATATCTGTTGTGATAGATGGAGCACTAGCTATAGTTGTTTCTTATCATGGTTTCATAAGTTATCTGAAACAACACATACCTGAAGTGCTTGCAGTTCATTGCATAATTCATAGGCAACATGTAATAGCTAAGAACCATAGTGACAAATTTGCATCAATCACTTATAACAGCTATGAACTAAATTTAAAGTAATGCTTTGAACACAGACTGTTCGCTTAATTATGTGAGGAAAGCGATGAAGATTTCTATCGATTGGTTCTCCATATCAAAGTCAACTAGCTTTCAAAAGGTTTATGTTTGGTGAGATTTTTTGCACTTTTTCAATTGTTTTACAGTTTTTGGAAGATGAGGATTCCAGTTTGAAGGAAAATTTACTTAGGAGTAAAACAGATATTGCTTATTTATTTGACTTATTTCGAAAATTTAATGATGTTAATTTACAACTGCAAGGAGACAATTTGAATCTCATCATAATAAATCATATTGGCTTAATGTTTTTTAAGTAAAATATTGCAAGATCTGAGCTCTCCCAGTTCTCCAACTTATTTAAGTTAGGCACAATCCAAGAAAAAACTTCTTGCTATATGTCAATCACTTGGAGGCTCTTCACTTAGATTTCAAACTAGGCTTGAAGATATTCTATCATTGGAAATACCAGACTAGATAATAAACCCATTCACTACTAGTACAGAACCAAATATAATTTTACAAGATGAGTTAATAACCATCAGCACAAATGAGGATCTTAAGATACAATTCAAACAGGGTTATCAAAAGTTTTGGTTGCAACAAGATACCCCTCTTCTTTATCTGGCTATTTTCTGGCATTTCTATCATCAATATGCTAGAGAGAAGCTTCAGAGTAATTTTAAATGTATTCAAAACAGACATTGATTGCATATCACTGAATGTGGAGATTTGAGAAAGCAATTCACTAATGTAAATCTGCACATAGTAAATTATTGACAGATCGCCAGATGCACCCATCTCATTAAATTCAGTATTCCAAGCTAATTTATCTGATATTTTTATAATTCTGATTAAAATCTTTCATTTTTGTAATTTTGTTGATGTTTAATTCTGTCTGAATATGTTTTTTTCACTTCATTTTTATGTTTAATAAAGTGATTTCAATATTTGTATTTATTTTGAATTTACATATTTATTTCATAAATGTCAAAGATTAGAAAAAACTCTGCTCGTATTTTTTTGCTTTAATTTTCATTGGTGCAGGTTTTGATATTAAATGTTGCACAAGATAATGCCATATTCCATAGGACTTTCATCTTTTTTGATCATTAATTACAAATGATTAAAATGAAAGATTTGATATCAAGTGAAATATTTAATATCGAGTACTGCACAAATTTATTAACTTAAGTAAATAAAGTAAATGGCTAGGGGTCAACGATTTTAAAAGTTTTTAGTAAAGGGGTCTGCAGTCGAAAAAAGTTTGGGAGCTCCTGTGTTAGACAAATATATATACTTCTATTCTTTTTAATACCTATCAATATAGCAATTCATATATAACGTGACATTGCTTTTATAAGCTTGTATTTACAAAAATGAAATACAAAGAACATACCAATAGCTCAAACAAGCTCTTAATTGATAAGTGCAATAAGAGAAAATATTTAAAATCTCTATCTGAAATACTCTTATCCCCAGACTAATTGGATGGCTCATCTCAGTGAGGAGCTAGAATATTCAGACACTAGATCTAAAATATCAACTCAAAACCCAGTACTTATTTTATACATAATATTTAAGTAGAAACTGAAGCTTTTGGACATTGAAAATGTCTTTTACTCCAGCTATCTAACTTAAATAGCTATATGGGACAACCAAATTCAGACCTACCATATATTAATAGCCTCAGCATAGCCATAAGTTCGAAACCAATTGGTCTGGGGATAAGAGTATTTCGGATAGAGATTTTAAATATTTTCTCTTACCACACATATCAATTAAGAGCTTGTTTGAGCTATTGATAAGCACTCTATATTTCATTCTTTTTAATACTGTAGTATAATTATTGTGTATAATATTTTTTAAAGTTGGAATGGTGGGATAACAGTAGGTGGGAGATGCAAAAATAATTTGAGATATGCTGATGGAATTTTGATCTTGACTGCTGATAAGAAGATAAACAAACATCATGGAAAAACTTGGTTTTGAAATAAATATCTAAAATCATAAGTCATGATTATAGATCATACCAATAATAATTTCCCATGCATTAGAAACATCACAGACTTTGAAATGTAGATAAATCATGAATTCCACTATAGTCAGTCATTGCAATCAGGAAATACATGGAAAAATTGTGGTAGCAAGAAGAAAAAATGGAAGGCCTGAAATATTTTAAGAGCCAACAAGTTAATTTTTTTTCAAATTTTTAATTAATTGTCTGATTTTTTCAATTGTCACTTACACTGTTGAAGTATCAACTCTCAAAATCAGATAGAAAAAAGTTGATGTTATTGTAGAATGCTTCTAATTCCATTATAACTCCTCCAGGATAAATATATATACAGTAAGCCACAAATTATCTATATTTTATTCCAAGTCCCCCATTCCATCTATAAATGTATTTAGCTTATAATTAACATTGATTAGAATAGAGTACATTATTTATTAAGCTATTCCATATTTTTGTTTTAAAATACAGAAAATAGTGAAATAACTTTCATCACTATTAAATGCACTCTGGATGAGATTCTTTTTTTTTAAAAACTTTTTTCTCCTAGAAAACATAATTCTGGTCTTTTAAGATATTAGGATCTGTAATTATTTTAATCTTTTTACTTTTCAATATCAACTTTTAGTATGTTCTAAAATATTGTAAAACTTTTAGTATTATGCTCAGAAAATATTTTATTATGAAAATATTGCTCGTCAAATTTGGGAAAGATAATGAAGGAAAAATAAAATATATGTGCTTTCAACAGAAATCAAAGAAATATTATTAATAAATATAAATATATATGATGCTCCAAGACAGAAAAATGTTTATTGGCATATTGTAAAATTTATTTACAATTTTTTTTTTTTTTAAAAAAAAAAAAACACGATTGAGAACAACATTCAGAGAGGAAAAAGTGGCTGCTTGAATAGTGTAAAATTTGTGATTTTTTTGTTTGACTATTTACATTATTGTTTGATTTCATTTAGTTAGATACAGCATTGTTTATGACTACACTGTATTATAGAATTTAAAATCAACAAGAGACTCTGTGCTATAATGACATATTTTACATCAATTTTGTAGAGACTCTATACTATAGAAAAGCTTGTCATTGAAAGAAAAGTGGTTAATGTCCACATAATTGCTTTTCATTGTGATTGACAGATCAGATTAAGCAAATAATTGGCCATGAATTCCATGAGATGTTACATGCAGCCCAAAAGTGTGAAGTTTAAATGAGAACAATGGAGAATTCCACATAGCGCTATTTTATTCTTTAGTTCATTTTTGTATCTCAGTTTAAGCATTTTCTTTTCCTATCTTTTTTTATTGTTTAAAAAAAAGTTCAAACATTCCTATTTAATGCATATTATACTTAAATAAGCCTATAACCTTAGTACATGCACATTGAGTGCTTCTTTATTACAAGAGAGACCTCTACAAATCTAAATGCAAGATTCAACTTTATAAAGATAAGAGTGGCCCACTCTTATCTTCAACCTATTTTTCTAATTATGTAGGTAAATCTAAAGCATTTTGATTTAGGAGTGTGAAGCTAATAAATTCTTCACTGATTAAGTCCACTATTTCTGTAATAAATTAAGCACAAGGCACATGTACTAAGGTATACAGCCTTATTTAAGTATTATGTGCGGACATTGCGCTTAATAAGAATTAATATTTAGGGCATATTATTAAGTTTTAAAATGTTATTTAAAATAAGGATTTATATTTTACATGATAAAATATTAATATCTGCTTAGTGCTAGTCATTTAGTATTACCACTGTCTTTAATACATTGTCATTGGATTATGAAAGAGCTCTTCTCCTGCAAGTGTTTGTGGACTTGCTTTAATGACAATATTTAAATTTAACTATGTTTTTTAATACCACTCCTTTTATAAAGACATTATTCATCTTTAAACTACTAAAAAAGTAATAATGATTTTACTTTACTAATGTATTAATTAAATGAAAAGTATTTAATTATAATTTAAATTTAAAAAATATCAACATTTGTTTTTTGTTTTTACTAGTTAATTTATATTAGTATGAGATATTTTGTTATATGTAAATTATTATATTTTCAGTCATCTTTTGATCTGCATGAATCCATGTTAACATGAACAAATATTAAATATTCTTAATGCTTTTTTGTTAAGATTTAAATTATAGTACAGTAGTTTCTATTTTTCTTTTCACTCTATTTAATCTTCTTTAAAGTTATAGGCAAGATTTCTATAGTGAGACTTGGATTTTTTTATAGGTTGGTTGGGTAAATTGCCAGGAAGAGATTTATATATTTATTTTAAAAGCATTTAATATAGCAATAATTGGTCTACAAATAAATGCGTCATTACATCTATCATGAATAATTTTTTTCCAATTATATGAATATGACATTAAATTTATGTAATCAATATATTTCTGTACAATATAATCTCTTAATAAATGCTATTTATCAATTTCTGCAGCATTTTTAATTTTTATAACTTAAGAATCAACCCTTAAACTATCAACAATCTCAACCTATAGTCAAGGGGAAAAAAACCCATATATTGTATAGTGTTATTTGCAAAGTTGTTAAAATAATACAATCTAACAACAAATCCAGGTTGGAGAATTTAAAGCTTGAAATGAATAAGACTTAGAAATTTTTAGTACTAAATATTAAATCTTTCTTTTATGTTTGAAAAGTATTTAATAACAAATATTTTATAAGAATCCATATAAAGTAAAAATTGTAATCTATATAAAATTATTGCAGTGCATTATTTTATTTGTAAATAATTATGAAAATAAAGAAAGTGAGATAAAGATCGTTAAATCTTTTAGACAAATTACTTAACTCTACATACAGCTCTTAAAAAATATAACATCTAATGTTCAATCAATAATATGTGATAAATTTATAAGTTAATTGGAAAGTTGAATTTTTCTATTTACAATTTTTATTTAATAAAATAGTTATATATAAATAAACACAAAAACTTAAAAGTAAAGTTTAAAAGAGAAGTTATAAATAAATATAATAATAAGCTGAACGTTTTCGAGGATCCATGCCTCATAATAATAGCTTTCTTAAAAATATATAATAAAATATATATAAAGATATTTAAATTAGCATGTGTTACGTGGAGCGTTTCTTCGATATATCAAAGCAAGTGTCTTTTCTATTTATAGCATTAATATTTCCATTAATGTAGAATGCTTCTTTTATTTTCCTCTTATGATCATTTGATTCAGTGCATATAATTATAGGATTGGCAGGAGTAAAATTGTGTCCAGATTTCATGGAATGCTCCCAAAATACAGAAGATATATTGTTGTTCTTCTGAGCTCTATTGTAAGTGTACACGTGTTGAGCAAGTCTAGTATTAATAGTAACTTTAGTTTCACCATAATATACAGTGAGGCATTTTTCTTGAGAACATGAAATGGAATATACTACATGTGAGGTGAATGATCGATCAATATGATCTTTTGAGTTATTGATCAATCTGTTAGAATTAGGAGGAGTTCTAAATCCTATTTTAAACTTATTGAATAATACTTTAGTTAGTTTGTTAGATATTTTGGAAATATAAGGAATGGTAATTCTAGGAAGTTGAATACGTGGTACAATATTATTTATTTTATTATGGAATTTAGTACACTTACAATAGAGCTTAGAAGAACAACAATATATCTTCTATATTTTTGGAGCATTCCATGAAATCTGGACACAATTTTACTCCTGCCAATCCTGTAATTATATGCACTGAATCAAATGATAATAAGAGGAAAATAAAAGAAGCATTCTACATTAATGGAAATATTAATGCTATAAATAGAAAAGACACTTGCTTTGATATATCGAAGAAATGGTCCATGTAACACGTGCTATTTTAAATATCTTTGTATATATTTTATTATATATTTTTAAGAAAGCTATGATTACGAGGCATGGATTCTCGAAAACGTTCAGCTTATTATTATATTTATTTATAACTTCTCTTTTAAACTTTACTTTTAAGTTTTTGTGTTTAATTTTTTATTTAATTACTGCAACTTAATTTAAAAGTGTCAATTTTTTTTTGTAAACACATTGGCAACATCCTTTTTAAATAAATATTATTAACAATTATTATTTATTACTTATAAGGCTAGAGATTATTACATTATTTTTAGTCAGAATAAAAATTTAACTCTTAATTAAAATTAATATATCTATTTGTATTAAATATAATCATATGATTCAACTTCATCTTGTTTTATTTTCATTTGCAATATCATAGGTATTCTGAAAAATTATTTCATCCTATTTAGATATATAAATAAAGATTTCTATAAAAAGGCAAATGAGAGAATCAAATGGCATTATTAGTTTATAAGAAGTTTGAGTGCCAGAAGAGATAGAACTGGGTGTGAATTTTTGACCTTAAGTTCCAGAATCTATCATTCTACCACTAAATCAAATAATCCTTGAATATGTTTTTACAAATATGAGTCCCTCATATCTTTCATATGCAAATCAATTTTTTTTGGGGGGAATATGAATTTATGTAGAAAGGCAGCTTCCAAAATGACCATTCTAATGTGTTTTGGAGTGCAAAAGGATAACTAAAAGCATTGCACGATATAACCATTTCTGCTGATTGAAAAAGTAAAGAGATTTGTTTGAGCTTTCATTGCTACATTAATGAATTGAAGTGTAGTGTAATTTAATTCTAGCATAGAGTCTTGACTTAGTTCTAGATGATTATTCTTAATTTGGATCAATCCAAGATTTTTTGCATATCAATTTTCAGAAGCATGCTGAAGTATTTTGAAACCTAAAGTTGGATACAAATCATTAAATTTCTTCTTTGAAACTTGAATTAATAATTAGTATAAGTATATTGAAATCATCGGGAATTATGTTATATAGTAGGAAAAAAAAGTCATTTCATTTTGTTAGGAATAAATTTTGAAGAAATAATTCTTATTTATATTTTATTGCTTCTCATATTTTTGCACTTTTTTTTTTGTTGAAAACCGATCATATTGTTATTGCCATTTTAGAGATGTTTGAATGTACTTTATTAGTAGAATTCTTAAATGTTATTCATTAATTTTATTGCAGCTTAACAATATTCCTCTTCCTGTCACTCCTAAAGCTCCATGGAGCATGGATGCCAATCTCATGCATATAAGGTTAGTAAATCGTTGTTTTCTTTTTGTATAAAAAGTTAAAATAATTGTCTTGTATTAATGAAAATATTGTGGAATATTTGTAATATATATTTCAAAGCATTGACTGAGAAAATGTAAGAAAATATTGAAAATATGATTTAAAATATTAGAAAATAAAAATAATAATCAAATGGTTTGGACTTAGAAATTCATAGGATATTAAAGAGTAAACGTGGTAGAACTGTCTGCGATCCATGGACTTTGAGCTCCAGAGTCTGCCAGTCTACCACTACAGCAAAACATACTGGGAATCGGAACGAATATAGTGATTGAATGGTTTATGATTCAGGAGTTTGTAAGAAATTCAAACATCATAAATGGTAGAGCTGGGCTGCAATTATAGACATTGAGTTCCAGACTCAGCCATTCCATCATTTAAACCAGTCACATATAGTATTTTAAATGTTTATACACTTATTCTAAGTTATATTACAATAAATTTAATATTTTTCTTGATATTGAATGAAAAGACGATATTAAAAATGAATACAAAAATAAATACTATGTATTGAACATTTAAAAAAAAAAGTAATGTTTGCCATTTAATAGTTATCCCTGAATATATTCTCTCTTTTCTCATTGACAGAATATTTAATTACTATTATTTTTAGTACTAAAATTGATGGAATAAAAAATGAATGAAAGTTATCATGTGCTTAATTTAATTATCAAATCCAATTATTTTTAAATAATAATTATATTTTTATCAAGTTTGCTGTTTTTATATTATGGGAATGAATTATTTTGTAATACATTGTATTCAGTTTTGAAAGCTTTTAAATTCTGTCTTCATCTGCTTCTTCTCCATCCCAATATATATAATTAGATACCGTCTTATGCTATACAAGTAATAGTAAATAAAAGAGAAAAACATATATATTAAATAATATTAAAATAGCAAATTTATACTAAATTTCTCTCACAATCATAGTTTTGCATAATACACAAATAGATCTTTCCAATTGAAAGTCAACTAAACATAACATAGATGTAAAATAAGATTCAGCATCAAGATTGATGGCTTTAAATTCTATATTTATCATTAGAGTAACTTTCTCTTCTTTTAAGTTCATTTTTTTCCATAAAAGATAATCTTTACACTGTCAAACAATATCTTATGACATGTATTCAGTTCGTAAATATACAAGGCCAATTTATTATACCTGGTTTTAATCTTATTCTTATGAATTTTAACTTTTTCATTAAGCTTCATTTACTTTGACCTATATTAATTTTAGGGCAGTTGTAACGAATTGTATAAACTATGCCATAAAAACAATAACCATCAATTGACTTGTTTGAATTATTTAATAATGAATTTAAATCAAGGCTTTTCTTCCAAGAAATTTTCACAGCAGCCAATAAATGACTATTTTATAAACCAACCTATAAATTAAAGACTGAAATGGTAAAGAAATAAATTCTTATTTTTTATTAATTTTTATTAAAATCAAGCTTCAACCTAGCCTTATCAGGTATGTTTCTCATTTGTTGCAATTATTTTAGTGTATTTACTAATATTATTTATTTAATTGAATATTTATAATTATTTGCAATTCAAATTCTAAGCATACCTTATGTGAATAAGCTATAGTGAAACATATATAGGGTAAGAGATCACTTTGTTTATTTTGTATTAGGTAGCAGTTAATGATATTAATATTTACACTAGAAAATGCTAAAATGCACTTTTTATTTATTACAAATATTCTCGGTGCATTTTCATAGGATTTAAGATGTAAACATTAATAATTTTACCAGGATTTCTCTTTTTTTTAATAGATAAATTTCTGTTATGATATACCCATGCGAACTATCAATTAAAAACTGATATTAACCAAAATCACACGTCTTTTAGCTTATGCCCTAGTTTTATATAAGGCAATTAAATAGATGTATTTTAGATAAGCCACAATACTTAATGGTTCTGGAGGAACAATACATTAGATCCAAAAAAAATCCAAGTATACTTGATCTAGATCCAAAACTCCACCCTGCTGAAAACCTGTAAGCTAGAAAATAATCTGGAATGTTTGGGAATATGGATTTATAAAATATTGGGATATGGTACTTATTGATTATTCAAGATCACACTAGATGACAGAATTGAAGCAGAAGATGATGTAGAATTTTTATTGGCAGATATAAAGTTAATTATGGTGAATAGATATTGTTATTTGAGAATCATCTTAAGTAATTAGAAAAATTGCTTGGATGAATGGGAGAAAAAATTAATAAATGAAGCAAAGAAAAGAAAGGGATTCATAAAGAAATTAACAATGTTTTCATATAATAAATATGATGTAGCTAGAATTGTATGGAAGGGAGTTGCAGTAGCAGGGTTAACATATGGTAATGATGCGTTATGTGTTAGTAAAAGGGTATTAGATTATTTAGAAAAAGTACAAAGAGAAATAGGAAGACATACATTGGATGCAGACATGTGGACAGCAAGGAAGGCAATTCAATGAGAAATGGGATGATCAAGTTTTTATATAAGAGATGCAAAAAGTAAAATTAAAACATTTGGTAGGTTGCAGTTTATGAATAATAAAAGAATAGCTAAAATAGTATTTAATTGGGTTACGAGTAAAGGGCAGGCAACAAGATGGGTGAGAGAGGTAATGCAGTATGCAAAAGATTTGAATAAAGAATTTATACCAGTATACTTGTATAAAAGGTGGGATGATTGCGTTAGGAGGGTTGTTGAGTGTTATATTGGTAAGGAATGGGATAAAAGAATAGATGCATTAATAAAGAATAGGGAGTTAGAGAGATGGAGAGTAAAAAGAGATTAAATATATATATATATATAGAAGTAAATGGAATATTGGGTGTGAGTTAATTTATGATAATAGCAAGGAAAGTAGTTTATTGTTTAAGGCTCGAATGGGATCTTTAGCAACAAAAGAATATACACGTAAATGGAAAAATATGGGTGATTTAGTCTGCAAATTATGTAAGGAAGGCATAGAAAATATTAGGCATTTGTTAATTGAATGTAAATACTTGAAAGCAGAAAGAGTACAAATAATGAAGTTATGGAAGAATAAATATGAACAAAAAATGGGTTATTGTTTTTTATGCTGGGTTTGGGAAATGATAAGGGGGATTTAGATATAAAGGCCATAGAGTTGACAAAGATTATGTTGTGGAAATGGGATGGAGCAGATTATGGGAAAACTTAGGGTGGGGAATGGAAAGGGAAAGTAAAGTGGCAAACATGTTTTTCTGGGCATAGTTGTTGAGAGATTCCTGACTCCGATTAAGGAGAAGTCACAGTGTATCACATCACATTTGCTAGAAATGTCGCAACTTCCTAAATATTTTGAAAATTGTTGTGTTGTGCAACTTAATCTTTATAATTAATAATACAAACTAATTATAATTTAATATGTTTATTAGTCATATATATTAAGGTTAATACAAGAATATGCATTTGTGGTTCTATTGTTACTTCTCTCATTCTGCTCATACATCAGACGATTGTCGGTTATCTGACCAATGGTGTGTTTTTTTTATAGATAATCCTAGCTCTTGGAGGCTCCATCATATGCTAATGTACTTGACTCTTGTCCACTCCTTTTCACTTCTGCTGATTTCTATAACAACTAAGGCTGAACACTATTTGCAGAGTCATTGTGTGTGTGTGTATATATATATAAATAACTGAATATTTGTAAATACAGTAACTAAATAATTAAAAAATTTTATCCACTTAGGAGCGTTTTTGATTATCCCAGTAATCTGTGTCAACTAAAGCTTTGAAATGCTAACTTTCCCACAATTCCGTGATCTTAACGTTTGCTGCTTGCCTGTTAATTAAGTCATGTTTATATTTGTATATTAGCATAGCCTCCTTTATTTTTCTTTTATTGTTATTTTTTTCAATTTGCAATATTTTTACACTGTTAAAATTGAAGTCAAAACCATAAATACATGATTTATTATGGTCGTAAAAAACAGATGCTGAAATATTATTATCTACTATGCAATTTTGTTTCGATTTCTGAACACGTTTTAATAATAGCAAGTGTTCTTTAGTTCTTTTTTCCAACGTACATCTAGATTCACCTATATATTTACTGCCACACCTACATATCCATTTATAAATGACACAATTTTTATTTATAAATGAGGTTTTATCTTTGGAGTTATTTATTAATTTGTTTAATGTAGGAGATGTGTAAAATGCAATATCACATATATCTTTATAAATTTTCCTTATAAACTTTACTTGATAATTTGAAATATATGGGATTGATATCCATTTTTTATTAGCAGGAGAATCAATATTATTATTAAAATTTTTATTTTTATATTTTGTATTAAAATCTCTAATAACATTATGTATGTGATTATAATTGTAGCCAACATTTAACAATTCATTCGAATATATTTCAATATTTTTGCCTTTATCTGATGAATATTTGCAAAGACTATTATTTCTAAATAAGAAGGACTTCAAACCTGCCATTTTGTGTGACATTGGCACTTTTGATTTATATGGAATATAACTTCTTTTTACTATTGGTTTAATGGTCATACAGTAATCCAGCATGCATTGATTCTTAGTTATTTTAAGATCGAGAAACTGAACACACATTAAATCTTCATCTGTTTTTATCCATCTTAGGCCTTTCAAACCATTTAATTCCTCAAACGCAAGGAATTAAATGGTTTGAAAGGCCTAAGATGGTTAAAAACAGATGAAGATTTAATGTGCGTTCAGTTTCTCGATCTTAAAATAACTAAGAATCAATGCATGCTGGATTACTGTATGACCATTAAACCAATAGTAAAAAGAAGTTATATTCCATATAAATCAAAAGTGCCAATGTCACACAAAATGGCAGGTTTGAAGTCCTTCTTATTTAGAAATAATAGTCTTTGCAAATATTCATCAGATAAAGGCAAAAATATTGAAATATATTCGAATGAATTGTTAAATGTTGGCTACAGCTATAATCACATATATAATGTTATTAGAGATTTTAATACAAAATATAAAAATAAAAATTTTAATAATAATATTGATTCTCCTGCTATTAAAAAATGGATATCAATCCCATATATTTCAAATTATCAAGTAAAGTTTATAAGGAAAATTTATAAAGATATATGTGATATTGCATTTTACACACCTCCTACATTAAACAAATTAATAAATAACTCCAAAGATAAAACTTCACTTATAAATAAAAATTGTGTCATTTATAAATGGATATGTAGGTGTGGCAGTAAATATATAGGTGAATCTAGATGTACATTGGAAAAAAGAACTAAAGAACACTTGCTATTATTAAAACGTGTTCAGAAATCGAAACAAAATTGCATAGTAGATAATAATATTTCAGCATCTGTTTTTTACGACCATAATAAATCATGTATTTATGGTTTTGACTTCAATTTTAACAGTGTAAAAATATTGCAAATTGAAAAAAATAACAATAAAATAAAAATAAAGGAGGCTATGCTAATGTACTAATATAAACATGACTTAATTAACAGGCAAGCAGCAAACGTTAAGATCACGGAATTGTGGGAAAGTTAGCATTTCAAAGCTTTAGTTGACACAGATTACTGGGATAATCGAAAACGCTCCTAAGTGGATAAAATTTTTTACTTATTTAGTTACTGTATTTACAAATATTCAGTTATATAATTACGTATATTGCTTTAAAAATACAGATAACGAATCATAATATTATTACATATATATATATGTGCTTCCAATGTAAAGACGTAATGCAGTGTGTTATTCAATATTTGAAATGGACTTGTCTAATTTTTTCAATGTGATGGCCAGCTACACATCTTTGCATCTAGGCTGAACCTCCTTTTGAATCACTTTGTTTAGCTTGTAGAACATAGTTAGAGTCTTGCTATGCTTTTGTAGTATCTGTTCTGCTTGAGATATTATTTGCTATGCTGCTGAATACCCATCATAAGTTTGTGCTGTGTTTGTACTGCTCTGATTTTTCTTCTGAATTTTGTGTATTTCCCCCTGCAATCTTTATTATAGAGCATTTGTACTCTTTGTGCAAATTTAACCATTACACACGAATCTTTATGAGAACCAGCCCCCTCAATTTTCATTATAGTACTAATAACATTCCATTACAAATACTGTTTTTGTCTTTGGCTAAATCTATTAACACTTTATTAGAATAATTAGTAATCCTTACTCATAGCAAACATTGCTTTACATATAATATTCCTATATCTAACATTCTTTCATGTATAACAAAAGTAAATAAGCCAATAAACATCATATGACCACCTCTCCTTATTTGCCTGATTTATAACAAAAGTAAATTAAACTATCCTGTAAAGAGATATAGATAATAATTAGAAGATTGTTGTGAGTTTTTAAAATGTAAATAATAATGGTTTAATAAATTTCATCATGTATTTTTTATATAAATTTTAATTACGATAATAAGCAGACAAAGTACCATTTAAAAATTGGTATGCAAACTGAAATGTTTTATATAGCAATTATGTACATATATAATGAATTATAAACTACTTATTTTAAATTGTTCAGAGTATGTAATTGAGATTGTATGGCATAACATTGTTTCAGTTATGAATCAGGTGTATTAGAAGATCCAGAATGCAGTCCTCCTCCTGATATTTTTAAAATGACCAAAAATCCAGAAGATTCTCCTAACTCTCCTGAAAAGTTATGTATATATTTTAAAAAAGGTAAGCATTTTATAAAAGTTACTTATAATTACTTCGTAATATCAATATGCATGCATATATATGTGTGGTCTATGTGTGTATTAAAATGGAAATGCTCTTTTCCATGGGATGTCAGTATCATTTTACCATCCATTTTTCTTTCAGAATGCCTGCAAATATAAAATGATCAAATGATCATTTGCATCTGTAATTCCAGGATATATTTAAGGATCAAATTTTAATTCATACCAGATGCAAACAAAACTTCATTTAATACAATCAACAAATAATCAAAACAAGATAAAAGCCATTTTAAAAACCTTATGATTAATTTACACATAAGCCAAATAAGTAATTTTTAATAAACATTACACTTTGAAGTTTAATGTAATACAATGTAAATAACTATCTTTTTCTGTGCTTTCAATATTTTTGTACCATCCAGTTTTCTTTGGATCATTTTATATTTGTAGGCATTCTGATAAAAAGAAATGAGTGTTATAATGATATTAATAGCACACGTAAAAATAAGTTTAAACATTTAATTTTAATGTGTTATATATATTGTGATTATATGAGTTCTTCTAATGTTGATAACTACAAAGAGCTCAGTATATTTTAAAGAAATAAAAATAAATAGTTGATAAATAAATAATTACTTCAGAGCTTAAAAATCAAACCAAGTTATCTTACCAATGATAATTGCCTATGATAATACTATTTAATAAATATTGAACCAAATATGTTTATTTTAAAATAGTTAAAATATAGGTAAAGATAAATATTCTGTAAACTCAATAAAGACACAATTGTTATATACAAACCATATAAAATTTAATAATTGTATTTAAGATCCTAGAAGATCTTTTATTGATTCATATTTCTATTTTCATAAATTATAGAGTTGCAAACAATTTATATTTTTGGATTAAGAAAGATAAAAATGAAATGAATTTTAAGAAAATTAAAAATAAAATATATGGAATTTAAAAATTTTTCCACAGATATAAAAATATTGGTTGTATTTTTTGGGGTAAAAAAAGAACA
Organism: Epiperipatus broadwayi; assembly: GCA_028023455.1. Taxonomy (NCBI): domain Eukaryota; kingdom Metazoa; phylum Onychophora; class Udeonychophora; order Euonychophora; family Peripatidae; genus Epiperipatus; species Epiperipatus broadwayi. The sequence goes on along the minus strand of JAQFVV010006202.1, from coordinate 15,960,804 downwards.
GAAGATTTTATGAACAATACAGTTGATGTATAATTAAATAAGAAAGAAAAATCCATGCTAAATGAAACAAAATAGCACTTTAAGTAATTGTACTTGATTAAAGCTTAGTAATTAAGGGATTAATGCTAAGAAAATAAAAAAACAATATGTAAATAAAACAACTTTTAATAAGTAAGAGTGGAGACTTAATTTATGGAGAAAAAATATTTTTGTCAGACATTAGAGAGATTACATAAAGAAATTAAAACTGAGATAATGGATTTTTTTCATGCATTCAGATTTTTTCAGTTGGAGAAATAGTTACCATCATTTCTTTACAGATTTAGAAATAAATTCATTCTGTCATATTGCTAGAGTGCATGAAATTATAGTACTGTGCAAATCCCAAGATAGGGAGAAAGAGAACTGAATATAATTAAGGCAAATCATTATTAAAAATTGCACAGCTAAAAATATTTTTTATTGCTGGTTTTATTTTGGTTATAAAGTAAAATTTTTCTATGGAAATAATTTTCAAGAAAATATACTAAGCATAGCCAGAGGTGTACCATTCATGATTCTTGGAGCAAAATCTCTTCTATTTAAGAGAATGAGAGCAAGTATGATTATTACAAATAGAAAATCTGATGCATTTGAAATGAAAAATTGGTATTAAATAAGGATATATAATTGCTTCATAATTGTTTTTGATTTTATTGATAATGGCCTTTGGAATTGTTAATAGTTTAATGAAAATATCATGTGATCTAGTTTGATTGATAGAAGTTTAATATGAATCGGTTAAAAGTGGTAGAAATTTTCATCACAGAAATAATTATTGGAATACAGGGTTATTATATACCTATATCAATATATGTAATATATAGGGTATATGAGCACAGACTTTCACACCTCTCACCACTCTATCCATATTAATGATATACTTGAAGACATATATGTCGAAAAGATAAATAATCACCAATAGACATTTTTCATGCTAAACCAGCAATCATCAGTTGGTCCAGATTATCATCACACATATACGCAATAAGTGCTCTGAGGACCTATAATAAGTATAAATATCTACATGACTATACATCTGAATGAAAAACTTGGATTGAAGATATTATCATGTTTTCATCTTGGACTAAGTAGGTAAAAGATGGCTGCTTGGAGGGGTGCATTACATCCTAAGATCTAGGTACAGTGCTTTTCGATCCAAGGATCCTCACTGATGAAAATCACAAGTTAGAAATTATTCTGGAAATATTGGATGAGCAGACACTGGATAGGGATTTTAAGCACAAACCTTCTTGCATCCATTGATTACTAAGACTTGCACTGGGTTGCACACACCACATGGAGAGTTTGCTACTGTTTATTTTGGTTTTTTGAATAATTCTCAAATTTCTAGTTTTTATCAACATTTTTTATATTGTACTAATCGATAATTAGTTTGTATGTTAAATCAATTAAGAGCATTGCAGTTTTGAAATATATATATTTTTATTAATCAAAATATATTCCAATTCAGCAATATTTTTATTTAGATATTTCCATATCCATTTCCATTCCCCCCAAACAGGTAAAACTATATATATATGTTTGTATTTGGGTGTACAAAAAATTAAAATATTAAAGATAAAGATATATCAGTAGCCATAGTTGGATAATGAATGTGTACACAATATGATGTAATTAATGAAATCATTCCTAAAATTATTTTACTTGCAAAATTTCTTGTGCAGTTTTTGCTTATTATAATGACAGTTTTTATTTTATATTTGATATTTACATAGCATTAACATATTTTATAACACTGAATTTGATTACTATGTTTTTTTTTATGTTTCATTTGTAGGTGTTCCTATTAAAGTTGTCAATTTGAATGATGATACTGAGAAAACAGATGCTTTGGAATTATTTCTTTATTTGAATGTCATTGGGTAAATTTTATTTTTCTTTAAAAATAATTTTAAATTAAAATGACCAGCTTGATGATAGAACAGGTAAAGATTTTTGTCAAAATCTTGATTGCAATATTTTGGCTGTTTGAATATAAAAATGCTTTGCAGTCATGTATATAGAAAGCATTGCATCTGTTTAATAATTAAATGTTTTTATATAACAATTTTATATTTATAATATGGCAGAAACTCACTATACATATTGCCCACTACAAGCTAGAGTAATCAGTGGATGCCAGAAGACTTGGGAATAAAATCCCCATCTTGTGCCTACTCATCCAATATCCCCAGACTAGTTTCTGACTTGTGGCCTTTGTCAGTGAGGAGCCTTGGATCTGAAAGCACTGCACCTAGATCTTAGGATCTCATATTCTAGATTCTGGCTTGTGGTCTTTTAGGTGCAGTGCTCTCATATCCAAGGCTTCTCACTGACAAGGCCACAAGCCAGAAACTAGTCTGGGGATATTGGATGAGTAGGCACTAGATGGGGATTTTATGCACAAGCTTTCTGGCATCCATTGATTACTCTAGTTTGCAGTGTGGCAATACGTATAGTGAGTTTTTGGCTGTTTTAATAACAGTTATAAGCAAGCGTAAGAAATGGTGATCAGGTGATGTTTATTTATAATATGCATTTTTTTAAACTTTGTTTTAATTGGTTATTGAATGTTACATAACTGCTGCTACAGAATGCATTGCCCTGATAATGTTTTCTCATTCTGTCAGATTTTTGTCCTACGTAAGCATGAGTTAAAATAACTTTTAAACAAATCCATACATTATAAAGAAATTATGCCACTGTTTGCTCTTATCACATGACATTAGTTCATGATATTGGTATTAATTTATGTAGTCTTTTTATTTATGGTAGTAATTTATAAACTAAATCCATAAAGTTAAACTAGCAGTGGAATGATGGTAATTTAAAGATATTTTTAACAGCTTATAGTGCATCTTTCCACACACTCTGAATAACTTATTCAATACATACAAAATTTTTATTGTCTTTCAAATATTATTAAAAGTATTTTTATTCAAGTTATCTACATCAATAAGGCAAGAGTAATATATGTTCTGACATTTGCATCGCATTGTATATATATATTTTTATAAAAGTATATGTATTTTTTTGGAATCATTATAAATGAGCAAATCAATTGATAAATGTTATAAAATTGATTTTTTTATTGACCAAATCATTTAGATCTCTAAGTTTTATTGATAAAACAATAATAAATACAGGAAGATCAAAATCCAGAATGATAAGCTTAAATGGGAAAATTAAACCTGTTATCAACATTTCAATATTAGCTGTTATTACACCATACCCTGGTTAAGGGATTATAAAGAAACAAACAAATTGAATGAAAAGAACTAAAAAGCTTATGGAATTGAGCTGCTTTTAATGATGTAAATAATTTGTCTAAAGATCATAAGAAAGAGTGTTCAAAAACAATGCTTTTCACAATGTAAAATTCAATTGCTTTCCTCTCTCTAATTTCACCATAAAATTCATTGTTTAAGAATATATATTTAGATTTTTGCTGCAAGAAGTATTTTGTGGATTAAAATGGGAAGCTAAAGGAGTTAAAGTAAATGGAGATTATTTAAATCATTTAGATTTTGCAAATTATGTAGTTGTTTTTGCAAATAATGCTTTAGAGCTTCAGGAAATATTGCAGGAGTTATCAGATGAAAGTAAGAAAGTAGGACTAAAGATAAATATTAAAAAGATTAAAGTAATGTTTAATGGGTTTTCTCAAAAAATGAAAATTATGAGTTAGAAGAAGTTAACAACTACAAATACCTTAGTCAGATTATTACTACAGATGGAAACATAATGGATAAAATTAATCATAGAATTAAACTTGGTTGGAGTGCTTTTTGTAGAAATAACTTGATACTAAAAGGAAATATGCTTATGTGTTTGAAAAGGATGGTTTTTAGTAAATGTGTTTGCCAGTTCTTATGGATCTGAGACTTGGACACTTAATAAAAGAGCAATACCGAGACTTCAGACCACTCAAAGAAGCATGGAGAGATGCATGTTAGGAGTAACAAGAAGAGATTGAAAATGCAATATATGGGTAAGAGAACAAACAGGTGTTACTGACCTCATTGAAAAAATTAAAAGACTGAAGTGGAGTTGGGCTGGACATATTGTTAGAAGAGATGGTAATAGATGGACAATTGAACTCTTAAACTGGATTCCAAGAGATTGTAAAAGGCCCAGAAAGAGAATGCATGTGAGATGGATGGATGAAATAAGAAAGCGTGCAGAGGTGATGTGGAGAAGCGAAGCTAAAGATCAGAGAAGATGGATTGAACTTGGAGAGATCTTCATCCTGTAGTGGATTGATAATGGTTGACAATGATAATGATGATGATTTAAATTGATTAAATTTTCAAAAGAAATCGAACGTCAAATTCTTTTTTTTTTTTTTTAATCAGATTAACAAAAATAATTTTAAGCTTTTATAGAACTAATATTTTATAAAGTAAATGCATACTTTCAATATTTTAATACATAAATGTTGTAATATAATGCAATTAATAAATTTGAAAAACTTAAAATATTATTTTAGCTTTTGCTCACCATTTGATATCGTACCAAATAGCTCAAAAGATAATAAATTTTCTTAATGATTTTTGAACAAAAGTATTTAAATATTAAATTTGTTTGAATCTATGTTTTTTTATTATTTTAAATAATTATGCATAAATGTATTTATAACTTTTTAATATCAGTAGTACATTAATCAATTTTGTAACTAAAATTTAATTGTGGATAAGAAGGAATGAGCAAATAAATCTATATCTATGACTATTTTGACTATTTATAGTCTCTGCCTTAAGTCTTATGCAATGTTATATTGCTAAGACTACTAATATATGATATGGCTGAAGATCTCTCAACCCCATATAGCTATTTGAGTTGGATAGCTGGGTTTGAAGACATGTAGGTGTCTGAAAATGTCAGATTTTCCTCTCAATAGATAACTCTAGATAAATGCTGGCTTTGGGTTGATATTTTTAGATCTAGTGTCTGAACCTACCCTAGCACCTCTCTGAGGAATGCCAAAGCATGAAACCATGGTCAGAGGCTTTGCGGGGGAGGGGTCCTGACAGATATTTTAAATGCTGGCTCTGGCTAAGCATTTATCACAAGGCTTGTTGAGGAATTGGCAATCCTCATTGATTATATCTTACAAGCTTAAGAGAATTGGGTCATATGATCTATGACTTTTATTTTGACTATTTACATCTATTATAACTTAAACTGTATTTTTTTTAATATTAATTTAACTTGGAATATTTATTAATATCCACACATAATTAACAGTCATTCATTAATGAAGATGGTCATTCTAATTATAAAAATAATATGTATATATAGACATGAAAGAAGGAATTAAAATGAGTTTTGTGAAAACTATATAAAAATAATTCATAAAGCCACAATTACAAAAATATCAAGTCAGATGTCACATGACCTAATTTAATAAGCTTGTATTTACAAATGTTATATATAGAACTCGCAAAATAACATGCTTTTCTGAATATCGCCAACCCCAAACTGGTTTCTGCTGGCATCGTCAGTGAGGTGCTAGGATATTCAAGCATTAGATTAACAATACCAGGACAAGCCCAGCACTTTATTTAATGTATAACTATTAAGTAGATAGGAAGTTCTGGGCTTGTCCTGGTATTTTTAGACTAATTCTTGAATATCCTAGCACTTCAATGACAACGCCAGTAGCAGAAACTGGTCTGGGGTTGGGGATATCCTGAAAAAGAGCTTATTTTGTGAGCTCTCTATATAACATAAAGTCACAAATACATGATGGATCTTTAGATTGTTTACAAGTCATCTTGTAACATTTTTCCAGAAATATTTTTTTCTGAAAGATTTCAACATTTTAACTAATTGTAACTCTCTACTGTATTTTGTTTTCAAGCTTATTCTTTCAATGAAAGTTATCAATATTAATACTATATAATGGAAATATGGCTCATTAAAGTATAAAATATTAAGTTTATTTTAATTTTTTTTTTCCCATTTAGAAATATTATAAATTTTTATATTTTCAGAGGTAAGCATGGTGTAGGAAGAATTGACATTGTTGAGAATCGATTTATTGGAATGAAATCAAGAGGTAAGAAATTAATTTTTTAAAAACAAATTACTAGATATTTAATTTACAAGATTAGAAAAAAAATGTTTAGAAGATTTTTTTAAAATATAATTTGATCAAAATTTTAAACTATTGTTATTCAAAAATAATAACAATCATATATAAATTAATTAGGTTTAAGGAATAAAAAAATGTATAAAAACAAAATATCACATGACTTATAATTTACATTTTATATCTACAACAACAGCAGTGTAATCTACTCTTATCATTCAATTCAAGTTCCATCTATGCAGTAAATTCTAACTAAATCAAATTCTCAGATTATTTTTTGATTACTAGTTAGTCACTATATATTTTATTTTATTAGTATATATTTTTTTTTACCATCTTTATGCCAATGATGGTCATGTGATATTATTTTATTCAAATTATTTGCTTGTAAATTTGAAATATCTTTTCAACATAAGTTAATCTGATTTTTCAACTTTATTGATTTGATACTAAATTAATAAACATATACCTCATAAAAAGTGGAAGGTGATTATCCTAAAGGAAATTTATCAGTTTTAGGATGTTGATCCACATTTTGAGGAATTAATTTAGGTTATCTGCCTCAACATGGATATTTAGATTCTCATAAACTTGGAATAACAATACATTACTGATATAAATGAAACAAAATTTCATACCAACAAAATCCAAACAATAATGTCTGTGATTTTCTGAATAGTAAATGAATAGAGATTTGATTCTACATTCCTATGAAGAATTGACACAAAAAGAAATGTAAAATGATGTTTCATTTGCTTTAGTTGGACAACCTGATTTTCCCTTCATAATGAATGTTCTTCATATCATTCTCTTTTAAAAGGATTATTTCAGCTATTATCACTTGCTATGAATAGTTATCTCCCTTGATATTTTGAAAAAAAATTATTTAAGATAACATTTAGCAATATTCTTGTTTGTGGTGGCAACCTCATCATACTTTGTAGCAATATGTTGTCCAGTTCTTTTCCTCAATCTATAAAAAACATTGTTTGTTGGTAATGAACTACTTTGCAAGAACTCAGCATAAAAGTTTTTTTAAATAATTGTTTGGCTTTTCAGAATCATTTCATTGATGCTATCATTTTCAATTTGCTTTTGATTAATTTACATCAGCAGCAGAATTTCCATTTGCTCTTGATATTACAATATAACATGTTAGATCTGGAAATTTCTTTGGTTGTCTGTGCTCTTTTTAATTCAGTGTTATTTCTTAAAAATCATTCAAATACTTGATTTAATTATACCATGTTCTCAACTTAATTTGCTGCTTATTTTACCAGTTTCACATTTAGAAATGATTTATTTTTTCACTTCAATGCTAATTAAGTTTCTGACTTTATTTCTCTGGTTCATTAAAAAAAAAAGCTAAAGATTATAAAATAAATTTCAGAAAAATATGCTGCAATAATAAATGCAAATAAGCTCTCTATAACATGGCAAAAATGTCTGACATTTTACTGAAAGTTGAAATAGTCTGAAAAGTATTATACATATGTTTTATGTTTATTGTGATCAAACAATGATGTTTGTCTATTGAGCCACTTCAAGATTAGCACTTACATTTCCACCATTTTCGTCATATTTTTGCTTTAAAATTTTTTGAGATCGACATTAATTCATTTTCAAATTCTGTTTTTATGGCTAAGGATTAAAATTATTACAAGATACTCACCCAGGAGAATACTATTAGACAAAAATATTTTACATTCTTTTTGCTAGAGATAGAAAGAAGTAAGCAATTTAAATTGATAACTTTTCTAAGATGTCTAACTGGTCTATTGTTCATTATATGTCTTTGCATTTGTTACATAAATTTTAATTTTGTGAGAAAGATTGTATGTTCTACTAATTATTTTTCTATAAGCCTTTGTTGTATAAGACTATTGTAATTTACATCCCTAGTAATTAAATCTTCTGATCTACAATAAAGCAAAATTTGAAGTTCTGATCAAATATGTGTAACACTTTTCTTTTAACATTTTTGCATTTATAAGATGGAATCTATAATACTAGCCTCTTCTTTTATTCATTAACTAACAATGTCTTTAAATGTAGGTATAATGGATTTTAGCATTTAGCATAAACATTGGTTATTTGATGAATCGGAACATGTAGAAGACAAAATAATTTTGACCATGGCAGATTACTGTATTTTTTGATCAGATTATTCCGAAAGGCTATGATATATATATATATTTTAATTTAATATACATTTTACATTTTGGCTGTTATTTTATCACTTAATGATAAAATCAAAATAAGATCTGACCTCAACTTCTTCAAATTTATATAATTGATTAATTGCATATTGATTTTTTAAAGATATATAATCTCTGTAATCTTTATTCAATTTTATAATTATTAATGGTTTTGTATTACAAGGATTTTAGACCCCTCATTAGGGAATAAGGGAAATTTCTACTTAATGACTTAACTACTAACATGTTGTTAAGAAATTAACAATTAATTAATTAACTAATTAATTAATTAGATCTATCTTATCAATGTCCAACATTCATGATTAATAGTAAAAAAGTGATATGTTCAACCAGTACTAAAGACAATATAATTTACATATAAATAACTTAATTATGTCCATAATATTTTTACAAATAATGTATATGGCAATGAAGTTGTATTTAGAAATTTATTAAAAATCAAATTTCTAACAAGATAAAATAATTTTAGAAATAGTAGGTGTTAGTTTATTATTAAAAATAATAACAACATATAATTAGTTTCTTAGGAGATTACATAATATTTGAACAACCAAATATCAGGAATTAAATGCAATACTTTTATTCAATTGGCTGAGTTTGTCTTTACTCAAATGAGAATCAATTCAGGAATTATTGACTTTTGAATTTACTACTCTCATGCATTAGGTTGTACAAGAACTTTATTATTGATATTGTACTTATATTTAGCTATTTTATTCATTTTTATTTATTGATCTAAAGAATGTTTTTTTATTATTATTTTAGGTGTTTATGAGACCCCTGGTGGTACTATATTGCATGCAGCTCATTTGGATCTTGAAGCGTTTACTTTAGATCGAGTTAGTGACTTTCTGATTTTAAGTAATTATACAATTTATTTGTAATAATTTCAATAATTAGTGTCAAGTTTTCAAAGTTAAAGGGATTTTGGAATTACAAAATTCAAATTTTATTAATACAGATAAAACATTGGAAGTAAAATTGTAGAATTTGGATATTAAGTCATATAAGTTAATTTATTGAAGTGTAGCAATAAAATTAATGAGTTTCTCACAATTTATTTGTAGTAATTACTTATTTTTATCATAGTATTATGTATTATGCACATAAACAATATTAGTATTTTTTTAAATTTTTGTTTACGTAAAAAAAATGAATTCAGTTTCGTCTCATCTTTTCTCAATTCATTGCGATAGTGTAACTTGATAGGCATATAATGTCTCTTACTAAGACATTTTACATTTTGATTTTTATCTGTAAAGATAATGGGTGTTTTATTATTTATTTTCATTTTAACAAATTATTAATCCACCTAATTAAATATTTTCCACTAGAAAGGCTATGACATATATTAAAAAAAAATGTTATAAAGATGATATAATTTACTAATATGTTGTTTTTTTGTTTTGAGTTATGCTAGCATGCTTTAATATTAACTGTATGCTAGCTTCATCTTTTATTATATGCTAGCATTTTTTAATGTATGCTATCATGTTGCAATCTTTTGTGCCAATATGCTGCCATATTGTTGAGCTTAAAATAAATAATATCAAAAAATATATTGTAAATATAAAAAAATTTGGAAGAAATAAGTAATCCTAATTTTTTTTCTGAAATGAGTAATTTCTTTGATTTTTTTTTTTTATATTTAATTTCTGCTTTGCTGATATATGTAGTGCTCTCATTTCATGTTTTTATGAATCTCAATATTTCTTTTAAGATAACTATAAAGATGTGAGTTAAAGATTTTTTTGCTTGGGTTTTCTTTACATGGATTATTCGATTGTTTGATATTTTTTCTGTATGGCTTCATACTTTATTACAGGAAAATCTGATTGTGATTCTTGCTTGATCTATATAAAGTTTAATTCCAAAAATGCATCCTATTTACTAAGATTGCTTAAAAATTGTAAGATTTTTCAAACATATTCTGATGTCTGGAATTGGTTTGTACTTTTTATTTTTTAGTGAGTGAACAATTACACATTTGAGGGAATTATTTCTGAAGTTATTTGTTTTATACAGACAAATTGAGAAAGCTGATTGGGTTTGGTATGGTTAATGAGGAACAATTGATGTAAATACCTGTAATTTAGCTTATCTATATCTATGAATGCTTTCTTAATAAAATCACTAGTTACTTATCTCCTGATGAAATTTTTACAATTTCTTTTATAATATCTTGATCAACAGGTTTCACAGGTAACAGATAGTGGAATGATCTTCAGACATGAAAATCGTTTATGAATAACAAATAAACAGTCCTCAAACAAAAGTATCTCTGATGGCCTTATCCCTCTTTTTTTCTTTTTCAATCAAATTAAGGTAAGATCCAATCATTATGAGCCTTTCATGTCATATTCTTCTTCCTATACTAACTTTGTGCAACCATATTTTCATTTTTTTAACCTTCATATACAGCATTTCTGACTCCAATTCTTTTTTCTTTTTTAGCTCTAAGCCTTCAAAAATTAATACAAAAATGACAGGCTCACTGGTCTGGCAGTATTTAGTTGTAATTTTTGCTTGAGGCAATAGAATCACTAATAAGGTTTCTGAAATCAGATTTGTGTCAGGAGTTCCAGCTAGCAAAGACTATATTTTTAGGCATCCTTATTTAGGAATCCCTAAGCATACCTTTGAAGTGGAAGGGGCCTAAAAATGTGGTTCAAGATGACCTATATCATATTTTGACATGCTTCGTTGAATTACTTATTTTAGTGATAGAAATAATAATTATGTCAATAGTAGTGATAAAGCAGAAGAAAATGATGATATTAAACGATTAGTATTATAAATACACAGAGGCTAAACTCTCCTTATAGTAGCCACTCAGAGCAAGCAAGAGTAATCAATGGATGCAAGAAAGTTTGTGCATAAAATCCCTATTTAGTGCCTACTCATCAAATATCCCCAGATTAGTTTCTAGGTTGTGGCTTTCATCAGTGAAGTGTCTTGGATCTGAGAGCACTGTAATCTAGATCTTAGGAACTCTCCAGCTTTCACCTTTTACCTTATTAGCTAACGATAAAGCTTTGAGTTCAAAATGCAGTGCTCTCAGATCCAAGGGTTCTCACTGATGAAAGCCAGAAACTAGTCTGGGGGTATTGGATGAGTAGGCACTAGATAGGGATTTTATGCACAAACCTTCTTGCATCCATTGATTACTCTGGCTTGCACTGAGTGGTACTACTGTATGGAGAGTTTAGCTTCTGTGTAAACAGTTTATGTAAGCATAAATAATGGTGTTCATGTGATATTTAGTAGAGTATTATAAATTTAATTTTTTCCTAAATATAATACATGGAACGTGCAAACTTTATTTGATTTAAAGTCTTTCAGACTAGAATGAAGGACTGCACTGCTGGCTAAAAAGCTGTCAAGATCAATATTATTGCTTTTAATGAAACTCATCTTCCAAAGGAAGGAAGTATGAATAACAGGTGAATAGTTATGTTTTTTGTAAGGGTAGGGAAAAAAAATACATGTTGCTGGAATTATATAGTTTAATTTAGTATCTTCAGTTGTTGGAATTTCTTGTTGTATCAGTGAACAGTTACTGGTATTAAAACGTGCCTTGTCCAGATAATACTAGTACTCATTACCTAGATTCTGAGAAATTCAGAGAACAATTACTCCTTGCTGGACAGCATTATTACAGCAATGAAGATCCAACTTTTCTTTCTTGGAGACTCTGTGCACATGTTAGTATGGATGGTAGATTTTGGTAAAAAATTGTTGGTAATAATGATAGTGGTGCTGCAAATTCAAATGATCGATTATTATCAAATTTTGCACAACACATGAATTGACTATCACAAACATTTTGTTTAGGCAGAAAAACCATTATAAAGGAATTTGGATGCATCCATGTTCAAGCCAATGACATAATAGATTGTATTATAATTAGATGTCAGAATGCAAAAGCTTTGAGATTAAAACTACTGATGCATTAATAATAGATCTTCCATTCAGATTCACAATAAAATTGATATTTATTCATTAAAAACATCTATTATATGTACTATATTTTTAATGCTAATCTGTGTTATTATATCAGCTAATGTTACATATTGTTCTATATATTTGGGAAAGTAAAGTTTGAATATGAATAAACATTATCAAACAAGGATGTATAAGAAAATTGGATTGAAAATTGGAAAGTTGAGTTAAGTGCATGATAGGAATATTTACAATCATGACAGATAAAATTAAATTATAGGCCTTGGAGCTATAAAATAGCCAATTGATGTAATGATTAGCAGATGAAAATAGAGAATGATAAGAATCCCTTGCTTGTGGATTTAGGCTGCCATTTGATGATGATCTTCAATTTAAGTACTTACATTTGCTGATCACTTTCTAATGAAGGCAGATTACACAAATTAGAAAAACTGTCTAATATTAAATGTTATACTATAGGATTTTGTGAAGTTAAAAAAATTTGAAGAGATAATTGTTTAAAAAGCAGACATGTTCTTTACTACAAATGCACAAATATTGGAAGCTCAAGTGAGGTGGAATTTATTATAAATAAAAAAATGGAAGAAAAACATTGGGAGGTTGATGGTATATCAGAAAGAATAGTAAAATTAATTACTGAGATTAATAGGAAATACCAAATGCATAAAATTTCAGGTTTATCCAAGTGTTTCTTATTGTGATGAAGAAATAGATTATTTTTATATGGTTCTATAAAAATGCTTTTGTTTAGATAAAACAACACTTTAAAGTAATTGGGCAACTTTAATATTAAAATAGATAAACAATTGAAATATGAAAATGATATGAGTAAATTTAATTATAGAAACAGAAAACACATAGATAATTTGCAGAATCAGAAAAATTGTATATTATGCATTTTTTCTTTGAGAAAATTGCTAAAAAGAAATAGACATGGAAGCATTTAAATGAAGATATATCAGAAGTGGATCATTTTGATTAACAAAAAATAAAATATGTATTTCAAAAAATGTAATGTTCTTAATATGTATAACCCAACAAGTGATTTATCAATTAGTGAAATGTAAGATATGTGTTAGTGCAAAGCTAGACAGGCAGAAACTTGAAAAAAATATTTTTAAGCATTGTGTTGGTTTACAATTCATTGTTTAGTCGGTTGAGGCAGGTTAAGGAAGCAACCAAAAGTGCTTCTGCGGTTTGAAAGACTGTATATAATAATTTATTACCATTATATTTATTATTTTTATTGTTATTACAATAGTTTTTTAATTAACTGACATTTTATTTGTATTATTTAATATGAGGGAGGGGAACCCAAAATAATCAGAATTTTATAACAAAAAATTGTGTATTTATTTTTAGGCATTATAAATTGAATTCCTTTCAAAGTACAGTTCATTTAATGTAATGTATGTCTAAACATGTGTTTCACTTTTCAAGGCAATCTGTAAATTCTTATAAAGTGACTCCTTTTAATGCCTACATCATTTTTTTGCTTCACTACTTCTAAGTCTGCAAAAAAAAAAGTTTTGAAGCATTTTCTCATTCAAGAGAATAAAAGAAATTTTACAGAGCAAAACTAAGTGAACATAGCTGATGGATAAGGTAAGTCATGATGAATTTAATTAAAAATTGTTTTACATTCAAGACTTTATGCACCAGTGCATTATCATGGTAAAGTATGCATTAATATGCCAAAAATGAAACATTTTGTTTTAACGCATCGCACAAACTTTTCAGAACTTATAGGTTTTAAATATCTTTTTGTTACAAATAAATTCTGACTGAACAATACCATACGCATTCAAAAAAAAAATCATCATCATCTTGCCATTGGATTTCACTCATCACGAATTTTTAAGATGTGAATAATTTGACACTTAACCACTCACAAATTTGTGTTTTCTCAGAGCAGCTTGCTTGTAAACCATTTTAAGCCTTAGAATTGTTTTGCCTGCTGCTTTCCTTAACAGAAAACAGAATTTCATGTGGTTCCAACTTTTTAGCCATTACAAAAATTGACAACAAGGCAAAATGCACGCAACAAAAACATTCACTATGTATCAATATGATTTCACCCAATAACAACAGTGATCGGCAGTTTGATTCAGTGTCCCATCAAGAGACATCTAATGACAGAAGCATGTACTGCAACTAGCTCACCCTCTTTAGAACCATTCTATTATTTTTGGGTATCCCCTTGTATATTATTTTACAATTATTTTCATAGAAGGGAAAAGATACTCCAATTCAGATGTTTCAGTTTTTAATATAATACATAATTGTGTGTGATATTTGTAAATAAAAATATATTTGTTTATATATGTATCCAGCTATTTCCTAACAACATAAAGAAATTATTTGAATTTAATCATTGCATCAAAACATTTCCTTGCTTTGTATTAATATTTTATTGTTTTTTGGACTAGGAAATGAGAAAAATCAAACAATCCTTATCAACAAGATTTGCTGAGCAAGTGTACAATGGTAGGTATAATCGTTTATTCTTTGGTATTAGTTAAGATTTTAGAATTCTTACCATTTATCATATATTGTATATGCTTCTGTATATTAATAGAAAATTTTAGTAAAGCAATGATAAATCTTTCCTAAGAAATAAAAACTAATAAAATGATTTATTTTTTGGTGTCTTTAGTGTGATATGATTTAAATTTTAAGAGTATTTGCACAAGCATTTTTATGTTAATCTGTTAATATTCTAAAGATAGTTTAAATTAGCTTTTATTTGAAAATGAAATTTAAAATTGATGCAACAAGAATGTTTAGAAATTAACTCTCATTCATGCATTTTAATCAAATAAAATATTATAAAATAAAATGTAATTAAAAAAATAAATATGTGTACAAAAGTATTTTGAGAGAAGCTGAAGCCTTTATCTGTGATTGTCCCCATCCCCAGACCGGTTTCGAACTATGACTCTCTTCAGTGAGGAGCTAGGACATTAGATTTAAAATACTAACTCAAGCCAAACATTTATGACTTCAAATTGAGCTTTAATCTTCAATTAGTATGGTATGCCCTGCATACTTTTGACTACTTAATAGTCATCCTCATAACTCAGATTGTAAGAGGGATTTGCAATATTTATTAGAGAATAAACAAGGCAGTGAAGTTACATAAAATTTGAATTGTAAATATCACAAATCCATCTTACAATCTGCACTATGAGGATGACTATTAAGTAGTCAAAAGCATGTTAAACATCCCATGCTAATTGAATGTTACATTAAAGCTTTTTTCTAAATACTTGTGTATATATTTATTTTTTGAATAAAATAGAATAATAAATTTCTATGATATGACAAAACTAATTTTTTAAAGATAAGATTAGAAAATACTCATCGGTTTAATATATCATAAATTGCATATTAGGAATTATAAAAATACTGTTTGGGCAAGAAGATTGTATGAAAAAAATAAGCATTTTTAATTTAAAAATCAAATATTATACTACATAATAAAAAAAGTAAATATTTATATGTAGTTTACATAACTTTAAAAAAAAAAAATCATAAAAATAAATTTTTGAATAAATATACTTTGTATATACAGTTAAATTGAAATCTGGACTGATTCATTTGCTGTAGAATAAAATAATGAATAAAGAAAATGGGGAAAAGAAGGGAGAGTAAAAAGAAATGGTTATTTATTTACTTATCAAATGATTCATTGCCTAATCATTGAATGAGCATTATAAAATTTACTTAGAGCAAATGACAAATATTTGAACTCATTTGTTAATGATCACCGTAACACATTTATCATCAATCAAATATACAATCAAATGACATTGCTTGGGACTTCATAAGAAGTTATATGTCAAAGCTGGGTCTTGAACCTTAGTATCTGTCACTCCACCATGGCATCAAACCAAAATATGGTGAAAATACTGTTACCTGTTGTTTGCTTAGGTTTTTCTGAACTTTAGTACTTATCATTGTCTGTAAGAATACATCATGAATATTTTTTTATTTATTTAGCTTAATAAGTCATTAATGTGAACTTTTAATTATATCACATTCATAGGACCTCACTTATTTTTTTCTGGATAAATAAAATCCCATAAGAAAATTATTAGTATTCAAAATCATACTTTTATTAATGAATATTGTAATACCATAAATAATGGGAAAAACCCCTTATTGATACAAAATAAAGCCCTTCCTCTTTTTGTTTGGTTTATTTTCCTATTGTTGGAATTAAATCTTGGATTTTTGTTACTCATTCTCAATATAAAACAGGCAAAACTCTATATGTATTGCCAGTCAGTGCAAGCCAGAGTAATCAATGGATGCCAGAAGACTTGTTCATAAAATCCCCATCTAGTGCCTACTCATCCAATATTCCCAGACTAGTTTCAGGCTTGTGGCTTTTGTCAGTGAGGAGCCTTGGATCTGAGAGCACTGCACCTAGATCTTAAGATCTAATGCAACCCTCCAGCAGCCACCTTTTATCTCTACTTAACTACAAAACTATGAGTCTTAAATTGAAAACACTAATATTTTCAATCCAAGCTCTATAGCTTATATAGTCATATAGGTCTGAACTCAGTTCAGTACCTATATATTTTGGTGTCTTTGGTTCTTACTCTGGCTTGCACTGAGTGGCAATACATATTGAGAATTTTGCCTGTTTTAATAACAGTTATAGGCAAGCATAAGAAATGGTGATCATGTGATGTTCAATCTTAATTTATGGTTTAATTCCAATTATATAAATAACTTTTAAGTTAGATTAACAACTTTTGATTCTCATTTATCATTTAAAAACACCAAATATTTTAATTATTTATTTATAATAAGAATCCTAACATTTATATTTTCAGTTATAAATTTTATCAGTAGATTAAATGTAATATTAATATCATCTATATTCTTTATTACTTTTTACAATGCTTTTTTACAACCCACTATTGACAGTTTCGATTGCCTCAGCAATCTTCTTCAGAAATATAACAAGCAATACAAGTATATGAATACAAATATACATGAACATATAATTTTACATTATATATCTATCTATCTATCTATCTATCTTATAATCATTATTTATATGACCATGTATATCTTTATATACATCTCTATATAATTATTATATTTTATATATTATACATTTTAATCTTTTTTATATTATATATATTTCGTTTATTTTTTATTTTATTATTATTAATTTTTTAATATTTAACTCTAACATTATATATTCATACGTTTATATTTTACATTATTATTATACATTATATTAACATTTAACCCAATTTTTGCTAGTCACGGTTAAAAACGTGACGATTTGGCATCGGCTTCTGAATGTCCAAATCCCATCACTTTTAATGGTACAGTTACATTTTTACCGTCATTTGAAAATTTAGAAAAAGTTTCGTAAGATGCTGCCCTCTCTTGAATTATTTTATAAGTAAAAAAAATTAATAAAACGGTCATCAAAACTTTAACAAAAGAAGTAGGATGGCTCTTCTTGAATCTTATTGGCTGTTACATTTCGGCAACAAAGAAATGGCTATAAATCACTGAAAAGTTACGATTTGTTTTTGTTTAATTTCGAAAATGATAAACGAATGTTTTAGACCATTTTAAAAATATTTTTTGACAAATTATAAATTATTTTGATAAAATATGCTAAAAATAAAATTATTTTAGAAAAATAGTTAAGATTTTAACAAAAATTAACAAAAATTATTTACTTTTTCTGCAACATAAAACTGTCAAACAAATCATGTCATCACGAAAATGTTTTGGTTGGTGAGTAAGATTTTGTTTTACATTTACCACTCGTAAATATTTCTACAATTATAAAGAGAAATTTATTTTTGAAAAAACTTTCGTTCACTTTCATAATCTGACAAATTATTAATATACTTTTTACAAACAAAACTAAAGTGAATATAATATTAAAAGATGAATATATTTTGATGATTGAATTTGTGTTTTGACACTTGAGTTTGTCAATTGACCAATTAAAAGTTTAAACTTTTACCTCGCTCGGATAATAAAATAATCAGCAATGAAGAGGTTAAAATTATAATTTTCTTTAATCTACAATATTATTTTTTAACATATTGTTTATACCTACCTTCTATTTATATTTCCAAATCTTAACTGCTAAATTCAAACTTTTAAATTTTAGTTATATTTTAGTAGCTCCCTCTTTCTAATTTTTGTTTTTTAGGTTTTGTTTTTTTATCAACATTTTTTCAGGCCGAAATCTCTATTTAATACTGGCTTAATATTATTAATATAAATAGCTTCTTTTATTTTTCTATTCCTTTTATTATTTGCAAATTGTATCATATTTCAAACTCCTGCATTGTAAAAAGTAATAAAAAATATAGATGATATTAATATTATATGGATTTGGCCGTGCAATAGGAAAAATAGATTAAATGTATTATATCATTGCTGCATGTTGTGACACAATGATCATCATCATATTTTATGCATAACTTTCCTTTCACATTTGATAGCAGTCATGCATCATATCAGTATGATTGTTGGAAATTTTATTAATAAAAATTTTATAAAAGATGTCTTTTTACTATTTGAGATAGTTTTCATCATAATAATATTTCAATATGCAATATTTGATTCACAGGATTCATGAGAGAGAATATACACCTATTGATTTTATCTTTATTCCGGTGTCATTTGGTGACAAGAGTTGGCAGATGGATCCTTCCAGTAATTGAAACACTCTTTAAACTATAGGAAATCAAAAGATTGTGATGAGAGACTGACATTTTCTTACACCAAGTATACTAATTAATAAACATATCATAAGATGATGATGTTTTGTTATTGCCTATAATATGGCAATCTCATGTCTTCTAGATTATTTACAAAAAGAAAATATTCTGATATGAAAATAATCATCTTTCAGCCAAGCACCATATTTTAATATTCAATTAGCGATGTTAAATACTAGTAAATTCTTAATCCAAGTCACAAGGTAAAGTCTTTTAAAAAACTAAAAATGGTTATCTTATCTTTTGTACCTACATGCAATTATATAGGCCAATCTTAAGCATCTTGAACTGAGAGCATAATTCACTCCACTTACATTTTTATTTTATTACTATTAACACTTGTGAAATCTTGAAAGTTACTATGTGTGACATGGCCTTAGTAAAAAAATTTCTAGATTATTTACATTAAAGTATAACATCTTCTAACATAAACACATCGTAAATTTCAAGATTTCACAAGTGACAATATGTAATAAAATAGAAATATGAGTAAAGTAAATAATATAATATATTCACACTCTCAATCCAAGATATTTAGGATTGGCCTATGTTATTGCATGTAGTTATAAAAGATAAGATGGCCATTCTTATCTTTTCAAAAGTCTTGTGACTTGTATCAAGAGTTTACTAGTATTAGACATTTCTAATAGAATATTAAAGTACAGTGCTTGTGTGAAGGATGATTATCTTCATTTCTGAATTATAGTTTGACATGGTGCTAATAAAAAAATTTTTTTAGATTACTTACAAAAAGAAAACTTAATATTTCCAAACTTATGTTTTATTTAATAATCACAGTATTTAGGTTAATAAACTGTTTAAATGTTTTGGTGCAATGAAAATACTGTACTTAGATATTTAAAAGCTATCTCTTAGTTAACTTTTTATAAACTTACCAAAATATTTTTTTTAACATAGTCATTTTCTTAATGCGAATATTAATTATTACTTATATTGTTTTTAACATCCAATATTTAAGTTATTAAAACAGGAAAAACTCTCCATACAATAGTGCCATTCAATGCAAGCCAGAATAATCAATGAATGGCAGAAGGCTTGTGCATAAAATCCCTATTTAGTGCCTACTCATCCAATATCCCTAAACTAGTTTCTGGCTTGTGGCGATCATGTAATGTTTAGTAGCAATGTTTACACTGCTGAAACGGCTATATTAGTCACAAATTTTATCATGAATTAAGTTTATATTACTCAAAAATGACATAATATATATTTTTTGAAACATAAAACAACCAAAGTATGTAAATAAGTTGAAAAAAATATAGTTATTGATATTTAAAGTAATAAAAAATAGAATAAAAGTTAATATTTCTAAATTATTTTCATATTATTTTGTAAATTCAAAATTATCATGCAGACAATTTAAAACTATTGTTTTGTTAGTAGGTTAGTTGGATTCATCATAAAATTTTTAAAAATTTGGTATATAGTAACACTTATCTAAGGTAATCCATCACTTGAAAACTTCATAGAATAAAGACATTAGTACCTTTCATTTTTCTCAGTAGACCTTCAAAATGCATTTCCATACAGGGTTTGCAATGTATAAGACATACCTAATAACATCCCTTATAACAACTAGTTAATATTGATCTATAATTACTATAATTTGAATATTATATTAAAGAACTTTAATACAGTTTGTAATTTATTAAAAAGTACTACTAAAATAGTCACCATATACTAAATAATAAAATAAAATGTGAATGAAATACTAAATTCATTATAGAGTTAAGCTTGAGGTACATAATTTTGTAGTTTATATATTGTACCGGTCAACAGATGTCATCCCCAACAACCTAAACGTGCGGTCGGATTCAAACCCAGTTTAACCAAAGAATTTAAATCCAAGACTAAACTGAATTCGAACCCAACTCATGAGCCCAGATCAAATCAATGGATAACACATGTTGATGGCACATGACTATGTGCCAAGGAACTAGTTCAATGGATGATGATTTCTGAGACCCCTGATCTGACTCTGACTATCGTACAATAAAATGGCTATGGATATTTCTAGATCAATTCATATATGTATGTTTGGGTTGCCAATACAGACAGTGAGCATGAGTATTAAAATAATTAATAAATAATGAAGAAAGTCAAAACCAAATATGTTATATAAAATATTTAATAATAATAAGTAAATGTTTGTTCAAATGGTTATGATTAGCATAATATATTATCTAGTCTTTAGAATGTGAATTACAATAAATAATGGCAGTCGTGCTCATATGGCAATAATTAATATGCAAGTGTGAGAGAAATATATATGTCTATGCCCTGACAAGTAGACAAAAGAGAATAAAGGTATTTTACTTGAAAAGAAACTATGATTCTAATTTTATAAAAGAAAGATGTGAGATTGATTTTCACACATCCATAAATCAATTCATGAAAAGCATGATGAGTATTTAGGGCTATAACTTCAATATTTAACAAAGAACTTATTTAAAATTATAAATGAATATAAAGTTATTTGGTTTTACTGAAATCAATTCATTACGATTTGTAAGCATAAGAGTGGGGCTTTATTGGAAATGAGAAATAAACGGTACTAACAACTTAAAAGCATTAAAAACAAATGCGAAATATAATGGCTTGTCAGTGATTTAAGAAGTAGAAATGCAGCTTGTATTCTACAAGTCTTTTTTGTCCTATAAATAATTTGTGGAGCACAGGGAAAGCCAGGTCGGGACACAGCCGTGAACCTTTGGTGTTCCAAATATAATAAGATCACTGATGTGACAAGCCTCCAAAGCAAGAGGTGGCTCGCATTAGCAACGTTTGGAAAGTGATGATTCAATGATCATATTTAATTAATAAAACCCATATTATATGAGGAATGCTTCACATAATGACCTGATCATGTCAGATTAAAATCAAACATGCTTGGAATAAAAGTGCTTAAACGCAATTATATAATTATAATAATCATACACTAAATATCATGTCCTCCTTGAATATTAATATAACATACAAAATTCAAATTAGAATACATTTAGTTTATTCCCCTTATTGACCTTTAGTAAAACATTTCAATTGTCAATATGAATAAATAAATTTGTGAACTCAAATAAAATAGCCGGGAGCATAGGTTATAAAATGGGCTAATAATCATTATCAGTCATTAGTAAAAATAGCAAACATTTAATAAATCCTTCAACTCAATAATTAATAGAACCGTATCAATTTAGTTCTAATGGGCAATAATTAAACTATAAAATTTAATACAATATTATTTTCATAAAGTAAATTTAATGAAAGAGATTATTATTGAGTTGAAATATTATTGGCATATAATCAAAAATAAATGATGTTAATAATCATTCAAATAAATATATAATAAAGTTAGTTAAAATGAACCGCCATCATAATAGAAAGTTAATAAAATATTAATTTTAAGACTAAAGATAAGAATAGAGAATTACTATACAAATTTAAGATATTATGAAGTGAGGAGAAATTTTAAACAGTAATTAATTTAAGATATGATTTGAGGTAAAGTTCATAAACAGGCCAGAAAGTTGCGGTTCAGAAAATAAAGATATTACCAGTCCTTCCATGGTTTGTTCATTAAGCAGAGTCCGGTTGGGTTTAGGAGATAAACGTAGGCGCACATTTAACTCATATGAATAGCATTTGTGGATTGGTTTCCTTAGTATTTTGGCAGTTCACGATTGGTATGGAAAGTTTTAATTTGCAGCTGCATTTTGAAGATTTTATGGGAACTCCGGAGTTCAGCAATCAGATCCCCGAAGTTAGCCATGCACCATGTTGAAAAGACTATAAAAATTCATAATTAAAAGTGACGTAGCTTCAGGTATCAACTCTTTAAAAAAAATATGGCTTCCCTTTTTCTTGAAACTTTTCCGGGCTATTTATACCTTTCCTGCAGTGTCCAGCACATTCTGACTCTGATGCCTTCAGGCTAAAGCTTTTAGAATTATCACAAGTTAAAATTTTCGGTAATTGATTTCTGATCCATTCCTCCGATAAGACTTTCAAATCCATTAACTTTGAATTCATTTTCTATTTAGAAAATAAATTTGTAAATTTGAATAAACGATTTTAATTAAGAACTGTCCTTACATTTTAAATTATCATTTTCACTAATTAATAAAAATTCTCCATTATCTTTGGGAAAGGACAATCTGAAAGCTTATTGAAAGAATGTAGCTTTTAATCACAGAAATTTGAACAAAATGGTAAAAGTAAAAATAAAACATTCCGATGTAATGAAACTTTATAACGAATATATATATTTAACTATTCATAAATATATACGTACAATCCACGCAGTTATAATATATATGTTTTCATGAATAAATTTATCATGAAGTTATTAATAATATTAATAAGTTTAAACATAAAATAATTGGCTTTAACAAATATTTAAATAATAATCTGTTTTAATCGAAACTAGCATGTATTGAAAAGTATAAAGCCCCATAACATTCGGAAATTCACTGTTAGTGACAGGGTTTAAAGTAGGTTAAAGGTGGGATCTCATGAAGCTCGGATTGAACTTCGATCCGCCCGCTTCAATATATATTGTCAAAATTGTTACTTTTAGCATTTGCATATTCTTACTATTATTAAAATGCAGACAAGAAATTATAGAAACATCTAAATCAGGCCATTATATTTCCAAAATATATTTATTTTTGTCTCATATCAATTAATTCAAATACTAGGCTCACATTATAGAAAAAAATGCAGACAATCATGATACTTTTTTTTTTTTTTACGTTAGTTTCAATAGTAATTTTTTTTATCAAATATATATAAAAAAACAATAATTAAAAAATATATGATAAAATAATAATTAAAAAACATAAAATAATAATAAAAAAAAATATAGAAAAATAAAAATACTTACCATTAGGCCCTCGTAATGTTTTCTTCAAAATACAATGGAAAAAGTAAAACTTTTTACCGATATGTTTTTCATGATGAACTATTCTCCAGTAACTAACAAAAAAATGAGTGAAAGACAACAAAAATTATAAAATTTTTATTTTTTATCGTAGAAAAATAAAATTTACCTTTCTGGAAAGTACGGGCAAAGATGGGAAAGGTCTAAAAAGTGCATGCATAGCCTGCGTAGATTTCCGTTAATCTTAACCTCAACCCGGATGTTTATAATTTGAAATTTCTTGAGTGCTTTAAGCGCTTGTAATAACGAATAAGTTATGAAAATTATGGATTTCAACATTTATCAATTTAATAGCAAAAAATGTGTTTGCATTGACACTTAAAACTATATGAAGAAAATTTTAAATTATAATACTAATCAAAAAAATATACAAAATAATTATTACAATAAATTAGCGAATTATTTTTAATACTTGCAACTGAAAAGATTTTATTATTTATTTTTAGATATAGCTGAGCATGCTTTCAGTGTGGTATACCAGAATCTTAGCTCTCAGTGCTTAACTCATGATTTATTTTTATCTCTTGAACATGTTTTTATACAAAGAGAGAGGGATTAGAGAGCACATATTTCTAGCTTTCTTTCCTGAGGCATACATTTTTATGAGATCGCGAAATTAAAAGTTTGTTAATTCTGCGCATATATTATAATATTTCCATTCAAATTTTTATAAATGAGTTGATAACACAATGGCAGACCTGATTTGAATAATTTTGCATCTGTTGAATTAAATAAATGAACATCGGTATTAGAACTATCTACAGCTTTGAAAATGAAGGCATCGTTCCTTCGAAAGCGCTAAGTATAGAAATAAATATATTAAGAGTTTAGTGTGGAGATATTACCATAAAATATCTGATCATTACATATATAAACCACACATTTAATTATTTAATAGTTACAGTTAGTAAAAATAAATAGAGCAATTTTATATTGTTATTTCATTCCAGTTATGATTAAGATAATAATTTGAAATCTTTGAACAAATATTTATACTACTTCTAAGGGAATTCATATTGAATAACTTCTTTACAATAGAAATGTCATACCAAGAAGGGACAATAATTTGAAATTAAAATTTCTGTCTCTGATATAGTGGTTTATATTTCAAGAATACTTATTAATTTTTATATATTACAAATTATATTTTAAATATTCTCTTTTTAATATGTTTACATTTTTTAAAAATATTTTGAAGAATTATTTAACATCCATTTTAAAATATATTTAAAATGAAGATAATTTTGTAAAACTTCTTTTCCAAAATGCTGTGGAAAATATTAATTTAATATTCCATTATTGTTATAATTTTAACTGAAAATAATTGATATAAAGAAGTTATAATTATTCTAAAGCTTATTATACTATATTTATGAAAAAATATTACTTTATAGTTCATTAGAACATAATTATTATTTATATTAATTAAATAAAATATGTTGACTAAGATGGCATTTTAAACTAGTATTAAAAATTTGCAGATATTTGAACTGAAGTGAAGGAACTGAGATATGTTAAAGTTTTAACAATGAGTCTTTCAGATTTCACATTTATGAAGTAGTTCAATTTATTCAAATTGTTATTCTTAATGTATTTGTGGAAGCCATTTTTGTAAAAAATAATTAAACAATAAATTTATAAAATAGCAAAGATCAGGTAATTTCCTTATTTAGATTTTTTTGCCAACTAATTAATTAATTAATTATATCTCTTGCACATTCTAATTGATGACTGGTTTATTTAACTTCTGAAAATAAATGCACCGATATCTATTTTTAGACTAAAGAAATTAAGCTACAAAATTGTTTTTTTAAAACTACTTTAGTCCAATTTATGTGTGAGTGTGTAAAAAATTATATACATGTAATATATATATATATTATTGAAGTTCATTAAACTGTTTAAAAATGATTCTTTTTTTAAATTACTTTTAGTTTATTTAGAACTATAGACTTTGATAAAGATACTATTCCAATATATCTGTATATAGTCATAAAATCACATACACATTACACATGTGAATATTACATTTTGTAATGATATTTATTAGTTTAAGTAAGTTTATTCATTATGATTATATGATTACTAAATATCTTAAAGTGAATGAATTTTATTTAATAAAATAATTCATACCCCTTTTATTAATTAATGTTAATAAATGTGAAGTCACTGAATTTTTTATACTGGTAATTTCTAAAGACATGCTATTATTATTTAGGACATGTTTTATTATTATTTTTTGAAAATGGCAAATAAAAAAAAATTCATAAACTCCTATTCTGATTGGATAGCTTAAAATTAAATTCTGTGTGAGGATTTTTACATGTGCAATGTGTTAGTCAGAAACAGGAAGAATGCCCACCCAATCCTCCTATTATTTCTTTGATGCCAGAGTCCACAAATTACTATAAATTGCAAGCCTCAATTAATTAAATTATAATTTCAGTTATAATAATAAAAAAATATAGAAGATTTAAAAAAAAACATTTAATTTGAAATATGATAAATATATAAAAACTATTATTATCCATTGTCTTCATAATAGCAATCACATAATAATTATTATTTTTTCAAAAATGAATAATGAAATGTTAGTAAGCATTGTCTAAAAATGTATGCATATTATGACATACAAAAACAATTAGACAAACAGCCTTGTCATCAATAGTTTTTCCAAAAATAAAAATCTCAAATTCTGGCATTGCTTAATATGTTATTATTATATAAAAAAAGATTAGACTAAATATAAAAATAATTATTTTGAAATTATTTCTGTATGTATGTATATGTTTGTATATATGTCATTTCATAGGTCTTCACCTGAATACAATATATGATGTAATAATTTTCTTTCTTATTACATATTAATCCAATAATAATATGATTGTTTGAAAAATACAAATTGCAAACTTAAAGTTAGAAGAATCTAAATAAAACCAAAATCCATCGTCATTAATATTTGCTTAAATGCTGGTCCTAAGCTTCAGCACAAAGTTCTTTTCTAAAGACTTTCTGCTTAATTGATCTTTGTTTTTTAAAATTATTAAATAACTTTACATATTTTTCTAAGAATTCTATCTTAAAATGCAAAAAACCATTAGGATATGTTTGATTTAATTAATATGCTTTTAAATAGAATTTTCATCTTACAAAAGTAGAAAAAACTTTAAAAACAGTAAGTTATCATTGCGTAGCTAATGCTATAATTCAGATTAATTAGATATAAACTATAATAAGAAAACAACATAAAATTATGTATATTAATAAATAAATTATTATAAAATGAAAAATGTTTGGATATAAGGTTGTTAAAAATTATGCAAGAAATGCTGTAATAATTCTTATGTTATATAAGTATATAAATGTACTGACTTTTATATGAATAAAAAATATTTTAAACAAGTAAAATAATAGATTTGACAACAATTTCATATATATATATTTCTCATTTAGGGTTTTGGTATAGCCCTGAATGTATATACACTAGAAACTGCATTGATTCAAGTCAGGACTTTGTAGAAGGCAAAGTGATTGTGTCAATCTTTAAAGGTCATGTTTACATTCAAGGCAGAAGTGCACCTTATTCTTTATACAACAAAGATTTAGTAAGGTAACTCTTTTTTTAACAATTTGTTATGTAACTTAAAAGGTTTACATTTGTTCAAAATTTTGATTTTTTAAAAAAATTTAACTGAAAATTTTCTAAATAAGCTTATGATTTTTAAAGATAGTCTGTAACCAATACATTTATCTATATAATATTGGTCAATAAGTGAGTATCAATCTATTTTTAATTTAAAAAGTAAAGGACTCAAGACATTAAGACTCTAAATAAGAATATAATTATAATTTAATGCAACCTTTATTATTGGGGGGATGATGTTACACATTTACAGGCATTGAACTTGTGATTTCTTTTAGTTATGTAATTAGCGATAAGAACAATCTTTAATATAGATTAATAAATATTTAAATTTGTTCATATATCATTTTTCAAAATGTAAAATGCCATATGTAACATTTGATGATACATTTATTTTACGTACTTTCTGATATCTGAAGTGAAATTGTCTTCAATATCTTTTTGACAATAAAATTTTATTGGAGAGAGGTTTTCATACATATGTTCAATTGATCACTTTTTAAATAAAATATTTTGATACAATCAATAAAAATAGTTTCAGAAATCTTATTTACTTGTATTTCTATTATAAACTAAAAATCGTATAACCATTTTATATAACATCATTGAAGATGTAATGTGTCGAGTGTTGTCTGATTGAACACAATTGGATAAATGTTTGCAAATGCATTAAATGTCAGAGCAATAATTCTAATTTAAAAGCATCTGATTTACAATAGTGATAAGGAAAAACCCCACAAGTATTTTTAAATTTTAAGTTTATATTTGAAACCAGTAAAATTATAATTTTATTGGTATTCTTTTGTATTCGAGAAACCTGATTAACCGACCAATTAGAATTTAAAATAGTAAATGTTTTAAAAAATAGATTCAAGGAATGCAATCACTGATAATCATAATATTGGATGTTGGTCTATCATAAGCATGGTTAGTGACCACAAATGAATTAATCAACCATTTAGAAAAAACTTGTGGTTTCCATATTGGCTTATTTTTAAATTTTTGTTATAACAACAAACCAAGGGGATTATTATTTTAATTAAAATTTTAAGATAAAATTATACTACCTATTGCTATATCAATTCCCCTAAAAGATGAAAATATGTAAACTAATACAAAATGTTAAGAATTCGTAAATGAATACCTTTAATATTTGCGTAATAATGCAATTAAGGCTCAAAGAAAATAAAAATGTTAAGATTGATTTTCTGAGAAGCCATATAAGAAATGAAAGTATTTTAAATATAAATATTGATGTGTAGGAAAAGATACAATAATTAACAAACATTTCGGTAGTTTAAATTAATTTATTATTTTAAACATCCTTTACTGTAGGTTGCAGGATTGGCTAAACAGTGATGCTATGCTCTATTGTCCTGTATATTTTAGTTTGGGCTAATTTGTAAATTAAATATTTTCTGAGAATTGCACTACTATTATCTGTTTACAGAGTCATGAAGCAATAGCTTGGAAACCACATATATTTAAATGCAGATAATGTGAAAAATTTTCACAAAATTAATAAATAAACATAAATCATTGAAACTTATTTGTAAGTAACCCTTAATTATTTAATTGCACTAATTAGAATACTATAGTTGTAATTTTTATTTTAAATAGTCGGATGAAGACATTGGCTGTTTCAGGAATTGAATTGATAATTTTTGCTTATTATTAAACTAATTTGCCTCTGAATTTTATATATTTAAACCTTTATTATTGATAGTTTATAAAGATTTTAGTAAAGTGCATCAATATTACAATATGCTTCTTTTGCATTATCCTCAAAATCTATAGGCCTAACATTCTTTCGGTTTTTTCTGTGTATTGATCTGATTTTTTGA
Organism: Epiperipatus broadwayi; assembly: GCA_028023455.1. Taxonomy (NCBI): domain Eukaryota; kingdom Metazoa; phylum Onychophora; class Udeonychophora; order Euonychophora; family Peripatidae; genus Epiperipatus; species Epiperipatus broadwayi. Next base: position 15,931,266 of record JAQFVV010006202.1, on the reverse strand, counting down.
TAATGACTGAGCACTGAAAAACCTGAATAGATATGTTAGATATTTTTTATCCATGAAAATATTTGTGCTAATATATATGTGTGGTTATGTGTTTAGCATGGATATTCAAGGGGATTATGAACCTATGGATGCAGCAGGATTCATAAAAATTAATGCTGTTAGGTAAGTATTTTAAATACTATATGCTTGAATAGTATTTATTAAAAACATATTAAAAGTCAATTGCTTTAATGAAGGTGGTTAATATATCATTAAATTTTTTTTTTAATTATTCAAAAGTGAATATTGTTAAATTAAATGTATTTACTATGAGAAACTTGTTTATTTAATTTATATTGACTTGTTTAGTCAAACTAATTTATTATAATACATTAATATTATGCATAAAACTTAAAATAACTAATAATTGTAGATATTTATATAAATATATATTTAAAAATATTAATTTTTTTTATTTACAGACTTCAGGCTTATGCTCGATTGGTCTCGTCTACTCAGAAGTCACTTGAACTTATGTAAAACTTTTTATTGAAAACTGTCAACTGTAACTACTAGCTACCATAGTATTGTATAATATTTAAACACCAAAACGATTAAGAAAGAAATATCATGCTTTATTTAAATTTGGCATTTAATATTAAACATTAAAAATTAATTTTATATCTGTAATAATATATAATTTCAGAATATTATATTTTTGTTATGTTAAAGCCAATTAATTTTTATGTAAATGTATTATTTATATGTTCAGAAAAATCCATATGCATAATACTATCTAGGAAAAGTATGTAAAGAATAACTAATCTTTAGCAATAATTAAACTAGCAACAAATGCATCAGTTAATCCCATTCTTATTGCTAAGTTCGTTGCTAGATAGTTACAGATAAGTGATCTATTTATTTTTGATTTGATTATCATTAAGTGATGGTTATTCTTTAAACATACATGTATTATTCAAAGTTGTTATCTGTTTTCTTATCTTGTTTGTAATTAGTTGCCTTAAACATTTCTAATGCTGGATAAGAAAAAGGCCTATTCCATATCTTTATTTTATTAACAGTAGCTGACCATGCTTTCAGCTAGAGAAGCCAGATTCATATTATATGTTATATTTGTACATGTATTTATATGTGTATATATATACATAAAATATTGTGAAGTAATCTATTCTCATACGCACTATAAAATAGACATCACTCTTCCATCCATCTATGTTTAGAATTTATTTTTTAAACCAACATTTATTGATCATACTTGAATTGAGAGTTTGTTCTTATTGCTAATTTGATATTTAAATTTGCATATTACTTGCATAAGGTCAGATTTATATATCATAGAGAAGAGAAATTTTTTCATTTTTAACTACCTGTGAGACTGTTAAAATGAGAAACGTTCTTTTCACTATGATATATAATCTGAACTTATGCAAGTAGTTTGCAGATTTAAAAATGATGTGGCAATAAGATCAAGCTCTCAATTCAAGCATGATCAGTAAATGGTGGTTTACTTAAAAAATAAGCTCTAAGCAAATATAGATCACCTATATTTATAAAACATTTATTGATGGATGAATGCATGTATATTTTATAACACATACATGAAGAATAGTTTAGTTCCACAATATTTTATATGAATATAAATCACTATATTATCAATTATTACTTATATATATATATATTGTACCGGTCAAAACATGTTTATCCATCTAACATGAGCTGGAACTCACAAAATGTACTTCAAACCCAGTCCAGCCCGAGATTTAAGTCAGGGACTAACCTGGATTCGACCCACTCCATAAGCTCCAGATCAAACACCTAATGAATAACATAATAGTAATGGCACATGAGAATTAATTTTAATCCTGCTCGCTAGCAGAGCGTAGTAAAGACAATGAGACACTTTATAAAATTAAATTAATTAAATGTACGTGTGGAAGTGGAGGAAATTGGAATTCGAACACTTAAATAAATTTAAAATAAAATATTTAATGAAAGATATATAAAAAAATTTGATTATAGTGATATTGCGATGGGTGTGAATATACATGCCATTGTAGTTCATATGTTCTCAAATTCTGGTTTTAAACATTCACAAATTAATATACATTTTTATTTTGTTAGGTAAGTTTACTATTATTATGCCAATCATTTTTACTAGCAAATTTAGGTATTATATAAGTAATGTATTTATTGATTACAATTGAAGATGGTGATTGCTATATAGAGATATAAAGAGCGTTCTGAAAATTAGTTATAAACACTGAATAAATTATTCTCACGCCGTTTTGGTCATGAAAATAATAATAATACTAAAACATTTCAAAGTTGCATTTGATTATGGAACAAAACCTTTGATTTACAATTTATATTTCAACTAGAATGCTTGAATATATATATATAAGGGACTTGAACTTAGACTTTCAAGCTTCCTACAGCTATCCAATCTATTTTAAACTACTGATACACATGACCACATATATGTGAAAAAGATAAATGATCTTCAATATATGTATTTCACTCATCAGTTGGTGAAGATTGAAGCTTGTCCATCTCTAGAGTTTGAAGATTTGCTATCTTAATATAAACTGAGTATTGATTATATATATGTGTGAGAGATGATGATTTAGACCAAGTGATGAGTGCAGTTTAGCACAAAATACATATATTGGAGATCATTTATCTTTTTCATATGTATGTCATCATATGTATCAGTTATATAAGATGAATTGGATAGTTGTAGGGAGTTTGAACATCCGAGTTCAAGTCCCTTATAATTACATTAAGTATAAATGATATACATGTATTTAAATATTATATATATGTGGTTGGAAAACTGTATAGGATAGATAAGTGAAAATTTAGTCAGTAAAAATCTAATGTCCTACTTTATTATTATCTATATCATATAAGTTAAAAATAGCTTTTGCTTAAATTTCAGTTTTGTTTGATTTTTAAAATTAGTTTAAGATGTTGGCTTATTGCTTTAAACCATGAACTATTTTGACTGATCTCTCAGTTATTTATATATATATATATGCATGTACTTAGAGACTTATATTAAGTACAAATTTAAAATTAGTTAATACCTTAAATTAATCAATTTATCTATATAAAAAAAACAATATGAGGAAGAATCCAAAAATAACTGGAATTGTTCTCTGCCACTATATATCATTATGTAGACCCTTCTCCATCAATCTGCCAAATAGCATTACCGTGTGAAATCGTGTTGCCATGCAGCACATTTTTTTGTAAAATGCATTTTGCATATTTGTAGATTTTTGCAATGGCTGAAAAGTTGGAACAATGTGAAATTCTGTTTTTTTATTTTTTTTTAGGGAAAATTGCAGGGAAAACAGTTATAGTGCTTGAAACAGCTTACAAGAAAGCTGCTTTGGAAAAACACAAATTTATGAGTGGTTTAATGAAAGTGTCAAATTCACCACACTTCAAAAAATGTGGTGAATGAAGTCCAATATCAAGACAATGCCGATTTTTTTTTTGGATGTAAACGGCATTGTTGATTCAAAATATGTTTGTAATGACCAGACATTTGAAATGTACAAGTTCTGAAAAATTTGCATGTTGGTGTAAAACAAAAATATCCAAATTTTTGGTTTAATGGAGAGTGCAAGCCTGACCATGACAATGTGCCAATGCATAAAACCTTTAATGTGAAACTATTTGTAATTAAACTCACCATGACCCAGCTTATCTATTAGCCATATTCACTCGATCTCACTCAAGTATGATTTTTTTTTTATTATCATGAAAAAATGCCTAAAAAAAATTTTTTTTGCGGACTTGTGATGCAGCGTTAAAAGGCATCATTTTGCAAGAGTTTTCAAACTACTTTGAAAAGTGAAAACATGATTTGGATATTGTAGTAAATGGACTATACTATAAAAGGGATTCAATTTGTAATATTTAAAACTAAATGCACATTTTTTTTTTTTTTACAAAATTCCAGTTATTTTTGAGTCTCCCTCCCTCATATCTTTAAGAAATGTTCATATTGTCTTTATGTATGTTAATAATAATACCATTTAAAATTGTCACTAAATTCTTAAGTATTTTATAATTTTGTTTTATTTATTCATTCTTTGTCAAAGGTATTTTGATAATTTGCTGTCTGGTTTTTAAAGAGACATTTGTTTTACTTAGAAAAAAAACAATGCCATTTTCTGGGTGAGCCATGGGAAGGTTGTCATTTATTAATATGCCAAACAAATAAGTTAATAAAGTAATATTTTTAATTCAAGTCTGAATAAAAAAATACATTATAGATATAGTAGTTATGAAATATATTTGTTGTAATCAAACTTTATAGGTTTATTTTGTAAAAGATTAATCACTATCTGAAGGTGTAGTTCTGCTTTTTTTGTATAAAGCTATTAGCCTTAGAATTTTTGTAAGAGTCTCAATTATTATAGACTATTATTATATTATCTTCAAAATAATTTTTTAATCTGTTTTACTTATTATTTTTGTTATATATAGAGTAAGTTAAAAACAAACTCTTATGAAGCTTCAAAAATACCCTCAACCTCAGACCGCGGTTTCTGCCTCTAGCGTCATCAGTGAGGTGCTAGGGAATAAAAATACTAGAACTAGTCCAGCATTTTATCAATGCCTAACTATTGAGAAGAAAATCTGAAACTTTCAGACATTTAAATGTCCAAAAATCCAGCTATCTAACTCAAATAGCCGTATGTGACTGAACTAAGTTCAGATACACCATATATTAATAGCTCTAGCAATATAAAATCGCCAAAGCATTAATAGCAAAAAACTAAAATTAAATTGATAAAAAATCAAGTCATATGACCTAATTTTAATAAAGCTCCTATTTACAAATGTTATATATAGAGTAAGTTAAAAACAAACTCTTATGAAGCTTCAAAAATACCCTCAACCTCAGACTTATTATTGTAAATTGAATATTTATTATTCATGTTATCTCTATACTAAAGCAAGTGAACATATATGTGTTATAGTGTACATCATCTATATTTGTGTGAATCATTTAACTAAAACAGAAATGACTTTGGGTTTTTTATTATTAATACACGTAGTCTGATCAATGCCACATATAATTAAAAAGATGTAATGATTATGGGATGAAAAGTGATGTATAAAGAAGCATCTGGAGAAAATAAATACTACAAAGTAGTGGTTTAGTATTTCTCTTAATAGTTTAGATAAATAATATTATTGTATTATTTTAGAAAGTACACTGCCCAGACTTTTAATTAAAGAATACATTTTAGGGGGGGGTTGGGATTTAAATTGTCTCAATCATCCACTTTCTGGAAGAACCTGGTGGCATTTAACCAAGTAAATAGCTGCTGTACAAACGATGGAGTTAATCTGAATTTGTAGAATCTTGTCTCCAGTATTACAACTTCATATCAAGAGTATCCAACAATTACAATATATATATATATAATGTGTATTATACTTTTACATTTATATATATATGCAATAGCTCCATATCTACAATATTTAGTTTTAATTCTTGGCATAGAATCTAAGATTCGTTAATAGTAGCAAATTATATAATACAATTTAACACAATCACACACACACACATACATACACACCATAATACAGGCATTTTCTACATGTGTTCATAGTTGAAGATGTCTATGTTACAATTTTAATAAAAATTATGCATATTAAGCCTCAACGAAAATAACTATAATTACTAATTTTATTATTAATACTGTATCTTTTTTTTTTTAAAGAAAATATTCTATCTTTGCTGCTTGCAAATGAAAAAATATGTAAATAGTTAAGTCAGTTAAAGTCTAAGTAACTTTAGCTCTTTTTTTCTTAAAAAAAAATCATTATTAAGAAATTAGATAAGTGACTGCTCATTTTTTGTAAGATGATTCATTAAAATGATAGTTTCTCAAAATAAATATGTTATTGTAATTTTGTGTTTTTCTTCTTCATTTTTCTTACAAAGAAAATTATTGATGAAATGGAAAAGATAAGTGATATTAAATTAAGAAATTCAATTTAATTTACTGAAAGAAGATTACATAAACTATTTGCTTAAATACTTTAATAATCTGATGCCTAGTTGCATTATGAACTAATACAAATTAAAATTTAGAAAAAATATATTTTTATTTTTAATTTAATATTTTTTTCAAAATGTAGTTAATTAAAGGGGATTTGAACCCAAGCTCCCTTTAGTCATCATCTCTACCTTATACAATCAATACACATGACCAAGTGAAATCACACTTATATGTATTTAAATAATGTGGAAGGAAATTAATCTTCACACATATGCTATTGGATTGGTATATTAAATTTACATGCACTCACCCATCAATAAATGCTTTTAAAATGTAACTGAATTACTTATGCTTAAAGCTTTTCTTATATGAATCATCACCTATTGACAGGATTAAATCAGATCTTGATCTTATGAGCCTGATATTTCAATTGACAAATGATTTGTACAAATTTAATTTATATATCACAGGAAAGAGAAAGTTTCTCATTTTTAAATTTTTATGATTTTGAATTATATTAGTCTGAATATATGTAAATAAATAATTTAACAATTGTTGTATGTATGTTAACATTGGGGAATAAAAGGAATCTTCACCCATGCACTATTAAATTGATATATTAAATATATACACACTCACCCATCAATACGTGTTTTAAAAGCATAAGTCAATCACTTATGCTTAGAGCTTATTCTTATAAAAACAAATACCTATTGATCATGCTTAAATCAGAATTTGATCATATTATGAACCTGATATATATGTTATGATGATGATAAAACATTTTAAATGGAGTGTATAGAAACTATATAGTATAAAGGTGATAGGTAACAGGAACTTTTTATAAAAGAAATAATAATAATATAGTTTTTTTTTTTTTTGAAATTATAATAATAATATAGTTTTAACAATTGTTATAACACTTTCATAAATTATAAATAAAGTGAATTTGAGAGTAAGGCATATAATTTAGAGAAAGGGAAAACTTAAGACTAAATTAATTTATTATAAATAAATAAATGCATCTGTGTAGACATATAACATATGCAAAACATTTAGCAAGAAAATTCTATTGTAAAATATAATAAAAAAACAATTTACTTTCATGTATGACAATTATTAACTACAAATGTTACATTAGTACAAAGTTATACATCTAGAATGTAGAATAGTATAACAATCTTTTTATCAGTATAAAATAAAAATTGAAAAGAATTTTTTTTTAAATATATCATTTGAATGGCTTGAAAAGAGAACTATTTTATCAGCTCTTTTTGAAAAGAAAGCAGAACAAAAACTGTCAATTCTATAAATCTTTATCTTTTTATGGTAGTTAACTCTTATTATTTAATTTATAATTTTTGATAAGAAAAGAAAACTGAAGAAAATTGATTTTTGTTAAAATAATGAACTTTTTAAGGTCAGATCTTTTTCCTCTCACAAAGTTATATTCCAGTAAAATCTAAGAAATTCATCATTGACCATCATGAAATGTACAGTAAAAACATTGCAATGTTCTAGAAGAAAACTAATTCTAAGAAAGCATTTCCTATCTAGAAGTATTTTATATGGAAAATGACAGTCTTCCGATTTTTGAAAAAACCCAAAAGTAAATGGCAGAATCATCATAATGAAATCAAACTTTACTCATAGAAATGAGTCAACTTTTAATAACATATCAATAACACAGAAAAATTAAATAATAATCTATGCAAATATCAAATTAAAGATAGAATTCTACATAAATAGATATCTAAACATATTGATTATTAAACTCAAAGAAGAAACTCTTAGAAAATTACAGACTATAAAAAGACTTCATCTTGGGAATATTTTTCTTGCTAACATTATTATTATCAATTAATAATATGTTTTTTTATTTATTTATTTGATTATAAGAAATTCTGTACATTGGTTTTGAACTGATAATAGTTAAAACAAAATACTTCATTAAAATCACAAATAAAACACTTTTCTGTGACATTATATTAAATCTAATTCAAAATTATATATATATGTGTGTGGGTTTATTCTGATTTTGTCAATTATAAATAATATAATATTAATATATGTTCTTTATTACTTTTTACAATGCTTTTTTTACAATCCACTATTGACAGTTTCAATTGCCCTAGCCATCTTCTTGAGAACTTCTAATTATATTTCTAAATCTTAAGTAGAAGTTCTGAAGAAGATTGATGGGGCAACAAAAATGCCAATAGTGGGTTGTAAAAAGTAATAAAGAACATAGATGATTTATAAGGATTTGGCAATGCAATAAGAAAGATAAAGTTTATAAATAATAAATATTTAAATTTAAAATAGACATATAAAGTAAGTGTACTAATATAATATTCCTTTAAATAATTAAAAATATAAACATTAACTCACACGACAATCCATATTTGAAGGAATATGATAATTTATTCATAATTATAGTATTGGGAATATTTCAAATAATCAAGATATGCCATTCATTGTTATTAAATAGTAGTGAAATGTGTCAAAATGGAAGAGATAGTTACTTCATTTAGCACTTCCAATATATTGAATATTTACTGATAAGTATATATATATATATACCATATATATTTTATGATTTAAGGCTTAGCCATTGCATTGCATAGATACTAATAAAATTATAAGTTCTGTATTCTATCAGTTAAAATAAATTATCTTTGTTAGGATTTGATATATTTGTATGTCAATGGTGTATAAATGAATTGTATAGATAATATCTAACAACACAAATATTTTTCTTGTGTATTTCATGAATAATAGGCTTCTGCATCAAACAAGGAATATCAACTATAAATATCCCATACAATGATAGTATAATAGATAGCATATAATCATTACTGATTGTATACTTTTTCTAAATATTAGCACTCTAATAAATAATATTAAATGTCTTTACGTCATGTGTTTAAATAATAAATAAGGGTAGAACATTTTTTCCACCACTTTTTTGTACAACATACTCATTCAAGCAAATAAATTAGAAAAAAAAAATGCATTTTTACAATCACCTTTTATAATTGAAATATAGGCCCACCATACACCTGCATCAATACATGCAACATACAGAGGGTATATGAGCACAGACCTATGGTGGACCTGTATTTCAATTATTACATAATAGAGATGTCTGTCCATTCTTTGTATAAGTATTGAGGAGTCAGATTGACTTTAGGTCAACATGAATGTGACAAGAATCTCAGCCTCAGGGTGGCCTTTGAACGTTCCATCAGATTTTCAATTGGATAGACAGTTGGAGTGTGGAGTGGATTGAAGCCTGGCCATTAAAGTATGGAGATTGGCTATCTTAATATATATCTGAGCACTTATTGCATGTATGTGTAGAGATGATAATCTGGACCAACTGATGATTTCTGTTTTAGCATGAAATATGTATATTGGTGATTATTTATCTTTTCGACATAATGTGTTCAAGTGTATCAGTGATATGAGATTGACTGGTGGGTGGTGTGAAGGTCTGTGCTCAATCACCTTTTTATATATTCATTTTCTGCTTCCTCTCCCTCACAAATTTAACTTTATGAAGTGCTATTGCGAGCAGTGCTAAGTCTGTAGTTAATTTTTAATCTTTCCTTTGTAGTGAATTAAATTTTTACAATATTATCAAAGTTGAGACATGAATGATAAAACATAACATTGTCATTATACCTAATGAATGTGCGAAGCATAATTTAATTATTATTATACATATATATGTGTAATGATATTGTTTTATTAATGGATCTTTCTTATTATTAAATAAAAAATGTGTCAACAACAATGATAGATAAATTATATTAAATTTTATTTAGCATGATTTATGCACACATTAAAGAATAATAAATGATATATAGCCACATTTATTGTGCAATATCAGAATACATCTATTTATTCAATTAGCATATGGGGTACTAATAATTCATGCTTCATAAAAATTGATCAATTTGTGAATTTTTTTATTTGTAATACATTCAATAAATTGTTTTTTTCAAAATCCATATGATGTTTATGACTATATAATAATATTTTCACAGAACTCTTATTGTATACAATAAATATGGGCTATGTGAACCAAAACTTCAATGTACTTATTCCATTGTTAAAAAATATTTGTATCATACATTTAAATTTTCTCACTGACTCTTTGGATGATCACAAATTAGCTTTAGACTTGAAGCATGCAAGTTTATGTATGGTAAAATATTTAATAATGTGATATGTAATTCATGTCAATATTAGATTTTCCAGATATCTTATAAGTTGTGTAGTTTAAATTATTCAATCTTAATAATAATTCATATACTCAGACATAACATTTATACATGTATACCATATCGTATACCATATATTTTTTATTATATATATATATATATGTAGCATTCTCAAATGAGCCAATAAATAGCCACACAAGAATAATGAGGATGGCTAAATGCCACTAATTACTTTTTAAACGAGTTTTAGAATGAAAATAAATCATCACATTTGTTTTAATGTTGTGATAGTTTAATAAAAAAACAGGTTGTATTTCATTAGAATGTCATAAATATATATAAAAAAGATATTTGTATTATAATTAAAACTACATGAAGAAAATAATAATAAAAGATAAAAAAGAATAAGAAAAGTGAGGAAAATATGTCTTAGGCAATGGACAGTTCAAATGTGAAAGATCATTAAATTTTTTATTAAAGTAAACCATGGAAAGAAGAGCTCATGTTCTTTTGCACCATCATTGTTGCTATAAAAACTTATTTCCAGGTGTGTGCCCATTTATTTGGACATGGTGAAGTTCCTGATGAATGTCCATACAAAGCCTGAAATTTAATCAAGCAAGCAAATTCAAAATGCCATTTCGTAAGTTGTGTTTGCCTATGTTAAATTTATGTCTACAACAGTATTTGTTAAATGGAAGTCCTCTTTTATGGAAAACATGGACCTGTAGTGGATGACAAAATGTGACCTGAATATTTTAAATGTAAAACAGATAAAAAAAAGTCAAAGTCATAATATTTCTAAACCCATTAGAATGGATTCTTTAGCATCCAAAAGAAATCAAAGAAGAAATATAGAATAAACTATAATGAAAAATAAAACATGAAGGAAATCAGAAATGAACTAACAAATGTTAAACTTGACCAGAGACAAAAAAATCTTTTAATATATCTTAAAGGTGAGCACATAAAGGGGGATAATATTTTAATTATTTAACTGCATGTGTTTTATTTTTTTATACATTATATAATTTAAAACTACAATATTATATTTTGTTTGTTATTGTATAGTAGTAAGAATTAGAATTCATATTAGTTTTTAGTATTGCATAATAAATGTTTATTTGTTAATCTGGCCTCCATTCTCAAATCTCAGTATTTTAAATTAAACAATTTTACCTAACATAAATAAATTGTTCATATAGATTATTGTTTGTTTAAATATAGGTCAAATTATGATAGTGGGATCAGATCCCATTCTTAATCTAGTTGATCATGGCAATTTAATTAAGAGAAGTTTAATGGTCTTGAAAGGTGGTCATGGACTATAATATTTATGTAATTAGTACCTGGTCTGTCCATCAGTGTAACTTATATAAAGTTTATAAATTAAATAAAATTTATAGCCAAATTATTTCTTTCCTCTATTAGTAACATATTGATATTTTGAGATCATTACAAATGGGGTCCAAGAATGGCATTGGCTATCTAATATTAAATAATAATTCAATAAATGCAAGAACAGAAGGTAACACTTTAAAGTAATAACTGAATTGAATTTTATAATAGTAGTTGATTTTTAATGTAAATAGAAATATAAAAAATTAAATGTGCTTATAAGGGAAAACTAGTGACATGATAGGCAGTGAATTAATCATACTGATAACAGAGTTACAAAGTGTAACAGATGGCCCATCAATCAATTGAATAAGAAAAATAGTTTTAAAGAAATAGCAATTAGAGAAATAATATTAAGTAGCATAGTTGTATATAATTATTAGATGTTTACAAGATTGAACAAAAATGAAGGCCCAGGAGAATAAAACAAAGTGTTTCCAGTGAGGAACAAGGTAAAAGTCAAGTAGGATTCTCAAAGATTATGACATCATTACCATGATGAAAGAAATGTTTAAAACTTGAAAATCAAAATAGATGGCCATAAAATCTAAAAATCAAAGTAAAATATTAGAAAAACTTGAAAATCAAATAAAGAGATGTCCATAAAAGTTGAAAGGCTGGAGTATCAAAAAGGAATATGAATAGATAATTTATAAAAGAGCTAGATGGAGATTTAACTCGAATTAAAAATAAAGTGGAAGAGGCATGCCAAAAAATACAGCAACATAAGATTGAACAGGAAAGCAAAATTGAATTTGGGATTTAGAACAAGTTCATTTAGAAATTATTCTTGTCAAAAAGTTTGAAAAGCGAATGTAATATAGAATGCAAAAAAACCAGTAGAGATGGTAGAATCCTAAAAGAAGTGGACAATATTGTTATTAAAAACATCATTTGAATGACATTGGACTGGAGAGGGTTACTTTAGACACTTGTTAATACACATGCAATTGTTAACTAATTTTTGGAGGGGCCTACAAGCATATCTCAGTAGCTTGGGTAGTTTCATATAAATCAAACAAAGAAGCTAAAATTGTAATTGCATGTAGCCATTTGCAAAGGTCCTCAGGCTTGTTGGGATTCCCTGTTTGATAAACCTCAAAATTTTACAAACAAGCATTAAGTTACTAGGGTGACAAATACTAGGAAAATTAAACTCCAAATGTCAAGAAAAAGTGGCCTGGAGAATCATTCACCCCATTTTTTTGTAGATAAATGGCTAAACTCAGGGGTAACCAGTCCACTATCTGATAAATTATTAGGATAGTGAGACCGTTTCCTAATATAGAGCAGATGCTGATTGACATGGAAAGCAAAACTGTTGAACAAGTATCTGAATTATAAATGCATTTAATAGTAGTAGGCCCATATATAATGCAAAAGAGCAGGGATTTAAACCCCAACTGAGTCTTATAGGCAAGAATAGAATATAGAAAAAAAAGATCCACTGGCAGCCCAGATAGGAGGAGAGTCTTTCGGTGCATTGGAAGTGGTTCCAATATTCCTCATGAAGAGAAATGCATTAAACCCAGAGATGATTGTCAGTCACCTAATACTAGTGGCAATAATCCTAAAAAATAGCTGGAGTTTGGACTAATTGCCTCAAAGACCCAAGACATGATTAATGAATTTATATATGAAAAATAAAAGTATAATACTACAGAAACAACTTTTTAAAAAAATAATGACAAAAGACCTACCTTAAAATTGTCAAAATTTTAAACAATAATGTGACAAATATATTAACCATTGATGATGAATGAGTAGTTTAATAGGGTAAGATATAGTTTGTGAATTAGGTGTAAATTGAAAAATATTTGTGTATCACTGGAGAACACAGCTAAACTGCATGCATGGATTTGTGCACAAACCTGCATAAATTGATAGTTAAGCACCAGTTGAGAGATATCTTAAACTCACTACAGAGTAGCTGGTAGAGAGAAGTTACCAGAATGCTGGATTTAAAAGTGGTTTTAGTACAATAGATCATATCCAGGTATTGAGAGAAGTCATAGAAAGGACAAATGAATATGAGTTGTCATTATGTTTTGGATTTGTAGATTATGAAAAGGCATTTGATTCTATACACATTTCTTCAGTGATTAAAGCATTGGATCATCAAGGTATAGATCCAGGATATTGTCATATTTTAAAGAATATTTATAAAAATGCAACAGCAACAATAAGATTACATAATGATACTGGAAAAATCAACATTGAGAAAGGTGTAAGACTCCATATCTCCAAAACTCTTTACAGCAGTGCTGCAAGAAGTATTTTGTGGATTAAAATGGGAAACTAAAGGAGTGAAAGTAAATGGAGAGTATTTAAGTCATTTAGATTTCACAGATGATGTAGTTGTTTTTGCAAATAATGCTTCAGAGCTGCAGGAAATGTTTCAGGAGTTAGCAGATGGAAGTAGAAAAGTAGGACTAAAGATAAATGTTAAAAAGACTAAAGTAATGTTTAATCGGTTTGCTCAAAATATGAAAATAAAGATTGATTATGAAGAATTAGAAGAAGTTAACAGTTACAAATACCTTGGTCAGATTATTAATACAGATGGAAACATAATGGAGGAAATTAATCATAGAATTAAACTTGGTTGGAGTGCTTGTTAACAGTTACAAATACCTTGGTCAGATTATTAATACAGATGGAAACACAATGGAGAAATTAATCATAGAATTAAACTTGGTTGGAGTGCTTTTGGTAGAAATAACTTGATACTAAAAGGAAATATGCCTATGTGTTTGAAAAGGATGGTTTTTAACAAATGTGTTTTACCAGTTCTTACTTATGGATCTGAGACTTGGACACTTAATAGAAGAGCAATACAGAGACTTCAGACCACTCAAAGGAGTATGGAGAGATGTATATTGGGAGTAACAAGAAAAGATCGAAAACGCAATGCATGGGTAAGACAACAAACAGGTGTTACTGACCTTATTGAAAAAATTGAAATGGAGTTGGGCTGGACATATTTCTAGAAGAGATGATAATAGATGGACAATTGAAATTTTAAACTGGATTCCAAGAGATTGTAAAAGACCCAGAAAGAGACCACATGTGAGATGGATGGATGAAACAAGAAAATGTGCAGGGGTGTAGTGGAGAAGAGAAGCTAAAGATCGGAGAAGATGGATTAAACTTGGAGAGACCTTCATCCTGCAGTGGACTGATAATGGTTGATGATGATGATGAATTGTAATCTAAAAGGAATGATCACTTGAGTTTTCCTGACATTCGCAAAGCTATTCAAACCAAGAGTCTCTAGTTAGCAACCATATCTCACAATTTGCCTCAATATAGTTATGACATCCTTGAGAAATTAAATGTGGTTTAATCAACAGCCAGTTTAGCATCATAAAGTAACTTAAAATTTTGGTGCCCCTCCTGATTAAATGTCTGGCTTGTCAAGGTTATATGTCAAAAAAATTATAATATTAAGTTTAGTGTAAAATAAAATCAATCAATGTCAGGGGTTGGCATTAACTTGTTTTATTTCTAATAGATAGGGAGGCAATGTAGTATTCTCAAATGAACTACAATAAATAGCCACATGTAAGAATAAAGAGGGTAGCTAAATCCCTGTAGTTACTTTTGAAATAAGTTTTAGAATAAAAAAAGCTTTATTTCATTGAATATCATGATTGTATATAATTAAAACTACATCTAAAAAAAAAAAAGATTAAAAAGAAATAAGTAAAGTGAGGAAAATACAGTTTAGCTACGAAAGGTCATTAGAATTTTTATTACAATGAAGGAAGGAAAAGCTCACATTCTCATGCATCTTCATTTTCTAGTCAGTCATCATATTGCTGCCGCAAAATCTGCCCAAGTATTATTTTATTCAGTAGCCAAGCCTTGAATAAACATCAGAGGTTATAAAACTATCCTAATGGTAGATTGCTGAATTACCAGTTGTGTGCCCATTTGTTCAGAATGATGTAGTTCCTGATGAATGATCTATATAAAGCCTGAAATGTGATCAAGCTTGAACTGCCATTTCTTAAGTTATATATGCCTATTTTAAATTTATGCCTACGGCAATATATTTGAATGAAGCTATCTTTTATGGAAAATGTGGACATGTAGAAATATGACTTGAATATTTTAAATGTAAAGCAGAAAAAGACATCGAAGCCGTAATACTTCTAAATCTATTAGAAAGGATTCTGTAGCATCCAAAAGAAGAAATATATCAGAATGAACTCCACAATGAAAAATAAAACAAATGAAGGAAATCGAAAATGAATGAGAAAGACTTACTACCAGACACTGTAACAAAAAAATAAATTAATTAATATTTCGTAAAGGTGAGCACCTAGAGGGTGGTAACATTTTAATTATTTAACTGTAGTATATGTTTTATTTTTTTATATATTATATGATTTAAAGCTACAATATCGTAATATTTTGTTTGCGTTATGTGAATAGTATTACATAATAAATTTTATTTATTTATTAATCTTGCCTCCATTCTCTTTCTCACAGATTCTCACTATTTTAAATTCAACACACTATGAGGTGAATAAATTGTTCATATTGATTGTTTGTTTAAATATAGGTCCAATCATGATAGCCAGTAGGGTGGAATCCCTTCAATCTAATCATTCATAACAATTTAATAATTAATTAGGAGGAGTTAATGGTCTTGAAAGGTGGTGTGTGGACTATATATGTAATTAGTGCCGGTTTGAATATAAGTACACCATATATAATGTTTATAAATTAAAATAAATTTATAGACAAAAATATTCCTCTCACCTATCTTAGTAACAAAGTTGAAGATAAATATATGATTTCTTATAAAAAAAAACCCAACACTACCTAAAAAATAAAAATCCATATAACATTTGAGTACTAGTAAAATAGCAAATTTTTAGTAAAATTCTTTCATGATCATGGTTTTGCTTATTACACAAATAGATCTTTTAAAAGTCTATTTGTGCACTAGGCAAAATTATAATATAAATTTAGCATAAGTGCACTTGTATTTTAATGATATATGATTTTGTATTTTTTATGATTTCTTGTATATTATAATCTTGAGTGTCTATATAAGTATATTGGACCATTAATAACCTTTATTATTAAAAAGGAGGTTGTCTTGCCTTGACAACAGTTTGAATTTGTTGATATCCAATTTAGAATCCTTTTATTTTAGCTTATGCACAGTGATAATGGATCATGGGATCTTTCCAAAATTAATCCTAAAAGGAAATGCATATTCATATAAGCATAATCTATACAAGATATTAGAGTAATTGCTATACCACAGATCTAATTACAATTTATTTGGTTTTTTTAAAGTAAATGGAGAATTTTAAAATTAATACAATGTTAAAAATATGAATGTGTATGACTTTAACTAATTCAATACATAGATTAAGAAATTGATTTATACTGTATATTTTATTTAATACTTTTACCTTTGACCTTGTGTAGGTATACAAATCGTTGATGTTTACTGTGAAGCATATAGAAATAAAGTTGTTAATACGGTAAAAGTTGGTGCATGTTTTTTAAAAACGTTTATCTATGCAGTTTCTTTTTAAATTAAATGGAAAGAAAAATTAAATATGATTTTATAAATTAATGAAACTCGTTTTAATGTTTTTCTTACTAAAGATTTCAATATTAACAATTCAAAAGTACCCTATGCAAGAATAATGATATATCTATTGATGTTTTTAAACGATTTTAAGTTCTGTTTTTAAAAGAATAACAAATGTGACATAGTCTCAAATGATTTTACAGATATTTTGCCATCTCGTGGACTATTTTCAATAATAGTACTTGTTTTTAGATTAATGTCTTCAATTGATTATAAATAATTTCAGATTTCTTGATTCTTTAGAAAATTCCATGCATGTTTTTGTTATTATGGCATTGATTCACTTATAAATCAATAACTAGCTAAAAGATGTAGGAAGATGAAAGCTGATAAACAGAGCAAAACTCTCCATACAGTATTGCCACCTGTGCTAAACAGAGTAATCAATGAATGCCAGAAGGCTTGTGCATAAAATCCCTATCCAATGCCTACTCATCCAATATCCCCAGACTAGTTTCTGGCTTGTGGCCTTCGTCAGTGAGGAGCTTTGGATCTGAGAGCACTGCATCTAGATCTTAGGACCTAATGCAGCCCTCTAGCAACCACCTTTTATCTCTACTTAACTACAAAACTATGAGAATGAAATTGGAAACCCAAAAAATATTTTCAATCTAAGCTCAATAGCTTATATAGTCATATGGGTCTGAACTCAGTTCAGCACCCATACATTTTGGTGTCTTTGGCTCTTTTACAACCATAGCCACCAGTATCCTATTAGGCAGGATTGGTGTTAAACCATTAAGCATCACATGATCACATTTCCTATACTAGCACATTAATTGTTGATAAACAGAGCAAAACTCTCCATACAGTATTGTCACCTGTTTTGCTCTGTTTATCAACAATTAATGTGCTAGTATAGGAAATGTGATCATGTGATGCTTAATGGTTTAACACCAATCCTGCCTAATAGGATACTGGTGGCTATGGTTGTAAAAGAGCCAAAGACACCAAAATGTATGGGTGCTGAACTGAGTTCAGACCCATATGACTATATAAGCTATTGAGCTTAGATTGAAAATATTTTTTGGGTTTCCAATTTCATTCCCACTAATTTTGTAGTTAAGTAGAGATAAAAGGTAGTTGCTCAGAGGGTTGCATTAGAGTCCTAAGATCTAGATGCAGTGATCTCAGATCTCAAAGCTCCTCACTGACGAAGACCACAAGCCAGAAACTAGTCTGGGGATATTGGATGAGTAGGCATTGGATAGGGATTTTATGCACAAGCCTTCTGGCATCCATTGATTACTCTGTTTAGCACAGGTGGCAATACTGTATGGAGAGTTTTGCTCTGTTTATCAACAATTAATGTGATAGTATAGGAAATGTGATCATGTGAAGATGAAAGCTATTAAAATCAATAATTTTAATTTGAATCAATATTTATTTCACTATTGATAAGAAAATAGTTATAATAAAATGTAATTAACCAAATATATTGATTTAATCAAATATATCGATTAAGTAAACATTCCAATTATTCAACCCACTTTCTAATAATTGTGAATTAAACTGCTAGATCAAATTGACATCTGCATTTGATTGCTTTGGAGCAAAGTCGAGCAAAATTCTATAATTGCAGATTATAATACCAATCATGACTTTGAAGTAGTTTGTCAAGTTTGAAGTTATATTTGATAACAAATTTTTTTATCATAATAGAATTCATGTTTCGAGGAAGAGCAAATACTGTTAATTAAAACTAAGATTTAATGTTCATGTTAAAAATGAAGATGATGAACTTGAGAAAAATTTGTATGAAAATTTTTTTTTGCTCTAAAGTTAAAACTGTTGTATTTTTACTGCTAAAACTTAAAAGTCATTTAGATGTATTATTGTAAACGTGCTTGAAATAATTACATATTAAAATAATTATGTCATTAACCATTCATTCTAATTTGAATCTACTGATTGCACTTTGGCAGTACTTTTCATCAGCTAATTAAGATTAAATTATTATTTTTTTAAGTATTGAAAACAATTTCTTTTACATTTTCAGATTTATTGATGATGTAATTAAAGGGAATTTGAACCCAGACTTTCAAGCTCCCTAGAGTCATTCATCCTATCCAATATAACTGATATACATGGCCACATACATATGAAAAAGATAAATGATCTCCAATATATGTATTTCATGCTGTACCAGCACTCATCAGTTGGTCTGGATCATCATCTCCTACACATATAATCAGTTCTCAGTTTATATTAAGATAGCAAATCTATACACTTTAATGGACAAACTTCAATCCTCTCCATTCTCCATTAAAGTGTGTAGATTTGGTATCTTAATATGTACCGAGCACTGATTATGTATATATGATTCTGACTAACTGATGAGTGCTGGTACAGCATGAAATATGTATATCAGAAATCATTTATCTTTTTCACAGGTTTGCGGCCATGTGTATTGGTTATATTGGAGTGGGTGACTGTAGGGAGTTTTCCTCTTTAATTATATCTAGATTAAGTACATACATTATACTTGTATTTCAATATTTTATTGATGTAGATTTCTTTTTTTTTTTTGAGCCAAATTTTACTACTCAAACTTTAAATAGTTCTATTATTATTTTTATCATCCTTTTTTTTTGTGTGTGTGTGTGATTATTTCTATTAGTTGAAGTTTAACTTGTGCTATATATATATAAAACAAAATAAATGTCCGCTAATATCAATAATACAATAACAAAACTTAAATATATTCCAAACAACGGTAAACAATTTATAATACAATATAAATAAAAACTCATAAAGAAATATTTTCGATTATATTCATAATCATTTTCAACTCAACTTTCAAAATGGAATCATCTATTACCAACCGGAAACACATGTCGATTTAAATATCCCACAATTCATTAATCCTAACATTTGCTGACTGTCTATTTATTATCGTATTTTTATACCTATTAATAAAAACTGCCTCTTTAATTTTTCTTTTTTCATTATCTCTCTCTTGTCCTAAAATTTTTATTTTATTTATATCAAAATTAAACGTAAAATTACAATTTCTATCATGATCATAAAAAACAGATTCAGTATATAACTTGACTTCATTACTATTATCATTACATATCTGTACATTTTTCAAAACTCTTTTATATAACAATTTATGTTCTTTAATTTTTTTCTCTATATTACATCTAGATTCCCCTATATATGATAAGTTACACCCACAAAAAATTCTATAAATTATATTACTCACGTTATTTTTTTCTAACTTATCTTTTGAATTATTAACCATTCTATTTAAATTACCTGATCCATAAAAAGAAACATTATATATACCATTATAAACTTTTTTCATAAATTTTACTTGATTATTATTATAAAAAGGCAAAGAAATCTACTTCTTACTCTTAATTTCTTCATCACCAGTATTTCTATTAATTTTCTTACTAAATTGACAAACCACTTGATAAATTTCTTTTATATTATAACCTACACTTAATAATTCACTTACATAATTTTCAATATTTTTCTTTTTATCACATGCATATTTACACAAAATATTATTTCTATACAAAAAAGACCTAAAACCAGCCATCTTATAATTATGTGGCACGTTAGATAAATAGGGAATATACTCTCTAGTTTCAATAGGTTTAATAAACAATTTATAGTCAATCATATTATTGTTCCTTGAAATTATCAAATCTAAATATTTAATACTGTTATTATATTCTTTCTCCATAGTCCAGATAAGACCTTTTAATTTATTATATTCATCAAAAATTTTATCAATCATTTCTGAAGAAGCACATATAAAAACATCATCCACATATCTCGTATATATCTTAATATTTCCCATAAATATAAATTTGTTTAAAATTTTCTCTTCATAATATGACAAAACAAAACTGCATAACTGTGCCATCATTGGTAATCCCATTGGCCAGCCTTTACTCATCTTATAAAATTTACCATTAAAGAATGCAACAATATTTTGTTCAATAAAATTTAAAGCCTTCATCAGAAAACATGTTAATTGATTATCCACTTTCTTTTCCAATAAAGCTTGATGAATTATCTTAATTGAATTAAGTCTATCACTAAATCCATACATCTCAGAAACATCCAATGACACTAAAACATCATCACAGTCCAAGCTTAAATCTTTAATTTTTTTCAACAAAATCAAATGATGATGTTACAAATATGTGGATGATGTTTTTATATGTGCTTCTTCAGAAATGATTGATAAAATTTTTGATGAATATAATAAATTAAAAGGTCTTATCTGGACTATGGAGAAAGAATATAATAACAGTATTAAATATTTAGATTTGATAATTTCAAGGAACAATAATATGATTGACTATAAATTTTTTATTAAACCTATTGAAACTAGAGGGTATATTCCCTATTTATCTAACGTGCCACATAATTATAAGATGACTGGTTTTAGGTCTTTTTTGCATAGAAATAATATTTTGTGTAAATATGCATGTGATAAAAAGAAAAATATTGAAAATTATGTAAGTAAATTATTAAGTGTAGGTTATAATATAAAAGAAATTTATCAAGTGGTTTGTCAATTTAGTAAGAAAATTAATAGAAATACTGGTGATGAAGAAATTAAGAGTAAGAAGTGGATTTCTTTGCCTTTTTATAATAATAATCAAGTAAAATTTATGAAAAAAGTTTATAATGGTATATACAATGTTTCTTTTTATGGATCAGGTAATTTAAATAGAATGGTTAATAATTCAAAAGATAAGTTAGAAAAAAATAACGTGAGTAATATAATTTATAGAATTTTTTGTGGGTGTAACTTATCACATATAGGGGAATCTAGATGTAATATAGAGAAAAGAATTAAAGAACATAAATTGTTATATAAAGAGTTTTGAAAAATGTACAGATATGTAATGATAATAGTAATGAAGTCAAGTTATATACTGAATCTGTTTTTTATGATCATGATAGAAATTGTAATTTTAAGTTTAATTTTGATATAAATAAAATAAAAATTTTAGGACAAGAGAGAGATAATGAAAAAAGAAAAATTAAAGAGGCAGTTTTTATTAATAGGTATAAAAATACGATAATAAATAGACAGTCAGCAAATGTTAGGATTAATGAATTGTGGGATATTTAAATCGACATGTGTTTCCGGTTGGTAATAGATGATTCCATTTTGAAAGTTGAGTTGAAAATGATTATGAATATAATCGAAAATATTTCTTTATGAGTTTTTATTGAGTTTTTATTTATATTGTATTATAAATTGTTTATCATTGTTTGGAATATATTTAAGTTTTGTTATATATATATATAATAAACAGATAAATTTTGATAATATATTTTAAAAATCTGGAGAAATGTCAATTTTTATCACTGTGTGTTAAACATTAATTGTTTATAATGCATACATTGTGAAAAAAAATGACAAATCACTTTAAGACTGAAGTCAACTATACACGCAAATATAGCAATCATTTCGTATTGACATGGCAAATTGAGTGACTATTAAAGCACAAAGTTTTAATACATGGTGAGTGGAGCTGATTCTCTCCATATTTCTTTACACATGTTCAAGGTGTGTTCATCTATTTATTACATAATTCTGATATTGGCTTTCTTGGTCAAGTTTGCAATATTAGAATGACCACAGCATCACATATTCATGCTTTAACATCAAGTCAATTCATTTTCAAGTGAAAATATGAATCAGTATTTATATTTGTATGAAGGGTTGGAGTCGTTCCTATTGATCATTTGCCACTTGAAAAATATATACATTCTGCAGAGTAATTGAAATTTTTCCATGCTATATGATAACCAAACAATAAATGTTTAATGTTTTTTTGTCTCACTTCAAAGTGATAGACAATTTCCCCATTTATTCATTTTAATTTGTTATGAAAACTTATTGATTTAAATTTTTGTTATCACAACATTCTATAACTGACCTTAATGAATTAATGAGACAACTCATATTAAACCATTTTGTATTTTAATTATTAGCAAATGTATTTACAAAATCTGCATAAAATACATTCTTAAATGTTATAATAAATTATATAAGATATAAAATCCTATGAAACATAAAATAATGATATTAAATATGATCTGTAAAGAGACACTAGGGTTGTGAATTCATTCTTTAGGCTAGATGTATTTGGGTTGGAAATTTCTCATTACTACATCAGTCAGACTTTTGAATCACAATGCATATCAAAATATTCTGTAGTTCTTTTTATACTGTTCTATATTCAATTAGTGTAATTTTTTACTTCTGGAATAACCATTGTGTTTTTCAATTTGATTAATGTTACAATTATTCTTTCTCTGTAGAGAGGGAATTTTTTTTGTTTCTTAATGATTCTCCTAATTACAATTATTGTCCATAAGATTAAGATAATTATCGATTATTAAATTGTTTATATTTGAATCTTTAGTTAAAATTTTAATTATTTTTAAAAATAAATTTAAACAGACTTTTCTTTTTTAGTTGTTCAAACATAGCATTATTTCCTTCTGCTTCAGAAATACTTATTTTTTTATATATTAACCTCAACTACAGGTATAATGTTTTGCTTCTTTGATTTTTGGACTAGATATCTCTGCTTGCTTTAATTTTTCTTGAAGGTTTTCATTCAGTGGTTTCTTCTTGGATTCTTTAGTTTTCTATTTCTGGAAATTCATTTCAATGGCTGTGGTTTATGTAACATCTATATTCACTACTATCTTATGTCTTTGCTTTTACAATATTATTGAAAGTCACCATTATTTTTTTCTAAATCTAGCTTTTCTTTAAAATGTCTTGAAATTACATCTTATTAATTTTGTATTTGGATTTACTGATTTGGTTTTTAGTATTCAGTAGTAAAAGAGGCAATCCAATTATAATTCTACCAATTAATAATTTTGCTGGAGTTTTTTTATGTAAACAGTGACATGTACAAAGTTTCATGTGTAACAATATTTGTAGCTTTATTAACTTTTTTATTTGTTGGATAGCCTTTTCAGATAATCCATTGCCTCAGGATGATAAAATGGTGCTAGCATATGTGGTACAGCCCATTCTTTTAGTGTATCTTCAAATTTCTCTGAAATTAAAAGTTTTATTATCTGATACTAACACTTCTGAAATTCCACAATAAGAGAAAGTTGATTTCAGACTTCAGATTATTAAAATAAAATATAAATATGATGATGTCACAATGCATCAGAACTATACACAAGATTTCATACTGCAAAGTAGCAGACCTATATTTAGTATAGGTATACTGTATTGTTTATTAATTTCTGCTGTCTGTAAATATTTAATTTCTAAAATAATTTGAACATTGATATACTACATAGATATAAGTTAACCATATAGTACAATGTGATACGATTCACTTTGTAAGGATTAAAATTATATAAAGAGGATTTTTTGTTTTTTTTAATAAAATATTTTTTATTTTTCGTATTTGCAAACCTGAGCCTCCAATTCTCTTTAAATGCAATTTTTCCTAACCTTATTTATGATTAAAACAAATACTTTCTATAAGTGCATTTACTGAAGTAAAGAGAATCATTATTATTTGTAAAGATGAGAAATGAGAAAAATATATTTATACATTAAACACGACAACATTAAACCATCCTAATAAAAAAAAATGAAGCAAATTATACACTAATGAAAGTAGGAGTAAAAGTTATGGTTTGACCCACATGCAGACTTGTTCCATACAGACGATGCAATGCACCCAGCCTTAATGAAAGAATTAAATCGATAGGTAATCAAAAGAATTATTAAAAAGACATGCTTCAATACTTGATTTTGCAATGTTAATTGATTATTTTATTTTATTATGGGTGTTATTTATGTGTTTGTATTGTTTTTCAGTTAGGCTAGGTCTATGATTGTGTCTATCTGTTTGCACGACAGACAACTTTATTGTATTTGGAGCCATTTCGTCAGCACTTATATACATGTGTATACTGCCAATATTACAGCACAGTATAGTTAACAAACGTCAGAAATTTACACTACTAAATTTCTATGGAAGGCCATCTAGTGACTAATTCCTTAATTAACCTTACTCTAGAATTAAATGAAATCAAATAAAAACAACATAATTTTGCATCTGGGCTGCACAAACCCATGGATCAGGCCTGTTCACATGTAGGAAATTGATGCATTCCAGTAGATTTGTTGAGAGTTGCAGCAACCAAATATTTATCTAATTATATTCATTTAAAATCTGATTAGAAACAGCAGCAGAAATGAAAAAATGTATAATATCAATAAGTTTTATTAGCTACTCATTAGACTAGAGAACTTCCATGTCACCTATTGTAAGTTAATGCTTCCAAATTATAGTTTAATATGTTAAATAATTTCTGAAAAAATGAAAATGTTTTATACTGTACTTGCACAAAAAAATTTATAGTAAAAAGAGACATTTCAATTATTATTATTATTTACAATAGTCCTCTATAGCAGCAATAAAAATAAATAAATTAGAATTTAAATAAAAAAAAAACATTTAAATTTTTTTTAGTTGTGTCAGAAATTTGGGTATGATATTAGTAAAGTGCAAATGAAACTAAAATAAAACTATAAGCTTTTTCAAAATTACAAACTAACATATATTTCTATTTATTTTTGGAATAACTGCAGAAATCAACTTGAGATTTTGAATGAAATTGATGGTAAACTACATGGAAATATAATATTATGCTGAAGCAAAAATAAACATAAAATGTAATAAGACAATATTTTTTTTATAAATATTCAAAAATCTTTTTTCTTGTGATTACCTTTTAGCTTAGTTAAAAAAAAGATTAAAAGAGAACTGTTTGGAGAAAAGGGGAAGCCAACTTCTTAAGAATAAATTAAAATTGTACATATTGACGTCTCTAGATCTAGTAAAAAAAATTAAAACCAGAAAATTTTCTAACTTAAAATTGAGAAATTACTAGTCTATTCTTTCTTCTACTGATTTCAATTGAATAAAATCATTGGACAAATAAAAAGATGTAACAAAAAAAAATATTCATATTTTAACCATATTAAAAATGCATATTCTACAAATTTTTATATGCACTACAAGACTTGGAGCCAAATATCTAGTATGAAGGGAGGGAGAATTACTGTATGAGATCCAAGTAAACTATGTATGGGAACAAACATTAAATACATTCATATTTTAAATATAGGTTTTGCAAAAGATACGATTGTTCTAGCAAATAATTCTTCAGTGTTATAAAATAATGTCTTATCAGATGAAATCAAAAAAGGGGCCTTTCTCATAAGAAAAAAAAAGTTTGAAATCACTAATTAGAAGAAGTTAAGAACACTTTAGTCACACTATTAAAGCAAAGAAAACATAATGAAATTAATCAGAGAACCAAACTGAAACAGGGTGCTTTAAAACTAGTTTAATAATAAAATAACTTAAAATAAATATGACTATGCCTTTAACAAGGTTTTTAATAGATGTGTTTTACATGTTCCTGTATACAGATCTGAGATTTGGATACTTAACAGAAAAACAACGCAGTCGCCTTGCAGGCAAGTAGTTGGTTGCAGACGGTTATGGGTTTGCGTCCCGGCCGATGCTATGACATATTAAAAAAAAACAACAGAAAAACAATGCAAAAAATTCAGATCACTCAATGAAAT
Organism: Epiperipatus broadwayi; assembly: GCA_028023455.1. NCBI lineage: Eukaryota > Metazoa > Onychophora > Udeonychophora > Euonychophora > Peripatidae > Epiperipatus > Epiperipatus broadwayi. The sequence goes on along the minus strand of JAQFVV010006202.1, from coordinate 15,904,365 downwards.
GTAAAGAGGTATGTTAGGAGTAATGAGAAGAGAGTGAAAACAAAATATTCATGTAAGGGAACAAACAGATATTATTGATATTAAAATAATTAAGAAATTGAAATGGAGTTGAGCTGAACATATTGCTAAAAGAGATGATAATAGATTAATAGTGTTAAATGGAATTTGTTGGAACAATGTGGAAAAGAGAAACTTGACAAAGTTTGGAGAGACCTTCACCCTGCAATGGATTGGCAATGTTTTAAAATGATGGTGACATCTTTTAACTAATAATTTATGGGTAGATATATGCAACTATAACATCTTCTGTAATGCCACAGATATAAAGATGCAAAGGAAGCATTTATCTACCTTACTTTATGAAGATTCTTTCAACGCTTCACTATTTAATGCCAAATTACTGTTAAGGACTTACATAAAGTCTACAGCCACATGATGGTACCTATACATAATTCTCAAGCTAGATCATTTAATTATAAAATTCAAATTAATGTTAAAAAGTTTTCTCCTTCAACCATGTCTGCATTTTACCAAACATAATAAAAAATTTGACTGCAATAAGAACTTATTCTTTTTAAAATAAAAATAAAGATTGTTGAAATCATTCCAAATCATGTCATGTTCAATTGCAAGTTAAACTATTTCAAACTAAATTAGGAAAAAAGTAATGTTTGCAGTGGACAAAATAGAGCCTCAAAGAATAAATAAACTATGTATTTGAGTTGTGATCAGAATTCTAAAATTGATTAGTCTTCATGTAAACCAATGCTACTAATTATATATTTAATAATAGCAAAAACATGGCAATGAATAAAAATGATATATCGAAAATAAATAAATAAAAGGAATGTGGAAAAATACAAAGACCAAATAAAAAAATTGATAAACAGCATGACTAAAAAAAGCATCAATCTACTAGTGTTTTTATGTAATTCGATAACTATAATATTATCTCTTCTGTACAATTATAATGTTAAATATATAAATGTTAGAATACTTAATACATACAAAGCTAGACACGTGTTTATAACTTTTAGCTTTTTTTCATGCTAAGCATGCTTTCAAGTTTATAAACATATGTCTACTTTTTCTGGGTTACATGTCCTAACATTTATATCTTTAATATTACTATTATGATAAATACATTTCTTAATACAGCTACATTTAAATGTCATAGATTTTAACTTAATTAGTGAATGACAAAAACTCACCTCATTCTTTTCCATCCTCTGCTAATATGTAAATCTTTATGGAAACCCACTTTTTATTGTGCGAAGTAAAATATATTTAAGGCATTGAAACTCCACAGATTTGTTTTCACATCTTGAAGTAACATAGATGAGTTGCTTTTCTGAGATATAAAAATGCTTCTTTAATTTATTAAACTTATATTACCAAATATGTTTCATATTAAAAGCCAAAGTTATTTTTTCGTCACTACATTATACATGATTGGCTGATTCAATAACAGTCTGTTTTTATTTACTTTCCGAACCATTAGCAATAAATTTAAAATGATGAACATTGTCTTTGTATAAAGGTCTTATCCAACAGAAAAATAAATTTACATAAGACCAAAAACTCCATTGATCACTGATTAATTTTTGTCAATCATTATTAGCACTAATTATTATGAATATTTATACTTCTCTTAAAAAAGATAAATATGACATCTTAATAATACAATATTTTTATAAATTCATATATATATATATTCAATCTAGTTTTTTTTAAATAGGATAACTTGAAAATATTTTAAAAACCAAATATAGCATTAGATATTGATGCACTGCTTATTAGAATAGATAAGATATAGTTTATTGCTTCACTCTGAATAATCTTTGAGTTTGTTCTTTCCCAGATTTTTTATTGGCTATTAAATCAAATACTTAATATGCATACATTATTTTTTTTTTCTCCAATTCGCATCAATCTATATTCTTCTAGTTAGTGTTTATAATTGATTTCCTGATTTTCTTCAAATGCTAGTTGTAGTACAATAATATAACTAAGCAGTCTATATTTTGTGTCTTATTCCTTTTTTCAGAATTTATATCAATTAGATTTCTATATTACTTCTATTAGTATTAATTTCATATGATTTTTAATACTTTTATTCATACATAGATCTTATATAAAAAAATGATATTTTTATTCTTTTTGAATAATGAATGATAGTTAAATTGATACATTTTAAAATTAAAACGGTATTCATTTTTAAAATGTTTTTATTTAATGTACAAGTTCTGTTTATTTGGATCTAATCTTGTAATCAATTTTTAGCTTCTGCCAAATGGATATTTTTTCAAATTTTGTACACATATTTGATTTCAATGACGATGCAATATTTCAGGGTTATTCAGCAACAGGGATGGTGGATTACATTTCAAACCACATTTAAATGGATTCAGTAAATTTTCAGTTATGCACAATAGATGTCACTATAATTTTAAAGAAAATTTGTTGAAGAAATTTTACTTAAAATAAAAAGAAAAAGAAAGGCAGGATGAATGTTCAATTTCTCTTTGGATTGTTTATATAAAATTTGCTTTTTTAAAATGCTATCTTAATAAAAGTCTTGTAATTGATTTTTAATCTACTTCTTCTGAAAGGATTTTTTACAAGTGTTCCGTTTTTTATGGCAAAACAACATTTGAGAGTTGTCCAACCTAACAATATTGGTAAGTCACATTTCAAACTACACTAAGATCAATTAGATGGTACTGTATTTTTTAAGAAAATGCTTTTATTTAATTTAAGGAAAATTTTTTAAGGACATTTATAGTTAATTAAAATAGAAAAAAAAAAGAAATTACAAAATCTTAAGTTCTTTTTGGATTGTTTCTAAAACTTGCTTTTTTAAACTGCTGCCTTTATAACAACAAACATTGTAAACAATTTTAAATCTTTTTATACATTCAGAATATTTTATTAAATTTTTTTCTTTTGAAACAAAATACACAAACACTAAAAATATGTATAAAATATTTTTAAGAAATGCTTTTATTTAATTTAATGATTAATGTACTAAAAAGCAAAAAACATTTTTTTTGAATCACAATTTGGGTTATTATAAGTAATTTTAAATAAAATTGTGGTACATACATAAGTTAATTAATCCAAATAATAATAAAGTAATCAATTTGATCACAAACTATTGTTTGAATTAATTAATTGATGTCCAAGCTTTTGATTAAAGTTACTTATAATAATCAAAATTGTGGTTCAAGAAAAGTATTTTCTTAAAAAAGTATTATATATATTTTCTCACTAAATTGAATATACATAATCAACTTAATAGACAATTATATATTTTAATCATATATTTATTTTTATCGTACATATGTACATACAAATGAATAAAACTTGATTAGCTGAAAATAAATATATTAGAATATATAGTTGTCTATTAAGTTGATTATGTTTACATATTCAATTCAGTGAGAAAGTATATAAGAAAGATAACATAATGGTTTAAAAAGGAATAACCATCAAGTGAAATATAACAGGTCTGTTATATGGCACACAATATAGTGTGTGTGCAAATATATATATATAAAGTTTAAGGAGAAGTAGAAATAAACACAGACAATTTTTTTAGATATTTTCTACATTCACTGAGAATAATAATCATATAAAGGGTTAAATAATTCTGAATTTAAAACAGAATTTTATTATGAAATAAATATTTTTTAAAAACGTCTAATTAATATTTATTATTTTGATTTTGAAATTTAAAAACAAGCAGAGTTCATTTTGGAAATCTTTTAATTAAAACTTGTATAAAATATCTATTGTTTATTATTAATGCTTGTTTACATTTCTATTATCTATTTTAAAAAAAAAATCTTTGATAAAATTTCCAAATGTATCTTTTTAATTAAAAGTGCTTTTGGAGGGATTAAGATTGTTTCCAATCAAGAGAGATAAAAAAACAGTTTTTAAATCAGTGTTATTGTCACCTCAATCCAAGTCTATAAAAGGGTTAGATAAAAAGATTAGTTCAGTTTGACTTGTAGCTTTTGTAAGAGCTGGTCAGAAGAGTCTAATTTTAATATTGGCCAGCTGCAAAATTGGAATATTAATTTATTTGAAGACAGTTCTTGTCTTAATATTTTTGGTGAAGCAATTTGGCTAATGGCTAGCTGCAAAGTTTGGCTAAAATATTTTGTGAAGAGTTAACTGCAGTTTGTTGGTAACTGTAGCAGAGAGTGGCCACAGTAAAGCTAGCTGCAGAGATGGCTGGCAGAATTATACAGAGGACTGCCACAAAGATAGAAGAATGCAAAGAAGCAGCTGCTCTAATTTACTGCTAAAGTTTTGAATCATGAAACTGATCCACTTCTACATTCATTAGTCTGCTTAAATATGGAGAAGACAGTTTGCTGGCCTGAAGTCTTCAAGTCCAAAACAGAAGGGAACCTAAATCAAGACCAACTTACCTGGATTATAACTTCCTGATTATGACTTTCCTGGACTGATCTACATCAAGAGAAAACACCAGTTCATGAAGAAGTAGTTATATATATGCTGCTATCTATATGCAGAAAAACACTGCTAAATGTATATACAAGAGTTAGTTGTTTTTATATAATTCATTTAAAAATAGACATATATAGAACAATATTATTTTTTAAGTTGTTTAAAAATCTGTATATTTTAAAAGATAACAAGTAAAGTTTTCTTGCATTGAATTAAAATCAAAAAGTCGATAATTAAAAAAAAATCTAAAAAACAGATTTTTATAATAATCAGTTAAAGACTGATTTTATTTTTTTGAAAAAAAAAAGAGACATTTTAAAATGTGTTGATAATTAATCAATCAACTGTCAAAAATTTGATAATACTTATTTTAAAGAAAAAAGACTATTTTCAGCAAAGAGAATTAAATTGTGAAAATAATCTTTAATAATTCTATTGTGATAAATACAAATGTTATGTAGATAAATTAATATATCATGCATCTGTGCAAATTATATATATATGTTTCAGTAAACCTAGTATGTAAAATGTATATCATTTAACTGAAACTTTAATCATTTATTGTATTTTTATATAACTTAAGATTTTGACAATTATTTTGTAATAAGTCAAATATGTTCAGAAATTGAAATGTATTCTTTGTATATTATAAAATTATGTCTGTGTATGGATCTATATATATATGTTTATGGAAACTTATTGTAAATCAATGTAATAACATGAATTTTGTATTAATTATATATATGTAAATCATAATGTGATAATTTGTTTTTATTGTATGTATGTTAATCAAAATCAGAAGGCTTCTAATTGTAAATCAATATCCAATAGACACCTAAAATCTTTTTTTTATTGTTAGTAAACTTATTCAGTTGTTAAAATTGTATTCCATGATCTCTTGATCACATAACAGCAATATAGCTTGTGTTCTTCTGAGCTAATTCATGTATAATGGCCGATTTATTAAATGGGGATATATATTAGTGCTTTTGGGCATCCAGAGATGATCAATCATCATTCTGATTGGCACAAAAGAGAATACTCTTTAAAACCCATGCACTACATTTTATTTTAGTATTATTAGAAGTTAAGTTTATAGTTGGCCAGTAGAAGTGGCCAGAGCATTGATGTTTTAATGTCCCAGTATTATTGTTTTTCTGATTTTTTATTGTTATGTATTCTGATAGATTAGTACTTAAGTAGTGCATCCAAATTAATATGTTTAAATAATTGCCCAAGCTGGCAATGGGTCAAGAGTTAGACTGGTCTACATAAGACCCATTTCCAATCCAGTCACAAGATTGACTGTTGATTTATTGTATTGATGTTATTTGATTGATTGATCATTCATGATGATGAATGGTTATTTCTTTTGAGTATTACATACTGATAATGCTGGTTGATTTATAATTATGCTTTTACTATCATCCCATTACAATATATATATTTTATCATGAAGCGTACAAATCACCATAATGCTAAACTATTTCAGTAATGCTCACTGTAAAATAAATAAGCCTGAATTAATTGCATAAGCAATTAAGACATTATGTTTGTTTCACAGAGAGTGCTGTTAGAATAATTTAGCATTACGGTGGTTTGCATTTTTTATATTTGAATTTCAGCTAGTGTTTTCAACCGATTCTATTTATTACATTTTATTATATATAAATGCTTCTGGTTTGACAACCAAGCATTATAAATCATTCAATGTGGTAAAAATAATATAATTTCACAAACACAATTTTGTTCTCAACACTCTTAAACACACATATATATAATTTTGTACTTCGAGATATTAAATTTATTGATGATAAATTAAATAAAACTTCTAGTTTTATATGAAGTCTTTTGGATATATAAGACTTTGTGTATATATTGTTCATAATGTTTTTATGTTGGTTTTGTTGAAAGATGTAAATGTGTATATTATTTATAAAAACATGCTACATGGAATTTGTTTTATAATTTATTTTAAAATAACTAAGACAACATACACCAATCAAAAAATATATACATTTGAAATGAAAGAGTAGTTTAAAAATGTAAGAAAATGGTTAAAAAATATAAATTTGTAAAATTGAAGACAAGATTCACAGAGAATAACAATCCTTTAACATATAAAATCAGCACAACCCATAAAAGTTCCTTGAAATAGGAATGAAAAAAATTAACGAATAAAGGCCCACCAATCCAACACCAGCATAGAAAAAATTTTCTGCTGTGAGAGAGAGAGAAAAAAAAGATCTGCAGTTAAGAGACCCAAGAACAGTAAGCATTACACACAAAAAAATAGTCATCTGGAAATTTTAAAAATTATGATAACAAAACAAATTACTTAAAATATCAATGTGCTGTGTATAATAATGTTTAACTGAGCACAGATTGTTACATTGGAAGAGTTTGTTCATAGTATTATTTCTGGGAACTTCTGTGTAATAAAAATATAATAGTTAAATAGCTAATGTTTCAGTACAATAACAAGTACTTTCCTCAGAGCTTATTCTTTCTCAAATCATAAAAATATGTGTGGTGAGATTTAACATAGTTATTTTTTTCCTTTGTTATTTTCTCCTCCAATAGCTTTTCCCCAAATCTCATTTATGCTCTTAGGCCTTTTAAAAATCTCTATATCTTCCCTTAGTAGTCTCTGGTCATATTGTTCAATTTTTTCCAGAATATGTGTTTTATTAAAATTGATGTCATAGTTAGTTAATTTAATGTGTGAATAAATGGCTGATGAATTAGATTTTTCTCTAACTTCCAAAATATGTCATGGTGTATATGAAATTCCATGTAAAGGTTCTTTATGTTCATACATCGGATAGATTAATCATTGAATAAACATAAGAAAGGGAAGAGCACATTTTGGCAGTTAGAGAAAAATCTAATTCATCAGCCATTTATTCACACATTAAATTAACTAATCTTGATATCAATTTTAATAAAACACATATTCTGGCAAAAATTGAACATTATGATCAGAAGACTGCTAATGGAGCTATAAAGATTTTTAAAAGTTCTAAGAGCATAAATGAAAAGTATGAATTAAAAAAAAAAAAAACAATATTTGGAAAAAACTATCAGAGAATAAAATATTTTTTAAAACTTCTCAACCAATAGAATAAATGAGGAGAAAATAACAAAGGGAAAAAAATAACAATTTTACATCTCACCACACATATTTTTATTACATGGAAGTTCCGAAAATAATTGAATTCATCATTTATCCATAAGAATATTAGAATTAATATATATATATAAATGCAGTGGTGGAGCTACAAAAATCAGACCTAAGGCAAAAATCTCATTTCCCTTCCCCCATCTAACTTCAAAATGCTAAATTTTTATTATCATTCATTTACATAATTTCAATCATAATGATTTTACTTATTTTAAAAATCTCTCTTCGCCTTTGCAAAATCACGAATCAATTTTCTATAAGTATGAACTGAAATAAACAGATATTAGTAAGATTTTTGTTATTAGTTGTGGAATTTATTTTTACAATACAGCATGCAGAAATACTGAAAACCCTAGTGAGCTATATGTACACTAATGTCAATAAATGTAAAATAAACCACTTACACTTTAGCTTTGATTATATAAAAGTATATCATTTACTGATATAGCTACAAGCAGAGTATGATTTATATATACTAATATAAGTGCATCAATAAATGATATGCTTATATATCACCAAAGCTTAAGTGGTGTGTTTATTCTACATTTTATGTTTACTGCCATTAGTGTACATATAGCTTGCTGGATTTTTTCAGTATTTCTGCATTATTTAATCTATTTTGAGTTATTAGAAATTTAAATTTAATACAATATAATATAAACCAGGGATGGATAAACTTTTCTGATCATAGGCTATATAGAATTTTGTAAAATCTATAGCTGGCAAAGAAAAAAAAAAGTTTACTTTCCGATACTTAACGTACTCATAGTAGAAAAAAGCATTGTGATCATGCTGGAAACTGACCTATTTTCAATGATTTTAAAATTTGTTTTGGGCAATTTCAGAATGATATTTGCATCATATATATAAATGCATGTTCATATGAGGTTTCTTAATCAACTGTATACTATTTAAGTAAATTTAGAGATTTTTCATATGCTACATACAAAATATGCATTGCTTGTTTATATAACTTAATATTTTTGTGGTAAAATTAAAAAAAAACAACAACTTGTTCATGCACAAATCATTGCGCAGATTGTAGCTTTCCCAGCCTTGATGTAAAGTGTTGTCTTTTTAAAGTATAGCATTATGATGTATAATCGGTAAAAAATAAATTATAATACTGTCTAAAATAAATAGTTGTTTATTTAAAATTGATCATCGTTAAAACGAACAAACAAAATATTTTTCTTATATAATTCAAAATAATTTGATATTTATATAACTACAGATTCTGGACTAGGTCCTCTTATAACTACTGTGTCTATGGAACAGAGATGATATGCATGCACATAATTCAAATACACAAAACTAATTTTTTATTTTGATTAATTATTATTTTATATAGTAATTATTAAAAATGTTAAAATTGAGAATGCTTTTGGAAGCACTTAAAGCTGGAAAAAGTCATGTGAATGGAAGAGAGAAAATATGGGAACATAATAAATTTGAAAGTGAGAGAGTATTAAAAAGATTTAGATCCTGAAGATCGATATTAGATTAAACTTAAAATGAATTTAAATGAAAATAATTAAAAAGGACTAAAATAGTATAACCAAAAAAAACTAAAGTATAAAGCAAAACATTTTAAGTTTAAAAATGAGGCAGTTTCACAGTTCAGTTACTGCTGATGCAACACATCAGATTCCAAACCTTCAAACAAATTTTTCTATCTGAAAAATGAAGTTATACAGATTTGAAATTTATTCTGATAAAAAATTTCACAGTAGTCATTAGTTGAAAATATAATGATCTTCAAAAGCAATGGAAAAAGGCAACAAATATTTTAAAATCTCGTTTTTCTTTTTTAGAACTCATTTTAATGTAATTTCCCTTTTATACTATTAAAACCATTTTCAATCCAATTCCTTTTAATTTTATTCAATAAACAGTTTTTACAGCCATTTCTTTTAAGACTTAAATATTTCTGTCATTATCTCATACTATCTATTCTCCCAATTTACACATTTAAAGCGCTCAACTGCTTATATAGCTTCATGTAGTCTCCCATAGGTAGCCCTCGCATTTCTACTTCCCTTGCCCTGGATTTTAATCTGAATGAAATTTTGAATTTTTTTTAGATAGTCAAGAAATTTTAGAATATTTTTAGATAATGATTAGTACTGAAATCATTGGTGTGTGCATACAATTTTAAAATAATGCAAGACCAGAAACTTCTTGAAAAATATTGGATAGGAGATTAAAAAAAATATTTTTTTGTAATTTTAGACACTATAAAATAAGTTTACAATGTTTAAATGAATTAAGCCTGTCATTCTTAATCCTGGCAGTCTTTTTTTTAAGTCTAGACCACCACATATTTTCTTAATTTGTCATAAATACTTCTTTTTTCAAATCATCTTTCATTTGCTTTCTTTTTCCAATTTTTGCATTCATTGCAATGCTTTTTATAACAGTTATTTGTTAAATAAAAATTGAACATATTAGTATTTAACAGTTGCAAAAAATTGTATATTATAAATTGTTTTTAAAAACAGAACCACAACATTACTACCAATTTGTTTGAAATACAAGCTATTTTTTTAATAGAACTATTATTTTAAATAACTAACTTGAGTGGAATGTATCCAAGTTTTTTATATAAATGATTTTTTTTTTTTTTTTGCTAAAAGTATTTGTAATAATCAATCCATGTTCTGTACAAAAATTCAGCAATAAATATTCATAATTTACAGAACTAATTATTGTTTTCAATAAAATAACTTTGGATCAAATTTTACTGTTTCTAACAATATTTATATTAAATCTATAAATGCAATTACATTATCTAGCAAGCTACTTTGAACTTTTTGTATCTAATGGAAGACATTTTAATAAAATGGATATGAATACCATTGTGCAAAATAAATTTAATATCGTTTTCCTGAAGATTTTGTTCTAGTTGTGTTTTTATATTGGACTATATACTAACCTGTTGATGTGCTATTACTTACAGTTGAATGTATTTGGAATATTTAAATAAAGTTAAATTTTTCTAAAGACATTCAACACACATATTAGATGATGGAAATAGTCCAATATAAAAATACAAATATCTGCTTTCATTGATACATTTTGGAATTCTAACAATAGAAAATATCAAGTTATACCTTATACTGAATTCAACACAATTTCCATTGCTGAGTAATTTTCTTTTCAATAAAAGTTGTATTTGTCTATTCATTTAAATCTTCTCAGGACTACGAAATTCATCAAGAGCAGCTATATCAATTTATACATCTTGAAAGCTCCTTAGCAGTAGGCAATGACAATATATTTAAGATTTGAAAACAATTAAGTCTTGAAGAGTTCCTTCCCATCAAGCAAATTTGCACATTACATGTTTCTTTATTTAGGAAAAAAATAAAAGTAGTTAATTATCATCGCTATCTCCTGCTTATGCCATTAAAGTATATTGATATTAGACTTATTTTTACAATTACAATCAGCTGACTGCAAAATTATGAGCTAGCCAGACTTTGTAATCAGACAATTTTAAAGTTCTTTTAATTTTGTTGCAAGCAGAGAAATCCTTAAATAGGACTACCCAAGGATATGAGTGAAACTCCTGACCCATACGGTTCAATTCTGAATCATTATTGATTATACTGCCCCATCCTTTTCCAATTCTAAAGTTTTTGCAAATTTACATTATTATGCGGAAATAGACATTTACAAATACTTATTTTTTTTAAAAACTATACGCGTTTTAGGCAAACAAGATAAACAAATTTTAAATATAGATTTGTAAATATAATAAATTGTTCACTATTTATTTAAAAAAAAAAGAATAGAAAATAAAAGTATTTAAAAATGTTTAAAAAAAAAATCTAAACAGTCACGCTTCATTTCATTTAAGTCGCGTTTTATACGTGATTTGAGTTTAATTACGTTTTTTAATGCCCTCATATATTAACTGATTGTTTTTTTAAATATAGAAATGGATTGAATAAAATTAGTTTAAAACAATTTGTTTAAAAAAACAATACTAATTTGATGACTTATGCTTGGCTATATATATAAAGTATAATATTTTATCACATTAATGATTAGCTTAAATGCAAAAGAAGCATTGAGAAATATTTAGAGCCTATTAAAACTGAAAGTATTAGAAATTTGGTATTGTGAAACAATTAAAAGTGAGTTAAAAATACTATTATAAATAATATCACTTTGATTTAGATGTGAAAAAAAGAGACAAAGATATGTTATTTGTAAATGAAAGCACCAGAGACAGAATGACTACAGAAATTTTATTATAGGATAAAATATTACCAGTAGATGAATACTGTGTGATTTGCAGCACTACAAAAAAAAAAAAGAAAACTAGAAACCATTATAAACTTTGCAGAATATATTAGTTTTTTTATAGCTTCACTATTATTTTATAAGCCACTTACTAATATCTATTTATGGCATCTTTTGATAACTTTTGCATATCGTCTTTCCCTGTAAATAAGACAGTGTCTTATATTAATTTTTGCTTCAAAAGGCACTGTAGGCTTATTTTCAGAGGCTGTCTTATTTTTCAAGTACAAAAATCTATAAATTTATTTAAGTATAAAAATGTATATTTATTCAATCGCTTCTTCCCTTTACAGAAAGCTGTAAGTTTCTTAACCCGAGAGCCCCCCCATCCTTTCTTTACTTATCAGAATATCTTTCTTTTTGCACTCATCTTATCTGGTGATTAGAATATTATTGGATTTAAATTTACCTTCAAATCAAGTGTGAATTGAAGACTTGCTAGACAGAAGTTATCAAATGTGCAAGTTGTAAACACTTTCCAAATTATTTGTAATAACTCTGCTTGGGTATTTTTTTTTAAAAAACTTTTCTTTAGGTGGAAAATAATCTGATTTAACTTATTAAGATAAACTTTGATTTTTAAAATCATTTCCGATCATTTTTTTTAAAAAAATGTTTAAGAAATCAAATTAATTATTCTTTCATCTTGATGTTGAAGCTTTAAAACTAAATCAAGCATTTTAAATCTAAGTATTAAATATAAATAAGTATTTAAATATATAGAAATGAAATTATAAATTGTCCGATATACCGACTTATGGTATATAAATTGTTTCTCTATACAGCTAGAATTCTGTTCATCGATGATCAACGAAAAATACAATCGAGCAATATAATTTATATTACCATTTATTTAAAGCATTTATGACAATAATATTGTTTATTTATACATTCATTACTTTATAATTCAATATGTCCATCGCATGTTTCAATGGGCAAACAAAAGCCATCTATTAGGTTGCCAATCTTAACTAGGGCTTATATTATAAGCAACCTCAAAAATCATGCTAGAGCTTATTTTTTGGTTAGGTCTTATTTTCAGAGAAACACTGTACATCTATCTATTCAAGTATCCTTTGACCATTACTTAACTATATCTATTCACAATATCTTCTGACAAGTACTTTTCCAAATTTTTAATATCTTTTGACTAATTTTGCCTATATCAATTTATAGTATTTTTGATTATTGCTCCTGTTTTGTCTATTCATGATATATCCAATCTCAATTCATACTCATCCTTAATCATATCAATTTACAGAATCATTTTTATTAAATTTCCCCTCTTCAAATTATATTATTTTTATCAAGTAGAATTGATTGAGACTTGTAATTATCTTCCAAAAATAAATGTTTAAATTATTTTAATTATAATTTTAAAAAAAATTATGATTATCAAGTTTATTTTAATAAACTGTCATTTCTTTGGGCATTCCATCATTTGATTTTCAATTGTATGGATGGTTGAAGAGATGGAGGGTGAAATAGATTGAAGCTTGTCCATTAAAATTTGAAGATTTTCCATCTTAATATAAACCAAGCACTGATTATATATATATGTGGGAAATGATCATCTGAACCAACTGATAAATGCTGGATCAGCACAAAATATGTATATTAGAAATTATTTATCTTTTTCACATTGGTCATGTGTATCAGTTGTATGAGATAGAGTGGATAACTGAAGGGGGCTTGAAAATCGGTGTTCAAATCCCCTACAATTAATTCAAATTATTATTCATTTTATATCTTTATTTATATATATAAAATACCAGACAAGCAAATTTGTATATAGGCCATAAATATAAAATTATTTTTTAATGAGTTTTTTTTAGTTTTAATGAGTGTTTAAATTAATTTTTAAAATTCCCAGATAAAGTTTGAGTAAAATTATAAATTAAAATAGTTTATATTAATAAATATGTTAAAAATATTGAATAAAATAATATTATAAATAAAAATTGTTCAAAACAGAAAACGTGTTTTAAAATATAAACCTCCAAAATTAGGGAGGGTGGGGGAATACTTCATTTATTTATAAGTAAAGCCATAAATCCCACAGCAGAAATATTAAGAGGAAAAAAAAATAGTCAAACATTACAAATATTCTCTGAGATCAGAAAAGTTTTTTTTTTTTGGCTAATTATATTTTTTTACTGCCCATAATGTCCAATTTTTCATAAATGATTATGTTAATAAAATCCCCTGACCTGCAGGATAGAAAAAAATAAGCAATTATATACACATAAATTTAATGGGTACAAATAGTTTCTCATGAAAGTAAGAAAATCGAAAATAATATGATACTGTAACTAATTTCATAGGAATCTTTACAAAATTGCTTAAAGTCTAAAAATTTCAGCTAAAATTATTTTATTCGTTTTACAGTTTATAGCAATGATAAAGAATTTTAGTTTTATGAATGTTTCTGGACTTCCAAAGCTTAATTAATCATCCAATTATTTGTTTATGATGAAATGAATGGCAAATAAATTTACCGTTTTTCATTTTTGTTTATATGTTAGTAAATATATATATAATCTGAAAATAATTTTTAAATATTTATTCTTCAGATCTAATTAATTGAAATTTATGATTAAAATTGGCATTAAAGTAATTGTAAATCTAATAAAAATAATATTAATTAGCAAAAATAATTTTTATGTAAAAATTTTCTGAATTAAAATGTGATTTTTTTTTGAGAGTCTATATTTTTAATTAAGAAAGTTTGCTCAGACACAATATAATAAATATCTTCATTTTGATTCTCTAAAGATATGAAAGGAATGATGTTTTGTCTACCACTTGTGAAACCCGCATTATATTATAATACTTTTGCTACATTCAGCTGACTAATAACCATTGATAACCTTCATTTAGTAGTAATTGAGCATCCATTTACTAACCAATATTAGAATGGCTAGTTGAATTGGCTGCCAGCTGATTATTACAAAAAATACCCACTTGTAACAAAAAAATATTCATGGCTCATCCAGCAAGAATAAAACTCCAGGTTATGGTATAGAAAGTAGATGTGCTAACCACTATACCTCAAGGTTGTGTATTTTTCTCTGTAAAATAAGATAATTAGTGAATTTAGATATAATTATTATATATATTTATTAAGAGTTAAAATTATAATTGTTCAGTATTTTGTTTTAAATGAAAATTTCAAAGCTAATAGTGTTTAATTTTGTTCTCTAAAAAATAAAACTTTATTAGGTAGGATATAATTAATGAAGTGCCTATATAAAGATATATAAAAAAAATGAAGCAAAATATATGCAATTCAGTCAAAGCTAGAATTCCTTCTCTCAGTTCTGTAAACATTTTCTCTGAGAGTGACTTGTTTCTTTTTGGTAGTATATTACATGTATATTAATCAGATTTTTATGGGTAAGGAACATTTTAAATTTGTTAAAAACTAATTTTAAAAGAGAATTTTTCCCAATTGCTTTTAGTCAATTTTAATTGTACAATTTTTAATCTGACTTCAAGTTTCAAACAGAATATGTTTTGTAATTATAAAAATGCCAGTAATCATTACAAAATATTACAATAATTTTGTCCACATAAAATTAATGTCCATTCTCCATCACCCACATAAATATATATTATTTCAATTTTTCACTAATTGTAATAATAGGATTATGCATTTTTGCAACAACATCTCCATTATTAATTATATATACCACAATTCCACTTCAATTTTTTCAGCTCCGGTTTTAACTTTTTATTCTATATCACTTTTTTTTTCTTCTGGAGATAGACTAAAACTAATTTCGAGTGACTGCTAATAATGATGATAAGTTTTTTTTAAAAAAATCAATAATTCTTTTAGAAAACTTGAAGCCTTCATTATATTATGTCTAATCACTTCACAAATAATTACTAGACTTTTTAAAAAAAAAAAAAGTAGTTGATACGTTTTAAGCAAAATTAAATAATATATTTAATGGTAAAAATAGAGTCTTTAATATAGCTTCTAAACTATTTGTACCCAATAAATGAATTTAAAAATATATATATTTTTTTACAAAATGAATACTGATAAAAAAAAATCTACTACTTTCTACTTTAAAAATGAAAATTCTGATAACCATTTAAAACAAAAATGCCACATACAAAATAATAAAAGCAAAATGGTTTGAATTCTTCAAATGAGAATATAAAGTAATGAGAAAATTGTTAAGAAGATTTATAACAGTCCTGAAAACAATTTTTGATATTGCACTGCAACAAAAAATATTGTTACATATCCGTCCTTCAATTGTTAAGAAAAAACTGTAAGTAAATGTTGATTAAGATCACAAAAGCGTAGCTAAATAACTCTAAGAGAAACTCAGCCAGCTTATTAGCAGTGTTCAAAAGAAAAACGAATTGCATATTGTAGATTTAATATCCATTCATTCATTTTTGAGATGTAATTCTGCATTTTTCATAAAATGCACTATTTACTATCAGTTGATTTACAATGATTTGAATGTAAGTATAATTTACACTTTTAAATCCTTTAATAGTTTTTAAACGATATTAAATTCTCAATTCTTCATTAAGCAAGCACGACTTGCTATAAAATAATATCTGTGTCCAGACAGATATTACTTCAAGGTAAGAAACCTTTAAATATAAATCAATTTTCTAAGTAGTTCAAACTTGAGATCCTGCTGAAGTTCCCTGATTCTTAGAATCGTCATTTACTTCTCCGTTCAGAGATGTCGAATGCATTATATTAGTTTTGTCTGCTAAAGGATTAGAGTCTTGACGTTTTGAGGGCCTCCTTCTTTGTGAGAAGCGATGATGTCGAGAAAGAGGAGATGTAGCATCATTTAGAGCACTGGGTTTAATAAGATAGCTGGAAAAAAAAAACATACATTTCTAAATGCTAATATTATCATATCTAAAATCTAATAATTAAAAAAAATCTAATAATTTAATATTATATTTATACAATAGTTTAAATATTCTTATTAAATTTGAATTTATTAGTGGATGTGAAGTATAACATATTTAATCTAATTTTTTAATTTTATAAGTACTTATCTACTTTGCACTCGGAACATGAAAAACATTTTAATATAACTTGCACTATAAACAGTAAATATTGGATTGCATGGAATATACATATAATCAACAATAGCTCTGTAGCAATATGAATAGTTAAGCTGAATTCAAATTTTCAATCCACTACTCATTATACCTCTCTCATAGCAAGTGGAAATGATTTTTATTCATCTATATAACAATTTTAGAATGCCTGCAAATTGAATATATAAATATACTTGAAGATACTGAGACAAACAGTGTTCAATAGAGTAGCAGAAATATATCTTAAAATAGATCAAGGAAAGTGATTAATAAAATAAAACGATATCTGGAATGAATATAGCTGATATAATTACTATGTCAGGCCATTAATAATGTATATTAAGTAACGAGAAATTATAAAGGATACTTAGTAGAAAATAAAATCAACATAAGTCAAAAAGAAAAGGCAGACATGAAATCAACTATATGACAGTGAAGCTATTAAAAATATTGTAAATAGAACAATGGCATAAAATAAATATCACTTGTAAAATTTGTGTTACAATCAGGTGTCTACTGATGAATGGTTTAGTAATTATAATTCAGAGCATTTTGATTTTTAAAATTAAATCAAAGAGAAGATTGTAAACAATTATTGGAATTATTCATATATGTATATAGAATATATTTTAAAATATTCAACTATTTAAAAATTTGTTAATGCTAAATTTTTGTAGTATGAGCTATAAAAGAATATTGAATTGGCTATTTTGCCAGTGTGTATAAAAAGAAATGAAATCATTCTTGAGATTTATTTGTAAATTGATAGTTTGGTTCAGTAATGATATAATTATAAGACAAATACTTTAAAGTGTATAAAAGCAATTTTGAAAATAATCTTGTTAAATGTATTGCAAACTTATTAGATACATTTTAATATAGACTAATATTTATTTACTGTAAGATTACAAAATATATTATTACAAAAGAAATAGAAAAATAAATATTAATTTTTTTTTTAATATAATGCTTTTATGTAAACAGTTGATTAAAAAGTAGAAAATAATGTAATCCAACTAAAAACATGTGTCATTTCATTAAAGCATTTGAGTCATTTTTAATTTTTACAGCTTCAAATGTTTTTATGAAATGATATATTTTTTAGTTGGATTATTTTGATAATCAGATTATTTCATTATTTTCTACTTTTTAGTTGGCTATTTACATAAAAGCATTATTTAGAAAAAAAATTAAATATTTTATTTTTTACTTATAAATAAAACTAATTTCAGTTTAACTAAAATAATTTTCTTCATCAGTCTCTTTTTTATTATATTTCCTATTCTCTTCATAAGAGAGCACTTGCTGTCAATAATTTTGACCATTCTATTTCTTCATTTTGATTTTTGAAATGAAAACATATATTCTCTAACTTTTGTTTTACACATTATTTTTTTCACAAAATATTTATGAAATATTAATTGTTTCAGAAGAATAATTCAGATTTTAATAGAAAGTACTGAACAAAATTTTATTCTACAAATGTAATATTTCTATTGGCTCAGTTGCTAAGGATTGTTCCTGGGAAGTTCTAAAGAAAAAAAATTTCCACTGTTAAAATTCAAAAATATGGACATCCTGACAGAAGCACAGACAAAAATGTAGACATACTGACAGAAGCACAGATAGGACAAGTTAATATAAAAGCATATTATAATAAATAAGAATATGTTATAAAATATATATTTTTAAAATAAGAATTCTATAAAATTGTAACCAAACAATCATACTGATAAACAATTTAATAGGATCATATCAAAAACCTCATTGTGGCATTAGGACAGAGAGAAGAGAAAATCTCAGCAATTTGTATGCAGATGAGCAGATTATGGTGTAAGTAGAAAAATAAGATATACAAATACTGAAAGACTAGCTTAATTATCTATTAGTTACCATTTCTGAAATTGATCTAAGTACAATCTTCTACATTATATATTAAAAGCAATTAATGAGGAAAAGTCATGAATTATCAGCAGCCATTCAAAGCATCAATCCACATTATACTTCTTTTTCAGTTATGAATAAAAATATCTATAAGAATATCATTATTGGGTTGAATAGCTGAGCAAAACTATTTTTTGGATTAGGCATCCCTATCTGAAACGCGATTCTCAAAGGAATAGATAGATAGCCTGAATAGCTTAGTCAAAAGCTCAACATGTGTGTGAAAAAAGGACATAATAGAAGTGAATCATGATTTGCAAACCTAGAAAGTACATGCAATGTACTATCACAGAAATCTTCTGAACTATAATATATTGGATTTGTAATGAATTAAAATTTGCAAGTAATAAGGAACAATCATCTGGAAAGACTAGTCTTGTAACTGTAAAGTAAGCAAAAAAAAACAAAAACTATAGTACCCAATGAATTATTATAGATGTGGCAAATCAATTAAAAATTAAACTGATAAAAATATTTTAATGTAATGATAAAGACTTGTAACATATTTAAAAATTTTTAAAATATATATATTCATTACGCAAAATGTGCTGCTTTTGGTGCTTAAGATTTGAGAGAACTTGCCCAGATTTGATATTTCCAGAGCTTAAATTTCTTATCAACTCCCAAGCAATAAACCATTCAATTATTATTTTTATATTAAAATATTTTGGTAAAGATATTTAAGTTTTTTTTTCATTTTTATCTAACCACTAACCATTATACAATCACCATTTCCTATGTCTTTCAATCTTTGAAATAGAGATGTGATGTGATGTATTATGGCTTCTCCTTAAACGAAGTCAAGAATATCTCAGCAATTATGCCCAGATAAACCTGTTAGCCACTTTCTTTTACATTCCCCACTCTAAATTTACCCATAATCTGCTCTATCCCATTTCCACAACATAATTTTTGTCAACTCTATAACCTTTATATCTAAATCCCCCTTATCTTTTCCCAAACCCAGCATAAAAACCAATAATTCACTTTCTGTATAATCACTCTTTTCATATTTATTTTTCCACAACTTCATTATATGTACCCTTTCTGTTTTCAAACATTTACATTCAATTAACAAATGCCTAATATTTTCAATTCCTTCCTTACATAATTTACAAAATAAATCACCCATATTTTTCCATTTACATGTATATTCTTTTGTAGCTAAAGATTCCATTCAACCCTTAAACAATAAACTACTTTCCTTACTATTATATATTAACTCACACCTAATATTCTGTTTATTTTTATATATATTTAAACTCTTTTTACTCTCCATACTATTTCTCCATCTCTCTAACTCCCTAGTCTTTATTAATAAATTTATTCTTTTATCCCATTCCTTACTACCATAACACTCAATAATCCTCTTAACACAATCATCCCATCTTTTGTACAAATATACTGATATAAATTCTTTATCCAAATCTTTTGCATACCACATTACCTTTCTCACCCATCTTGTTACCTGCCCTTTACTCATAACCCAATTAAATACTATTTTAGCTATTCTTTTATTATCCATAAACTGCAATCTACCAAACATTTTCATTTTACTTTTTGCATCTCTCATATGAAAACTTGACCATCCCATTTCTCCTTGAATTGCCTCCCTTGCTGTCCATACTTCTGCATCCAATGCATGTCTTCCTACTTCCCTTTGAGCTTTTTCTAAATAATCTAATATCTTTTTTACTAACATATAATGCATCATTACCATATGTTAACCCTGCTACTGCAACTTTCCATATAATTCTAGCTACATCATATTTATTATATGAAAATACTGTTAATTTCTTTATCAATCCCTTTCTTTTCTTTGCTTCATTTATCAATTTTTTCTCCCATTCATCCAAATAATTTATCTGATTACTTAAAATAATTCCCAAATAACTATATCTATTCACCACACTTAACTTAATATCTCCCAATAAAAATTCTACATCTTCTCTTTCCTCAGTATTAACCATCATTATATTTGATTTTTCTTCATTAAATTTAATCCCCATCTCTTTACCCACCCTTGCACATGTCCTCAACATAACTTCCATATCTTCTCTTTTTTCTGCACACAAAAATATATCATCCGCAAAAAAAAAGACCTGACAAAATATATACTCCCTTACTACCTATTAACGGTATCTCTATCCCTCTTCCTAATCTTTCTATTGCTCTTTCCATTTCACTCAAATACAACACAAACAAAATAGGTGACATAGGGCATCCTTGCCTTAGTCCTACACCATTTTTAACTTTAATTGATTCTATATTCTCTAATTGATATGTATAATAATTATTTTCATATAATTTCTTAATAATATCTATTAAAGCTTCATCCATTCCCAAATTTGCTAAACTTATCCACAATCTATTTTTATTTACTCTATCATATGCCTTCTCTATATCTTCAAGCACAAGTGCGTATGCGGCGCAACTGCTCCCAAAAGCTATTAATACAAATACAAATAGCTAACTAAAAATATTAAAACAGCTGAGCGCTTTCAAAGGATCTTGCCTTCATAATCATAGCTTGCTTACGTTTAAATTTATGCAAATATGCTAATTCCATCTTTTTGATAGAGAAAAACACGTGTCCTTCCTGTTTATGGCATCGCTGTCGCGAGAGATAAATAAAGCCTCTTTGATCTTTCTTTTGAGGTCATGTCTCTCTCTACATACGATGGTAGGATTGTCCGGAATGCACTCATGGTGACTTGTGCACTGGTGCTGATAAAAAACTGAATAAGTAGAAGGATCATTGCGAGCTCTATTGTACGAATACTTGTGTTGTGCCAATCGTGTGGCCAAAGATGCTCTGCTTTCCCCATAATATGTGCCTTTGCAATAGTTATTTGGACAAGCAATGTTATATACTGTATGGGGGGTCTGTAACAGTGGAGTTTGATCTTTGGTATTGTTAATTAGATTGTTAGAATTTGGAGGGGTTCGAAAACAGGCAAGATCCTTTGAAAGCGCTCAGCTGTTTTAATATTTTTAGTTAGCTATTTGTATTTGTATTAATAGCTTTTGGGAGCAGTTGCGCCACACACGCACTTGTGCTTGAATACATACATTTCCCAAAAGTAAAATTATTTAACTTCTCTATATCTATAAAACTCATATATAATTGTTTATCTGCATTCCTACTCATATCCATATGTTGTGTAACTACAAATAAACTATCTCCTATATGCCTATCTAATCTAAAACCTCCTTGCATTTCATCCACTACATTATTCCCTTCCATCCATTTTACAACTTTACTAGCCACCATATATGAGAAAACTTTATATAAAACTGATGTTACCGCTATCGGTCTATAATTATTCAACTTTCTATGATCCTTACCCTTTCCTTTAAATAATAACCTTACTCTTATATTACTCCAACTACTTGGGAAAACTCTATTCTGTGCCATTTTATTAAAACAGGATAATAACTTTACTTTTGCCCTATATCCTAAATTCATTACCATCTCTGCTGCCCATCCATCTAAACCTCTTGCCTTCCCACTTTTCAATTTCTTCTCTACCTCATTTAGTTCATTTTCTGAAAAGCTAATATTCCCATTACTATATTCTTTCATATTTTCTAACATTCTATCATTCACATCTAACATCTTTTCTATATTCATTACATAACTATTTAAGATTCTCTCTAAATCTTCTCTAGAACTACACTCAGTTCTCTCATCATCTAGTAATACTAACTCTCTCTCCCCTACATTTCTCCTTTTAATATAATTCCAAAATTTTTTACTTCCATCTCTTCCACTTTTATTAACATCCTCCAACAATTTACTATTCAATTTCATTCTCTCTCTATAAATATCTATTTTAGCCAACTTCTTCTTTTCTAAGTACTTTTCCCATTTAGCATTAATATCTTTTTCACTTTCCTTATTCTTAATAGCACCCTTATATTCTCTACATGCTTCTTTCCTTTCTTTTACACTTTTACTAATTTTAATTTTTTTATTACTTTTATTCTTTTCAATATTCTCACCTAAAATCCTATTTGCAACTTTTTCTACTTCCTTACACCAATCTTTATACTCATCCCCAACCCACTCTTCCATTATTTCTTCAACTTGTATTTTATACTCTTCCAACTTATTCTTATCATTCAAAACTCTGTACAGTAGTGACATCTAGTACCTACTCATCCAATATCTCCAGACTAGATTCTAAGGTTTGGCTTTAATTATTGAGAAGCCTTGGATCTGAGAGCACTGTGCTTAGATCTTAGGAACTAATGCAGCCTTCCAGAAGCCACCTTTACCTATTTAGTTAATTATAAAACTATTAGTCAGCACAATAATGTTTTCAGTCCAAGCTGATTCTTTTGTATAATCATATACATCTGACTCAATTCAGCATCTATATATTTTGGTGTCTTTGTTTCTTTAATAACCATATTTTGGCAGGATTGGTATTAAACACCTGAACATTACATGATCACCATTTCTTATGATTACACAAACTATTAAAACAGATGCAAAAACTCTCCATACAGTAGGGTCACCTAATTTTGCCTCTTTTTTTAACAGTTTGTATAAGCATAAGAAATGGTGATCATGTAATGTTTTCTGGATTAATACCAATCTTGGCAATTGAGATGATGGTGATATATGGTTAGAACCAAAGACACCAAAATGAATATAACTATACAAGTGAATGAGCTTGGACTGAAATCATTATTGTGATTTCATTTTGGACTCATAGCTTTATAATTAACCAAATAGGTAAAAGATGGCTTTGTAGGGTTGCATTACATCCTAAGATCTAAGGGCAATGCTCACAGATCCAAGGCTCCTCATTAATGAAAGCCACAAGCTAAAAACTTGTCTGGGAATACTGGATGAGTAGGCACTAGATAGGGATTTTGTGCAAATCCTCTTGCATCCATTTATTACTCTGGCTTGCATTGTATGGTACTACTGTATGGAGAGTTTTGTCTCCATTTTAACAGCTTTTTTAAGCATCATCATATGATATTTAGTGGTTTAATACCAATCCTGCCAAATGGGATGATGGTGACTATGATTATTAAAGAACCAAATACATAAAAATGTATAGACCTTAAACTGGATTCAGATCTATATAACTATACAAATGACTAAGCTTGTAAAAATCACACGATCACCATTTCCTATGCTTGCTTATAATTGTTATTAAAAACAGGCAAAACTCTCTATATATTTTGCAACTCAATGCAAGCCAGAGTAATCAATGGATGCCAGAAGAATTGTGCATAAAATCCTCATCTAGTGCAGACCCATCCAGTATCCCCAGATTAGTTTCTAGCTTGTGGCCTTCATCAGTGAGGAGCCTTGGATCTGAGAGCACTGCACCCAGATCTTAGGATCTAATGCAAGCCTCCAGCAGCCACCTTTTATCTCTATTTAACTACAAAACTATGAGTCTTAAATATTTTCAATCCAAGCTCATCAGCTTATATAGTCCTATAGGTCTGAACTCAGTTCAGTAGCTATATATTTTGGTGACTTTTCTCTCAGACCCAAGGCTCTTTACTGACAAAGGCCACAAGCCAGAAACTAGTCTGGGGATATTGGATGAGTAGGCACTAGATGGGGATTTTATGCACAAGTCTTCTGGCATCCATTGATTATTCTGGCTTGCACTGAGTGGCAATACATATAGAGAGTTTTGCCTGTTTTAATGACTGATGGAGAGTTGCATTAGATCATAAGATATAGGTGCAGTGCTCTAAGATCTGAGGCTCTTCACTAATGAAGGCTACAAGCCAGAAACTAGACTGGATATATTGGATGAGTAAAAACTAAATAGGAATTTTAAGCACAAACCTTCTTGCATGAGCAATAATAGCTAACTATTGATAATCATTGTAATTAAATGGGATAATACAAGTTTGTGCATCCAGTTTCTATCAACAATTGTCTATAATTGCCCAGCATTAAGCAATATACAGTTAATTAGATTACTTTATGTATCAAACTTATTAATATAGATGGTAGTATAGTACGATAAAGACTCAACTATAAGCACAATTTATGTTAGAAGAAAAAACTAGTAACACAAGTACACCAAACTCAAAAGATTTCAGGAGCAATCAAAATCATTGATCTCTTCTCTGAATCAAAGATGTTTGTTGAAAAGTAATTTTAATTTCTTTTGGGATGAAGGAAAAAGGAAAGATTTATTATTATTTTTTTCATATACATACATATATATATATATGTAAATGAAAATATTATGTTTTTATCAAATTGATTTTCGAACGAGTTTTATTAATACTATAAGGATTTTTGTTTACTATAATTCTGTTTGATATAATATAGTTACTTACATTATATCTCCTTCTTCTAGCTTGAGATCAGAGCTGGGGTTTATCATAACATAATTAAGGCTGTTTCGCTTATCTGATACATGATCTAAAAATATAAGTATGAGAAGTAAGTGATTTAAATGAATTAAAAAATAAAATTTTAATTTTTATTATAAAATTATGGTCAAAGTTGTTTTACATTTGCATAAAAGTGATGCTATTTATATAAAGAAAGGATTAAGAGAAATTACATAAACCATCATTGTTTGGAAATATAGATTTAGCACAGTCAATCATACTTAAATATCTCAATGAAATACAGATCTTATCTAATTGTAGTTCATTAAGCACTTAATTCTTTATATATTGCTTGTAACAAATTCTCTATTCATTTTCTTATGTTCCCTGAATCTTTCTCATCAATATTATTATTCATTATTTCTAGCTAATTTTCTGCTATACTATTCTTTATTACATTTTTTCTGCTACAGTTCAAAAATTAAATAACTACTTTCTTTTTAAGCTCATTTATCTTTGTGAGTAAATATTTTCTGAGATTATTTGCATCTTCCTCTATACATGTCTCAAATCTTTACAGAATTCTGTTTATTTTTTTAAAAATATTTATTAAGTATCTCATAGAAATAATCTATTCTTGGAAATAATTTTATTCATGATAAGACAGGTAAATTGAAACAAAAAGCACTTTCATTCTTATTGTGGATAACTAAGAATGGGAAAATCCATTGTGAAATGACTTTGGCTCAAGTCCATACTGGGTCAAACTTGAAACCTTCTCCATGCTCCAATATGGAGGATATTTCTTTCATATAGATAGCCCATGATGAACTCAAGTAACTGTGTAGTGTGGTCAGTAAATGAAATTTAATTATTATTAGACGATGTGTAATTCAAGAATGAAATGCTTCTCAAATCCTTATCATTCAGTGATCAGTGAGCTTTGTGAGTAAAATTTTTTTCTCCAATGTTTTTCTGAGAATTTTTTCAGGAAATAAACTATTTAAAGGCTGTATGATTTCCTTTTTACTTTATTGTAAAGTAAGAAAAGCAGAAAATTACTTGAAATCGAATTTAAGATGAATCAAAAACAATTGTAATAATACTAACCGAAGAAGAAATTATAGTGATATTTATGATTTCTGAATGTTTTTTGTATAATAATTCGCTTCATCAAAAAAAAACATGCAGTATTTAAATAAATTTTTATTTGGAAAATGGTAAAAATTTATTACATCATGTTAATTGAATGGTTGTTGAGATTATTATCTAAAGAATATAGCAGTTTTTAAAAAAATATCTGTCCATGTCATGGTTAAAGAATACATATTTAGCAATTAGCAGTTTGGTTTTATTCCAATGTAGAACAATATTTAGCTTTATCCTCATTGACTAATAAAATGATTGTATTCTTAGTAAAGTAAACTGGTTATATAAAAATTAATTCATTTCTAATTGTTATAATTACAATGTGTAATTCTTTCCCTCAAGATATAAATATTTACACTCTTCACAATTTATATTAAATATTTGAATATTCTAAAACAAATAAATAAACAATCTATTTATGATATTCTTTTATAATCATTGGGAAAAATTTTGTTTCCCATGTCATCACACTTTTGTCTTTTCTCTTTAAGACCACCCACAAACTTATTTTGATATTTATTATAAGTTTGTAGATCTACAAACTTCTACATCGTTTTTTTTTTACATTGAATGTGTTTAGAAAAATTTTGAACTTTATTTAAATTTTCCAATTATATTCAATTGTTAGTAATAGCACACATATTAGTATATAACATAGCATTTTGAGTAGTAATATTCAATCTTTTTCAGGTGCTGCAGGTTTGACAAATGGTAGCATTAACAAGAGAATTGAAACTGAATCTTTAGATTTTTGAATGTTGAATTTTAAGGTAATGCTCTAATCAACTCAGCCTTTATACTAAAGGCAATAGTCACTAGAAATTTTATATACTTATCTATGAGGTCCTCCTGATTTCTCTACTTTTTCTAAGAGCAAAGTTAATTAGTATCTTTCAAGTATTATGTGTTGTAAGACTAGACCAACTTATGGGGTATTTGCCATTTTCATGTAAACAGCTTCTTTGAGAGCTTGTACATTTTCCTCTCTATCAAATATTTTCCCAGTTGAACATGTGTTCATTGGTACATAAATAGTCTATTACATTAAATACACCCAGTAATCTTTTTCAGCTGCTTTTATTTCAAAAATTAACCACCATAATACACTACTTCACAGTAACTCCCAAGATTCATGAATTTTTATGGTAGTAACTTTATTGCACATAAGCATTTTCTAAACATATGGTATCTTAAGCAGATTCCACGGGCTGCTGAGTTTGAAAAATTTAATTTGTAAGCTTTGTTATATAACTGTGTCTATGTTCACATAGATAACACATACACAAATATTATGGATAAAAGAATACTTACATAAATTCTTTTGTAATGGCCATATTATCTGATCTTTATTGTTTTTTGTGATATAATAACTTGATAAATTATGATTCTTAATATAAAAAGTTCTGTTAAAAATATTTTACTTCATTTACAAATAATTATATAAAACTTATTTAAAAATATACTTTATCAGTAATATTCATCATGATTGAGTTGCTGTTGATCATCTGACTAAATGGAAGAGTTGTTAATCCATATTTCTGAATCACTAAATACTGGCTGGATATTTTCATCATCTGCAGGTTTCTGAGAAGAATTTAGATTCATCACAGTGAGAGGGACTTTGATTTAAAAAATTTTGCTGAAAGACTGTAATCATAAAAATAAAAAAAATCGATCACATTTTAAATACTTTTGCATACTATAAAAGATAAGCTGCTCATTTTATGCATATTAAGAGTGATTTGAAAGAAATGGATGAGGAGATAATGATGGTGGATTTGAAACTACAGTGGACCCACTTGCAGAATGGACATTCATAAATAATGAAGTTTTCAGAACTTCTAAGCTCTGATCAAGTCTTCAGAGATTATGTAAAATTGTTGCCAACTCCCCTGATGTTGTTTTCCAATCCAGCAATTCTTTATCTTGTATATGGTTAAAAAGCTCATCAATGGGAAAGTTTGTTCCAATTTTTTACAATGATCTCTGAGTTTCATAAGAATATCATTTAAATTATCTCTGACTTTATGTAATAATTTGTGTATTGTAGATATAATCAAATTATCCATAGCTTCTATTTTCTCCTGAGTTCAATCTCAACATGTTGTTGCAATGCTAATGTAAGTGAAATTAAAGATGTTCCATTAAGATAAAAAGATGATTCACTATGACTAGATGTTGGCCTCATTTCATAAGACTCATAAGGTATCTCTTTTTTGGCACTGTTATTAATTTTGGTATAAGATGAACTTTCTAAATCTTTTTCTTGGACAATAAAGTTAAACAATTTGCTACATCACTGCCAACTTTGGCAATCTTTGCACTATGCGTGATTTTTAATTCTCCAATTATCAGAGGAAAAGGTGTTATGGCAAATTCCATGATGGGCAAGATCTTACCTTCCATGAAATGATGGTAACCATGTCAATAATTTTCTATTGCCATTAGTTCATGATGAAGGTTTTGATTAAAGTTTTTCTTCTCCCTTCAGCTGAAGCTTTCATAGGATTACATTCTTTCCTTCTCATCTATATATATAATTAATGTTTTTGCTGGAATAACATTCTTATTCTCAAAAGTATTCCTAATACATATGCTTCTTGAAGAAATAGTGTGTGCAGTAATTCAGGTTCATTGCATCTTATTAATATTGGTACTATTCCTTCGAGTGAATGGTGATGCTGGATTTTTTGACATTCTAAGACTGAAATGACCTCCATTATTTTGAGAAAGGTTTGAAGCTGTTATACTACCCAAGCTTCTTTGTGCAAGATATCCCATAGAACCACTTTTTATGCCAGAATTCACAATTTTTAACTTTTCTGTCAAGTCTCCATCTTCAAGACCCAATTTTCTTCATCTAAGACTGAAGGCTCTATTAAAACATAGTTGTGATAGTTTTTCATTTTTATTTTTTGATTGGAGTCAGAATTCACTTACATCTGTATTGCTAGAAATATCAAAGAGAACACTTTCTTTGTCAGCTATTTCAGAGACACAGCCATGATAGTCCTCCATGTCACTGGTATTTCTTAATGAAATTTAGTCAGAGATGCTAAAGCAGATTTATATTTTCATTTTTTCCAATTTGTAAGTGGAAAAGACTGCCTAGTTCTAGTCTGAAGACTATCTTGTTTTAACTTTTTTATAAGTCTCTGACTTCTATTTTTATCTATTATCTTAATGATAAGAGTTCTTTCACACATCTGAATATCATGAGTCAAATCAAATGAACTTCTATTTCATTGCAAATTGACAAGTGAGTTTTGTAATGTACTACTACTATTTATACTTTTAATGTCTGATTCAGATTTTATGCCAGATATAGAATGTCTACTAAGAGATTCAGAGTCAAACATATCACTGATTTTAGGACCAGATGTAGCTCCAAAAGGAGTGATGGAAGCTTCTGCCCAGGCCTAGAAGATTCTGATTGTATCACATCTTTTATCACTGGTTGTATGATTAGTTTCTCATTAGCCATCTCTTTATTGAGACCATTTCTTTTGTTTTAGAAGCAACTATAATTATTGACAATTGATTTGACATTCTATGTGAAATGTGATCATTATTTTTCTTTTCTTCCTCAATTTCTTAGGGATCTGGAAGTTTTCATTTTGGAGAACATTATCTTTCAGAATCTATGTTCTTTTCAGCAGTGTTTGATTTCATTCATTAACACAATGCCCATAATTAACACTTCATTTATTATTCCAAATACCTGATCAATATTTTTTCCAGCTTCTGCTACTTCAGCAGTTTCATTGACTGTGTAAGTTTCAGATTCACTAACGTTATTCTTAGTTCAGTTCCAATTGAGATAGAAGAACAGGAGGTGTATTTTTACTATAGGCAAACATTTTGTCAATGAGATAGAAAGCATTGTCATTTAATTGTGCTCCTGTTATTTATTTTGATTTAATAATTGGTATAACATTGTGAAATCCATTTTTCAGTGACATAGAATTTTTATGCTGCTGATGCAATAAATACTGTTCTTCATGGTAATGTTCTATTTGTTGATATATGATTTCATTTTTTTTAGCATCCTTCTCTGATGAATTTTTTCTCTTTTTCACTGTCTGATGATCACTTCTAATACTAATAATTTCTTTATTGTCATTAGGAGAGTTATATCCTTTCGAAAAATGACCACCAGTTTTTCTACTAAATGACTGAATCAAAGGTTTAGTGCCATTATCAAAATGTAATATATCTTCCCAATTTCTTGCATAAATGTTCACTTTCTGCAGTTCCTAAATCCCTTAAAACTTTAGAGGATTCATCAAATTTGGCCATCAGTTTTTTGTGATGAAATTATTCATGATTACTAACTATCTTACTTTAATTTGGCGGGTGGAACAAACCTGCTGAAGCTATCATGAATACTCAGCTTGGTTGGTTTGTCATCTTCCAGATCAATTATACATGCTGTGGCCCCATGAGGCTTAGAAGGAATAGTCTTGTTCAGGAAAAAAAAATTCTTTTTTAAAACATTCTCTCTTTCACAGTTCTTTGATGATACATTTAATTTTCCATTTTTTTCTCCTACTGTTTCTTTGTATTCTTGTTTTGCTATATATAAAGTTGAAGTCTTTTAGGTATTTGATGGTTTTCAAAATGTTTTGTTATTTAGTTTATTAAATCCCAGAGTTGCTGTATGAAGGTAAGAATATTGGCCCTCTTGATCATCACTTCACCAAGTAGGTTGACTATAGAGTGGGGTTCCTCTTTTCACAACTTCAGATTCTTTATTTTTGTGTTACTATTATTATTATTACTACTACTATTTGAATTATTACTGTTTCTGTAGTTATCAAAACAAGAAGAAATTTTCACACATTTATTGTTTGAAACTGAAATTGAAGATGCAACTGTATTAACTATATTGATTGCATGATGACTTGGTCTCCATGGAAGGGAGTAAGAATGAGGTGTTAATAGAATAGTTCCCTGAATTGTATCCAGTTGAAGAAATCTGGTAAACAGTTGCACATTAGATTGTAACTGGGAGTTGTAATGCATTGAAAAGTTTGTGGGAATAGTACAACTTCTGTGAACATTGTTAAAAGCAGGTATATAGCACAGTATACCCATAACCTAAATGTGCAGAGGGAGAATTAGATATTTGATTGATAAAATATGAATAAAGACCACTAGGTGTGGGACTCTTGCTATCCCAGAAATGAGTATATATAATAGACAAATGTGAAATGTGAGGAATTTCATAACTATCCACACTGGTAAAGCCACTAGAGGCAGCCAAAGGATAAGTCTGGCAATAGTCATAGTAGTCTGTAGATGGATCCATAGCAGATGTATCAGAAACTGTGACTGTGGAGAAAGAATAGTGTGAACACTCAATTCTTTGCTGATAATTTCTGGGCTCAATGAGAGATTTAGAAGCTTGAGACCATGGAGTAAACCTTAGAAGGTTAGTCACTTCTACTTTTTTATCCTATAAGCTGTAGAATCTTACCCAAATCTTATTGAATAACCATGTTCTGAATTATGACTGTTCAAGTATTCGTTTCATTAACAAAAGTGTTATTTAAACTGCTTAGATTTTTCACTTTAAATTTGTTCTCAAAATGATCATAAGTAACCATAGCATGGTGCTTATTCACACTTCTAGACCACCTAAAAATATCATATTCTGTGGTAGTTTATGCTGTACTGTTGGCTTATTAACCAGATACTGTCAAGTTTGGTTACCCATTTTTGTCAATATCTAAATGCTATGTGTTATAACTTATACCATAAGTTTATGATTTTTCAATCAATTTTCAATGGGATCATTGGTCTCACCAATATACATCCCTCCATATATTTCATAGATGCAGTTCTTGTTTTCAGCATTTCAAGTTTAGGTTTTGTAGATGTTAAAAACTTTTCAGTGTGGTATAGCTTTGGAAAGCTGTTCTGATGTTATATTAATGGCAGATTTTCTTTAGTTTGTCTGCTATATCTAATATGTTTATATATATATATATATTGCTATCTATTTATGATTTTCTTAATGACAACTGATGAATAAACATTCTTCATAA
Organism: Epiperipatus broadwayi; assembly: GCA_028023455.1. Taxonomy (NCBI): domain Eukaryota; kingdom Metazoa; phylum Onychophora; class Udeonychophora; order Euonychophora; family Peripatidae; genus Epiperipatus; species Epiperipatus broadwayi. Next base: position 15,871,830 of record JAQFVV010006202.1, on the reverse strand, counting down.
GAGTTTGTTCTATGTAGATTTCTTTTTCCAAATCACTAGTTTCTGAACAAACATTTTCTGCTCTTTTTTATTGTGATAGTATAATTCAATGTTTTGTATTTTTGATGTGATTGATATATATAATATACTAAGGATTTTCTTTCTGCAAACTGGTTTTGATTTTTCTATGAGGAAGTCTTGTCACAAGAATGTCTAAGAATGCTGATTTTTTATCAAGTTCTGGGTGACAGTGATGATGATCTCATAGACATCTCTTGGTTTTGTTGGAAAAATTCTGTGCTGTATTGAAAAAATGTTATGCAGAATGTTTATAGTCCCATTATGCTATCAATAGAATAAATTGTTATCATCATTTAATCTTTTCCTTGTAATAACATTACTTTATCATATGCTCCATTTGTGAATAAACTTTCCATATCAAAGCTTATCAATATTTCATGTTCTTGATTAATTCTACCAAATGCTTAGGATTTCTGATAAAGAAAGATGTATTATATGCCAAAGGATTAAGAATTTCTAAAAGACATCTTGACAAATTTTGCAAGATGAATCTCTAGGTCTTAATGGAGAATTGTTCTTATAGATTTTAGGTAAATCATTAAAAAAAAAAAAGTCAAGTTAAATGTCACATGACCTAAATCATAAAGATGAGAAATTGTGCTGAAATGTGTTAATTTACTTATTTCTGAATCACTGAAATAAATGCAATGATTTCTGAATAATGCATGTAACTTTAATAACAATCAATCCTTAAGCTATAAAAGCTTTAAGTAATTGACTTTATCACCTTATGTAATTTTGTTTCTACACTTGATATTGAATTTTTTTTACCACTTTTAGTATTGGCCTACTGTGAGAAGATCCTGCATTTTGCTATCACAATCAATTGTTTTTATATTACATTTGCAGAATTGCCTTTGTTAAGAGTTTGATTTCAGTTTTTGGTGTTAATGTTCCTTTTATTCTCCATAATAAATTCTGCTGTTTCTTTTAAAGACAAATTTTTGAGTGACTTTTTCAATGGCTAGCTAAAGGGATATTAGATTGGGTGATGACAAAGTTTGATCATTTTTCTAGAACTGAAATTTCAGCATCTGTTAGATATTTTGAGCTAAAATTTTTAACTGATAAAGCTAGTAGGTTGCTTGGTACAGTATGACTTTTGATATGCCCTTGTTTGTTTACAACTTTTTTTCTTTTGATATTCTTTTATTTTTGCACATAATTAAAAAAATATTTTTACTGTTTAATTTCTCTTGTGAAGTCTTCATTAATAAGTTTATTTTTAAAGAGAATATTGTACATTACCAATGGAATGCAAAGTTTGATGCTAGGAAGACATTTGAACATTTATTCTTTCTCCTAACAAGGCCCTCACTTGCTCTCTGAGCAATTTTCTCAACTCTCTGGAAGTGAATTGGAGATTTTAGGTGCAAACTCTTAGCAACAATCCCTTCAAATTTAAATTTACATAAAAAATTAATTGATTTTTTACTTTGGCCAGTTTCAAACATAATTTTTCATAATGCTTTAAGTTTGTCATATCAGGTGCACACCAAATTCTTAGTGTTTGTCTGAATATTTGTGATAATGGCATTTCTCTAATAATGACTATTTCCATCATCTCAATATATAAAATATTGGAAGTAGAAAAGTTTTATTTAAATTTTTCAATTACATTCAACAAAGAAGTTTTCTGGTTTCTATAATCTACCACCACTATTACAAGCTTAAATGATGTTCAAATTTACCAGATGATAAGTGCATATAATTTAATTCCCAACTCCAGACCAGTTCTGATGTATATATTCATCAATGAGAACTTGGCATCAAAACTGGAAACATTGTTATGCATCTGGCAACCTTATTTAACTTATTTTTTCTCTTGAGAATTTAAAAGTCCTAATATTTTGAAATCCAGCAGCCTGCTTGTATAAATCTAGTAATTACTGATAACTCAAACTTACAATAAATGATATCAGAGTACAGAAAAGACAAACCTTATAATTTCCTTATGCTCATTTTTACATATTTAATTTCTTTCATATTTACATTTGTTTATTCCCTAATTGGAGTTTCTTTTTGTCATTAATTATTCAAATTTTAATGAATGCACTGACTATCCATTGTAAGATAAATAGTAAAATCTGTTTTTGTTTCTATAAATGACATATTGGCAATTAATTAATATATTCAATAACAAACTTGATATATATTTATTCCTTAAGGTTTATTTTACTAACTGAAAACATTGTAATATCAAATGTGATATTCTAATATTTTTTAATACCAATGTTGTGTTTGCACTCACTGTTTAATATGTATAATTTATTAGAACAAATAAACATACATATTATACAATCAATAAATACAATTTGATGTATAATTTAGTCAACAATGGGCTGGTTGTGCTGAGTAACTGGACTAATTTCCAGCTGTATATATTACCTTGCCTCTGAGTTCTAGTCTAACTCTTCTGGCTGTACTAGACAGCTTGTCTCAAGTCTGCCGTAGCCATAGCAACTTCTATCAGGACATGCCTCACTGCATAGATATATCGGTAGTGACTAGCAGAAACACATCTGCTATTGGAAGTGATTTCAATGGAGAGCATGTTCACCACATTCAGTCATTCAAGTAGACAGATGTTCTCTCATATATAGATTTCTCTACCTAATTCCAGCTGTATTTGACAGCCTGCATCATGAGTAGGATTTAACAGTTATTCTCTGGAGAGTATGTACCATCTTTCAGTTTTGACAGTTGTTCTCTCACTTGCCTCCAAAAAGGCTGACTATTTATTGCTTACCTTACTGACAGATAGCCTAATCAATGGTAGGATTTTATACACATATTTCCATATTGGCTATACTTGTTTTTATTCTTTGGCCATGTTTATACATTGGTTGTCCACATGGTTATACATTGGTTAGCAGCAATGCACACTCAATCCAATCAGATAATGAAGGAATTTGGACTAGTCCACTTCTGAAGGCAAGGTTAGATATGACAACCAATATATCTTTTTTATTAGTCATAATCAGAATATTTATGACAAAAAGCATTTGATTTAAGATTAATACCTAAACATCAGAGTTTGGTTAAAATTTATAATGTAATACTAAATATGTAATACTAGATTAAATTAAGGCGAGTAATGACAGATGGTTATCAAGTCCTATATTTCATTGACTTGATCATGGTATCATACTTTCTTGATTCTAACAATTTCTTTCTCATTTCTTGATTCTATTTTAAAATTATTATATAATTTTACAACAGAAAACTTAATATAAATATTTACAAATTAGCGCATACCACTTGATTAGTAAAAAGATTTCCGCATTTAAATACTATGATTTGTAAATTTACCGTAATCATGGCTTGGTAGACCAAGATTTTGCATTCGAAATTTTACTAAATTACTGATTTCTTGTCGTTCTGCTACCAAAGTACTACTGTAATCATCTTCACCATCATCAACAGAAATCTATATATAAGTTAGAATGAAATTTTTGATTTCATTAGAATTGGTAATAATTAGTAAACAAACAAGCAATCATAAAAGATAAACAATAAAATAATAACACAGAATAAAGCAAAAACTAGTTATATAACAAAGTTATTTTAATTAAGTGAAAATTTTTATATATATGGTCCATAAAAAATAAATATAATATTTAGAAAACTCAAATAATAGAAAGTTTATAATAATAATAACAACAATAAACATTAAACTGATTAATTGAAATAAAGTTAAAGAAAAAGATGGAAAGAATAAGCTACAAGAATATAGAGAGACAAAAGTGCTTCAACAGGTAAAGAGATCATCATCATCATTTTCAAAAATTAACCTCTCCATGTTTAACCCATCTTCTCTGTTCACCAACCTCTCTTATCCGCATCACCCCATCAAACTTTCTTATTTCATTCTTTCATCTTACATGTTGTCTCTTTTTAGGTGTTATACGATTTTTTAGAATCCAGTCTAAGGTTTCAATTATCCATTTATTATCATCTCTTCTAGAAATATGTCCAGACTATATCTACACCAGTCTCTTAATTTTTTCAATGATGTCAGTAACGCATGTTTGTCCTCTCACCCATGTGTTTTGTTTTCAGTTTCTTCTTGTTACTCTTAACATGTAAATCTCCATAATTTATTGAGTGGTCTGAAGTCTCTGTATTGCTCTTCTTAGATCCAGAAGTAAGAACTGGTAAAACATATTTAAAAAAACCTTCATTTTCAAATACATAGCCATATTTTCTTTTAATATTAAGTTAATTCTATCAAAAACTCTCCAACCAACTTTAATTCCATAATTAATTTCATCCATTGTATTTCAATCTGTAGTAATAATCTGACAAGGATATTTGTAGTCAACAACTCATTTTCTTCTTTTGAAAAAATGTATTAATGTTTATTTAGTTTTTTTTTTTTAAATATTTACCTTTAGTCCTACTTTCTTATTTTAATCTGATAACTCTTGCAACATTTTCTGAAGATCTAAAACATTTTTTGCAAAAATAATTACATTATCTAAAAAAAAAAACATTTACTCTCCTAGCTTTCCATTTTAATTCACAAAATACTTCTTGCCAAACTTCTGCAAAAAGTTTGGGAAAATATGGAGTCACCCTGTCATATATCTTTCTCTATATTAATCTTTCTAATATCATTTTGTAATCTAATTATTGTTGTTGAATTTTTATAAATATTCATCAGGTTATGATAATATCCTGGGTGTATACTTTGATGATCCAATGCTTTAATTGCTGAAGAAATGCTTATAGAATAAAATGCCTTTTCACAATCTACAAATTCAAAACATAATGATAACTCATATTCATTGATATATATACTTCTCTTGATACTTTGATATAATCCTTTGCACTAAAATCACTTTTAAATCCAGCTTCTTCTTTTGGTTGGTTAAAATCCAAAACTTGCTGTAGACAAGTTGTAATTATCTTGGTAAAATTTTTGTATAGAACTGATAAAAGAATGATAAGTCTGTAATTTCTAATATCTTCTTTATCACCTTGTTAAAATAATAATATAAATACTGCATTCTTCCAATCATTTGGTACATCTTTATCATTTAGATGTTTGGTATACAAATTCACCAATTTTTTTTCAATTTCTTCACTTACTTCTTGAAAATATTGTTTATAATTACACCTTACCTGAATCTTTTCCCTTCTTCATAGATTTAATTGCAAGGCTCACCTTTTTGTTTAAAATCTGGACAATTCAGAAGATTAGTTGTAAGAGATATTTTTCCTTGTTCTTTCTTGCTACATAACTGTTTATAGAACTCTTCTACACACTTCATGATGTCATCTCCTTTTTTAATAATAGTTCCATCTTTTTTTTCTTTTTGCAGAAATAATTTTCTGACCAATATCAAGCTATTATTTACATTCTTGAGACTTTTATTCTCTTCTATAGTATTTCATGTTAAATCACAATTATATTTTCTTATATTGTTATCAATTTTTTTTACACTATTTTACAAAATTCTAATTATTCAATCCATCTTAATGTACCATTTCTATATATTGTCATTTTCTTTCTTTTCTTCATAAATTGTCTTGTTTCAATAAAAATTGTACGGCAAATTGCTGCTTTTTTGTATCAGCAATCTTTGTTGCAGTTTTTAAAAGTATATTAGTTATATTCCTATTGATTTCATTCAAATCTGAATCATATTCAAAATCTGTTAACATTTGAAAATGATATGCAAATTTTAATTTAAATTCATTGAAATGGTATTGAAAATTAGGAATATCAACTGTGTTTTTATTAATAATTTTTGTCTTTCTAGTTTTCCATTAACATGTATCTTATATCTCAATAATCAATGAAACTTCTTGTGTTGAATTTATTAAAAACATTATAATCATGAAATACAAATATTCTGTTAGTAAAGATATAACCCCATGCTGTCCCTTCATTTGGACACCTCCAATTTTATTTATCACTTTTCTCAAAAAATGAATTCATAATATAAAGTTTTTCTTTTTTTTCTTCAACTCCACAAGTCCATGCCCACTCTCATTTCTATACCATAACAAAATTTATTAAAGTCTCCCATGATGACAATTTTAAATATTTATTCTAATGAAAAGCATTTTCTACATCCATACAAAAATTCTTTGTTTCTTCATCATTATGGGATACTATTGGAGCATAAATCTAAATTATCTGCATTTGGTATTATGCTATTAAGTTGAATAACTAATTGTGTCATTCTGTATTATTCCACTTTTTATTTATAATGAACCCCTTACTCCACTTGCTTTGTAGTACAGTACATGCCCACTTTTTAAATCAATTCACCTTTTCTTCTAGCTTCACAAAGTTTAATAATACTCCACTTAATAATAGATAATTTTTCCAATTATTGGAATCTTCCTTCACTTGAAAGTGATTTGCAGTTGTTAAGTATTTAAATGAAAGGTCATCATGAAATGGCAGACTGGGTCTGCAATCAGGAGATTCTTAGTACACTCCATCTTCAATGGTATTTGGTAGAATTAACAAATGTTGCTTGGAGAAAAAAAGAAATAGTTAACAAGTGAAATAGTTAATAAGAATGAAACAGGTTAATTTATAATCATGATATACTAAAAAGATGGTAAGAATGTCTACAATGTCTATTTAAAAAAGAAAATAATTCAATTAATTAAGATCATGAAAATGAAGGTTTTAAACTAGATGATAAAGTTGAGGGCATATTAACAGCTGAAGTAAGTGAAAATTGGTAAAACTATCAGATTTGATACAATACTTAAAGAATTTTTGAAATAAATGGGAGATAAAGAAAATAGTTGAACTTTGAAATATGATATGTAATAGTGGAATTAGGTCTTTGAGGTCTATAATGATTCCAATTACTAAAAAGACAAAAGCTGTTATCATATGGAGAATACAGAAAAATAAGTTTGTTATCTTATGCTTCTAAGGTTTTATTGAAGATTTTAAGCCAAAAAATTTATAGAAAAGATATAACATTATATTGGAGAAGAACCATTTGGTTTTCAGAGAGGGAAAAGCACAAGAAGTGCTATTGGTGTTATTAGAACAATTGCAGAGAGATGTATTGAAAAAGATAAAGGAATTGATATATGTTTTGTGGATTTGAAAGAAGCATTTGACAGAATAATCTGGAAGAAGTTTTTTGGAAACAAAGAAGATTGATTTGGAATATGAATACTGGTCAAAGAATAAAAATTACACTAGATATTAATGATACTGATAAAACGAATGCAGAAAAATAAGTTAGATAAAGATACAATATGTCACCTGTGCTTTATAATATTTATTTAGAAGACATGTTAAGTAAATATTTACATTGTGGAGGAGTAAATATTGGAGGAAGAATAATAAAATATATAAAATTTGCAGATGATATGACTGAGGAAGAGAAGAATTTTCAGAATATGTTGAATAAATTGGAAGAAGTGTTCATAGACAGAGAGGAATACAAAAAAGATTAATTAAAATCCATCATGATATAGTTCAACAAGTAAATAAATTTAGATATTTGGATAGTTGAGTAAAAATGGAAGAAATGAAGATGAATTTAAAAGAAAAATAGGCAAATGACGCATTTAATAAGAGGAAAAAATATTTTGTGGATCTTTGAAGAGAGAATTAAGGAAAGATTAATTAAATATGATGTGTGCAGTGTACTATTTTATGATTGTGAAATGTGGACAATGAGTAAAAAAAAATAAAAAACTGTTGGAGGCTTTTGAGATGTGGTCATAGAGAATGATGGAACAAATAGTTGGATGAAGAAAATGACAAAGGAAGAAGTTTTGAAAAGAATAAATGGAAAAAAAAGATTGATTGAGAAAATTAGAGATAAAAAAAATTGAATTGGACATATATTAAGAAGTAAGATTACTTTAATGAAAGATGTTTTGAAGGAAATGGTGAGTGGAAACAAGAAGAAAAGACAGAAAATATTGACCTTGCTGAATGATGTAAGAAATGGAAAGAGATATGTGGAATTGAAGAGCTGGGCAATGAAGACAATGGAGTGGAGAAATGTACAAAGTTGTGATCCAAGAAAAAGTTGTTGATTTAAAGATATTTTTTTTTTTTTTTTAGATTAAAGATTACAAATTTAAAAAATATGGAAATGTCTTAAAGGAAACATATAAATACAATAATAATTGTAATTATTGCTAATTAAATTATAACAGCAAGCATAATAAATAATATAACAGGGCATGCTGTATTAACTTAAATGTATCTAATTGTAGAAGAAGTAATAATATATAAATATATAAAATAATAAATTAAATAAGACCTTAAAGCAACCAATCACCAGGTGGATGGACAGAAATTTGCTATTAAAAAAATACAAAAGACTTAAGTGTTAATCAGGGAAAAAGTATGAATTGAATAAAGCTTTCCCAAATCAAAAATTTAAAAATATATTATTTTAATACATATTTTTATTTATAAATATTACCAAAATCACACTTTTTGGTTTGGATAAATTACACAAAACACAGAATTGTATCATTCATTTTGAATAATAGATAATTATAAGATGCAAGCCCCCTATCAAGCCATTAGTTTATCAGTAATGTGTAACAGATATAAGTGATTTATAAAATTGATTGAGTCATATATACAAATATCTTTAAAACTATTTTATTACATATAGATAAAAACTGAATCAATCTTTATACTACATCAATTTGAGTTGTGGATTTGATGATTATTGATATAACATAGTGGTATTTTTGTTATTCTTAAGACTTGGTTATTTCTCACAGTAAATAAAAATCATTTGATTTAGAACTAAATATACACTACATCACAACTACTCAAGAAATAATATTTGCAATAGCTTGGACTCTGATATTATTAAAAGATAAAAATGGCATTCTGTAAATTAGCATATGCCTGTTTAGATAAATCTCTCTAAAATAGTTAATGACAAATTTCTACAACCACTGTCACTAATATGATAATCTATTCTCCAACCCTAGTTTGTGCTTATTGTATTTTGATGCATGGATTAACTAACAGTGATTTCTAAAACACATTCAACTGTTAAGCTTCTAAACATCTTAGGCTTTTGAATAACAATATTAAACTCTTTTCCATTGCACCTTTTAATGTAAATCAATCTACAAAAATATTCTTAATGTCTGTTACATTTATATCACTTTTAGTTTGAATGCAATTGACTGAAATTTTAAATTCATGCATATCTTAGTTATTGATAAGCATATTAAAAATCAAGTTTTTTTATAAGTGAGGGAATTTTTTTTGTTGTCTACTCAGAAATTACATTATAATGTATAAAATAATATTACATTTCAATTAGAAATATTTAAATTTTTTGTATAATAGTTTTAATAATTTATGTGTGTATACATATGTTGACATAAAGATTTTTCACAGGTTGCATATATAAAAGACATATTTTGTGTGTTCATTCGTGTTAAAAAATTTAAATATTGATATACCAATGTAAAACTTCTTACATAGGTATGAGTAATCATCGCATCAGTGTTAGGAGAAATGAACATGCTAATGCAGTTAAACAACACTTTTCATCATTAGCACTCTCACTCCATACTAGTACCAGGATCATATCGAGATGTGACAATCTCTCTGTCAGTGCAAAATTAGAGAAGCCATTGAGATATTTAAAAGGCCAGACTATATCAATAAGCAAGATGATACATGCAAATTTCTTCCTACTTGGAAAGATTTTTTAAAAAACATTCTTAATTTAACATTTTTGCTATTGGTGGAACTTTTAACATTTTTTTCAAATCAGTGATTGTAGTGCCTCTACAACCGTCTTTGTACCTTTTATCACCCAGTAGATGACTTGTGTGATCAAGTCAAAATTTTGGTATATCAATATTTACATTTTTTAACACGGATGAACCCGCAAAACATGTCTTTTATATATATATATATGGCTAAAGATATCTATATGCATTTATAGATCAGTATATCTATTGTGACCAAAAGAAACTAAAATATGTAACTATAGAACTGATACATTAAACAGTATAATGAATTAGTTAAATTGCCAATCAATGAAGCTACTTTTATTTATTAATCAAAATTTATATTTTGAAGGAAGATACATATACTTTGAAGAATATGTGAGATCATATTAATGTATTGTTTGAATCATTAAAACCAAATAGAAAGGATGTTTAACTGATTGTGCATATGTGTAAATTCATTCATCTTAAATATTTATAGCAGTGTCTTTTAATATTATGATTATAAGTACTTTACAAAAATCTTGAACAAAAAGACACAATATTTATCAGATGAAAGCAATATCAAACCACCTGTAATGGCAATATAATGATTACAGTATTTTTTTAAAAAAATAAACCTTTGAAGTGATGAAACTTATTTGTTAGAAAATTATATAACAGATATATTAACCTGCAATGCAGATAAAATATAATCAACTGTACATTAAACTTTTTAGGTATATCAATTACAGTAAATTCTAATTAGATTTATGAAACTCTATACTTAACAATAATTACTTAATTTGTTCAAGTAATTTTTTTTACTTTTTAAATCCATAAAAAAAAAAGAGTTAAACTTATTTATCTTTATAAAACTGTAATTTTTCTATCACTGATAAAATTTTCATCCATAAACAAATGTTAAAGCAAGAGTAAATTAAGCCATTTTGATACCAAAAACATAGGAGAAAATGATACAGCTAATTACTGAGATCATTTATCTACAGTTTTATTTAATTATTTAGAATATTCAAAGTCAAGCTTCTATGATTTGAACACATGACTTTGTATTCGGAAGTATGAATTTCTATGAATTCGTTAATATTCATCACAGGAAAAGATTATTAAAATTATCTCATTTACATAAATAAAATTTAAAATTGAAATTTGTCATACCAATATATCAATATTTGGAATCGACATATAATATGCTAGTTTATTTTTTCAAAAATCATGAATTATTTTTATTTTTTGGATATATTTATAAATAGCTACATAAAAATAAACATATGAATTGAAATAATGTGAATTCAATAATGAAAGGCATGATATTTGTTTCATAACTGAATGTTTTCTCATCAGATACTTTGTAAATTATTTATTAGTGATCAAAATGTCTAGTGCATGAGAGATATTATTCATATATATATAATTGACATGGGAAAGCTTGTCAAAAACTTGAAATTGCAGAATTGTTATGATAAGCATATAACCCCAAAACTTATCAATTTGATTAATTAATCCATCTCACCCGTGTCAGGATCTGCCTTGCCAGTTCTGGAATGTTGAGTAATTCCCTGAGAATTACCTGAGTAGGATCTCCTGTCTGAGTCCTATAAATCCCAATTGGAATTTCACAAGTGGTAGAACAAAGTTTCTGATATAACCTTCCATATGTTCTAATCCACATATCTTCCTTGGTAATTTTTTTCTTAAAAAACCCAAACAATTTTAAATGTAACAAAAACATAAAATATTAAAATTATATATTAATTATTATTATTGAAATAAAATCAATACAAAATCAAATTCTAGCGATAGCAAGCAAAAAATAAAAAATATTTTAAAACTGCTAAAATATTATATTTTAATCAAGATATTGAAATGATTGGTAATAAATTTATTGTTAAATAAAAATGTTAAATAATATTATAAATAATCAACCTCTAAATTGTAAATCATAATATTATAAAGCTTATAAAATTAATTTCAGGGGAATGTCATTAATTAGTTATGTCAAGCGCTTAATTTTCACTAACTACAAAGGAGAATTAGGTTAAAATCTTACTTTCCCATAAAATAGATTTTATTTTCATTTGAAAGTGGGAAATATGAAAAATGTTTAAGTTAATGAGTAAATATTGTATTTTAGCCAGAAATATATCATAATCAATTTCATTTCTTTGTGAACTATATGCAAAGATAGGACACCATAAAATATTTGAATAGAATTTCATTATACTAAGACTTTCAATATTTGTTTGAGTTTCCATAAAAGATATATAACATATCTATGTAAAAGCAAAGGCTTCTAAAACGTTGGCACTTTAATGAATATATTGTAAAAAAATTTGGTTTGTTACAAAAAACACTTATTTATAATTGTTAATAGAGAAGAAGATATAAATTAATATTAAAGTTTATCGGCTTAACGTTTTAGAGGATCCATGCCTTATATTCATAGCCTTCATAAAATGTATACTATTTTTTAGCTCCTATCCACCCCACCCTGTATTTGATTTCGAAATAGATTTCTTTCTTTTTCTTATCTTGTCATATTTAAATTGATGTTCTTGAAATAATTTCATTAATCAATAATAATAAACCAATTGTTCATTTCTTTGTTTATTTGTTTAGTTACTGCTCCCCCCCCCCCTTGTTGCAATTTTTAAATATTTTTTTATTGCTCATTCGATTTATTGTCTTTTATTTAATATTATATTCGATTATTATTAGTTTTTTTGGCCATCTTTGTTTTTGTTAAAAATTATCAACTAATTAAATATTTTCAAAGAATGATTAAAATCCGTAAAAACATTATTTATTTTTATCATTGTTTACTCAAAAATAGAAATTAATCAATTAATTTACATACCAAGGCAAGTACATTAAGTATATTTTCTGCCTGGAGTCAAACATTACTATCTCAAAAAATTAATAAAATTAGAGCAAAAAAATAGTGAAATTTCTAATTTAAGCTCTAGGAAATAACATTTTCCTGCAGTTTGTTGATTTGTCTAATCCCATGATAATGATTATATCATTAAAAATATTAATAGTGATATAATGTATTAGTATAGATATATTTAAAACCACAGTTTTTCATTCTTACACTTTCAAACATGTATAGATAAAAATATAAATGATTATTAAAATGAATTTTGACTGAACTAGAATCTTCAGTCAGTCCATATTAAATTTATCTTATAATTATTGTGCTTGTAATATGCTCTCATTGAGTATTTGATTATTATAATAAATTCCCAATTAATCATCATCATCAAACATTATCAATCCACTGCAGGATGAAGATCTCTCCAAGTTCAATCCATCTTCTCCAATCTATAGCTTCACTTCTCCACATCACCCCCACACACTTTTTTATTTCATCCATCCATCTCACATGTGGTCTCTTTCTGGGTCTTTTACAATCTCTTGGAATCCAGTTTAAGATTTCAATTGCTCATCTATTATCATCTCTTCTAGCAATATGTCTAGCCCAACTCCACTTCAGTCTTTTAATTTTTCCAATGATATTAGTAACACCTGTTTGTTCTCTTACCCATATATTGTGTTTTAGATCTCTTCTTAGTACTCCTAACATGCATCTCTCCATACTTCTTTGAGTGGTCTGAAGTCTCTGTATTGCTCTTCTATTACGTATCCAAGTCTCAGATCCATAAATAAGAACTGGTAAAACACATTTATTAAAAACCTTCCTTTTCAAACACATAGGCATATTTCCTTTTAGTATCAAGTTATTTCTACAAAAAGCACTCCAACCAAGTTTAATTCTATGATTAATTTTATCCATTATGTTTCCATCTGTATTAATAATCTGATGAAGGTATTTATAACTGTTAACTTCTTCTAACTCATCATAATCAATTTTTTTTTTCATATTTTGAGAAAACCCATTGAACATTACTTTAGTCTTTTTAACATTTATCTTTAGTTCTACTTTCCTACTTTCATCTGATAACTCCTGCAACATTTTCTGCAGCTCTAAAGCATTATTTGAAAAAGCAACTACATCATCTGCAAAATATAAATGATTTAAATAATTTCCATTTACTTTCATTCCTTTAGCAAATGATAGAAATTATTATATCCCTTTAATCTCAGATACTGGCTTTTATTTTTCTTAAGATTTAAATATTTATTTAATTTTTTAAAAATGTAAACTTTTTTTAATCAATATACACCTTGCCTCAATTTCCATCATATCACAACTATCCAAGAATGTAAAAATTTAAATGACTCTCTCTCATAACATATGAATTCCCTCAAAAGCTCCACTCGTCAGATGAGCTGGAAGCATTAAACACTTAAGTATTAATTTCATGTTTTACCTTGTTATATATACATAGTCCTATTTTTCTCCCAAAGATTTTTTTTTTTTTTACAAGAATACAAATTATAAATTCACAGAGGCTAAAAAAATATCACAACAGTATACTTGAAAATAAATGAACAATAAGTTACAATGTAAAAAATATAAGTGTTGTGATTTAAAAAAGGTCAGAAGATAGTACAAATTCATGAAAGAAGTTGAAAGTTGGGAGGGGGGGGTCATACATATTAAAAAAATTATATTCATTCTTTAATAAAATTAATTTAGTAATGAAAATATGTTATAATTTGTGATCAAAAGATGAGTGATAATAATTTGTATATAAGTTAAAAGATTGTAATAATTATTGAGAGCATGCTACAAACATAACCTTTATAAAGTAAATTGATATAATATATATTATATATAGAACAATAATAAAAGACATATGAAAAGATAAGGGGCCTGAGCTAACTAAAAAAACAATTCAGATTAATTATATTTTAGAAATTATTTCCATTTTTTTTCAGTGTCTGTAACCATATGTTTGAAAGTGTAAGAATAATAAGACATAACTTAAAAATATGTACGAGTTTGCATGTGAGTGAAGAAAATTAAAATGTTAAAAAGTAATATAAAATATGGCATATTAAAATTAAAAAAAGAAAAGTTAAAGTCTATATTTGGTACAAAACAGATGCAAAATGTCTGATCTGATAAAAGATTATCATTATTCATTTATGCATTTATAAAAAGACAATAATATTAAATAAATAAATAAATAATAAAAATATGTTATACTAGGATATACTGCAATAATATGTGTATAAAGATTTTAATAATATTTACTACTGAATAAGATAAAGATTACCATTATTAATTATATTCTGTAATATTCAATTATTTTTTCTTGCTGAATCTATTTTTTTTTTCTCATGTGTCATAGCATCAAACGGGAAGTGAACCTGCTAACCTGGGACACCTCTTGACCACCAATATTTGACAAAAACAGGCTTCATTAGCATAAACAAACAAAAAAAAAGTTCTGATATGTTGGAAAGAATGTTTTTAAAATTTGCTTTGAAAAGTTTATGAAATTGGATTATTATTAAACATATTTCAAGACAAATTTTTAAATTTAAGTCTTTATTTAGACATAAACAGAATAAAAATGAAATATAAATACTGTAATTTTTCTATAAAAAAATCTGATGAATAAATAATTAAATAAATATGTACTATATTCTTAATTTTACAATATTATCTTTTCCTAGAAAATCTAAAATATTTTTTTACAGAACATTTTTCCAAATTTGGATTTATTCTTGGCATAAATAAATGTTTTAAAGAATTACTAACCACTTTTAAAATATTGAACTTTGATTTAGCTGTGAATATAAATCATATCTGATAGAGATCATGAACTGTATCAGTGATGCAGGTATAAAATTGAACCTGAAAAATCAAAGTCTGAAAAGCCCATCTCCCCTTCTCTTAATTTTAAAATGTTAAATTTTTATTTATATTAAAGTTTTTAGCCACTATAAGTAAATTAATAAACTTGCAATTAAAAATCTTTAACTCATATCTGCAATATCACTTACAGGTTCATTTTGAATGCTACCAATGCTCAATAGCTATTATTACATCTTTAAACCTAGTTTAGCCAATTGAATTTTTAAATAAATTTATTATTTTTAATTTACTAAAAGATCAATTAATACCATCCACAACAACGGCGAGAGTAAAGAATAACTTAAAAATGAATTATATTTCATTATATCCACTTTATAAACAACAGGCCTTGGCAATTATCATTCTTAAAATTGCTTAATCGACATTTTTTGATAAGCTTTTCTTTCAACTATGAAATTATTAGAATGGTTTATCAAATGCTTATGAAACAAGTTCTAATTGTAATTATAATTTAAACACATCAAGTGTTTGAAAACATATTAGTGAAAAACTCATGTTGTGTGAAGTAAGTTTTGAGATATGGACTCATTGTGCATGTGAATTACAGGTATTGCCCTTTTTTGTCACTTGATATTCTGTATTACTAAACTATCAGACATTTACATATCTTCCAATGAACAATTTATAACTTATAAATTAATGATCTGACAAAATTAGATTACTCATAACTATTTTACATTTCTTATAAGTTGTAAACATATCAATCAGTTAGAGTTAAGTTTAAATCCAAATAATTATTTTTACATAAATGTTCAGTGTAGTTTGTATTCTGTTATTCTGGAACATAATAAAACAGGATTATAGATTTGGAAAAATTGAATAAAAACACTCAAATATATTAATTGTAACGGTAAAATAAAAAATGTTTAAAAATTAAATGTATAGGTTTTTAAAAACAATATTGAATAAAGATTTTTAAATTTTATCTTAAGTGAAAACAAAATTTTGAAAATAATTAGGGTAATAAATTATTCATTTTATTTAGTTTTAACTTCTTGATAATATTCAGAATTACACTTTTTACTCATAAATCAAAATAAAATAGTTTAAATTATAAAAACAATCTTTCATACCCAAATCTATTACAAAACATTTTCTTTTACGATTTTAAAACAAAAAATCTACATATTTATTTTATATATTATTATAAAGTGCTGTGAAGACAACATTGATTTTGATAATCATATGGATATCATTTCTCTAGAGCGATCTATTATCTGTTTGTCTTTTCTAGCTGTCAGAGGCATATTTATTATGGCAAGTAATAAATAAGCAATAGGTTTTTAAGAAGGTAATTCAGAAAAATAAAGAAGCAAATTCTTTAGAATAATTTTTTAAAAGGCTAATTTCATTTTATGTAAAATTATTTCAATATAAAAGAAGTAATTTAATTTTAAATCAGTTTCATCAGTATAAAAAAATTATAAAAATTAAAAATAATATATATTAAGACCATGTGCCTGAAAAACGACAGTAGGGACCTCTACAAATCTTAACACAAGATTTATTTAAAAGACAATGAAATTGATAAATAAATCAAAAACATAACGTTTAATTATTATCAACTTTAAATTCATTTATTAAACAATATATATCATATTTATGAATAAATCAAAATATATAAATAGCTATAAATTAAAAAGGAAAGTCATTATAATAGTATAGATTGGGTAAAATATGCTAGTACATGCTCTCTTTTTAAATATTTTACATTTCTTTATTAAAAAAAAAAAAAGTAATAAAACCAACTTATAATTGTAATAAAAAGAAATAAAATGGATTAGAGCATTGCTCATAGTAAAAGAAATAAATTGTTGTTAAAATTAAAAATTAAACAAAAAATTATCAAATATTAAAATGAATATTGAAGTGGTTTGCATCAAAACAAATTCAAATTTGTAAAAGAAAGAAATATATATTCTCTCCATTTCTTACTCTTTCTTGTTAAATTAAAAAACATAATTAAAGATTGATTTATAATTATGGAGGGAAACAACATAAAGTATTGGATAATGGGTTTTTTGAATGCAACAATAATTAGCTATAAAAGGATAAAAGGGCTGTGATAACTGATTTAAGAACAGAACATATTTTGCTAAGAGGGTGAATGGATTTGAAAGTGACTGATTTACTATAAAGAGTAGGTCATCATTGAATAGCATATGGTTAGCCACATCTTCCAGTATATAAAATAGTTCCATAGAAAAAAATAGTCTGAAAAATCTGGTCTTAGCATGAAAGAAAAAGTGATACCCATCATCATTTGAAGAATATATTTGCCTTGATCAGAGATTGGAATAATAGTTGCTTATCTCATCCAAAATTATATTACTGATACAACATGAAAGAAGAAATATGCTGATGCTGACCATCCTAACATGAAGCACAACTGTATAATTGAGTTTCCAGCTTAAAATAAGAAAAACTAAGTATAAATAAGAAGATTTAACTATTATTTTGCAATCTGAAATCAGAAGCACTAATGATAAAATATACTTAAGTCATGTGTAAACAGCTTGTAACAATTTTACCAAAACTGATGTAAGCTTACCCAACAATATTAGAAAGTTAGTAAGACCATTTTGGATATGTAAGTATGTCACATTTGACAAAGTTTTAATATCATATGTTCGTGAACTAATATTTATTTAGTTTTTGGTTTACTATATTTAATACTAATTTATTTTACTCTAAAAAAATGATATATATTTATCTGTGTAATTATATGTAGATAAGAATAATATTGTATATGTATTTTTTTTAAATAGAAGGGGGGGGGGGGATAAAGAAATATTTTTAGTTTATAGTAATAAATAAAGTGTAATGGAAGTTATTAAAAGTTATTACATTGGAGAAATTTTATTTTTTATTATGTCTACTCACCATTTTGGAAGAGTTCATTATTTGAGTTGAGGGTGTTGATATATTTATGCTACTGTTACTGCTTATATTAAATTATTGTTGAGTTTAAAGCTTTAGGCTATGTTCAATTCTCATTATGGCATTTCATTCATTCAATAAGATATTAATTAAGTTTGTGCAAAAACCATGGTTGGGTTTCTTGTGTCCCAAGCTATGCTGATGAGATTACCATATGATGAATGATGATTTGAATCTGGTTTCCTGATGATGATGTAATAAGTCTTGGCTAATAGTATCAGTCCAACTCAAAAAAAAGTTCAGAGAGCTTACATCTTTTAGACCATGTTCTCTTTATGTATATGGTAGAGGTATATCCATATGAATGAACTATGATGAGCAGCAAATATTATTGTTACTTGGCTGACCTTACCAGCAATAGGCTTAGAAACTGATATAATCATCATCAATCTTTGATTGGGGTTCAAGATCAAATCCCATTACAATACATACCTACATATATTGACATAAACATGCATTTATACATATAGACAAATTGCCTTTAAAAAGTATAACTTAAATAATAATATCAATACAAAACAACTTCCATATGCAATGAAAACAACAACAACAATAACTATTAGTCTTGCATTGGTGGTCGAGAGGTCAGTGCGACTGCCTTGCACTTGCAGACAGTTGCCCGGGTCGCGGGTTTGCGTCCCGGCCAATGCTATGACACTTAAAAAAAAACAAAAAACAATAACTATTACATAAAATAATATCAAAACTAAAAAAGTACTTATTATTTAATTAACTTAACAAGCCATATAAAATAATAGGTAATTTTTTAGTTTTGATTTTAATTTGTGTAACTGGTATTGAAGGATTGTTACTTTTTATTTAACACACTTTATTAAAGAAAATTATATATACAAAGAGAATTTCTAATAAATAAACTTCTATTAATGTTTCTAATACTACTGTGATGTAATATTTTAAATAATTCTGACAAATTAACATAGGTGATTCAAATGAAGTATGTCAAAACTCTTAGTAGAAGTAAATTTCATCCTCTTAAGAGATTAGCATTATTTTTTTATGAATATTAAATGTTCATTTAGAAAAATATTCACTTAGGATTTAAGAATTTCTAAAAGAGTGATAGATAACTTGCATTCATAACTGGAAATGAACTCTGTTAGATACTATGCAAATCCATGTTCTTCCAGAAAATTCATTAGCAAAATGTACATAATATTAATATTAAAAAAGACCATGAAAAACTCAGATTGTGGTTATTCTTGGGAAAAAACAACTACAAATGGAAAAATTAAAAGCTAAAATCTTGCCATTTTCTTCTACAATTATTAAGAAATCAGACCTCGATTTTACTGCAACTGATTCCTGAGATTTAGATTTTTCATTTACAATTGAATCTTTATCTGCATCTATTATATTAATAACATAATTTGACTTTTTCACTATTAAAAGCTCTTGTTAAAGTGTCATAAGCTTCATTAAATTTGATTTCAAATCCTGGAATAGAAGATATCTGATGAGGAGTTTTTGAAGGTCATATTCTGCTTGTAATTCTTCACTTGCAAAAACTCTGATAGTTTTTTTATCTCCTTTTATTTGGATTAAATATTGGTGGGGTATAATTGAAATATTAAATGACTTACAAATTGATGCAATATATCCTAAAATTTTGAGATGACAAACATACAGTTGACTTATGTACTTATTTGTACATTTTTTTAAGCGAAGCAAACTACTAGATTGATAAAAACCCTTCCATGTTTTTGATTGCGAAATTTTCTGACTTTACAATGGATAAAGCCATGATACATCTTAGTTAAAGAAAGATTTTAGAATTATCTATATTACTGTTACTTTTTATTTATTTATTTCATTATATATACAAGTTATTGTATATATCGATGTTGTTAATATTTAACAAAAGTATTTTTTAAAAGGCAATTTATAAAATTGCATATATGGAATGTATATACATTAGGTATATTTTATATTTTTAATTATTTGTATATTTTTAATTATTTGTATACATGTGTGTGCACATATACATATCGATTAATGATAATCTTGTGGAAGGAAATTAATCTTCACACATGCGCTATTAGATTAAATTTACTTGCGCTTATTGATGGGTAAATGCATGTAAATTTAATCTAATAGTAACATATGTGAAGATTAATTTCCATCCACAAAGATTACAATTATATACATCGCTAAATTATTTGTTTATATATATATATTGATTAATGAATGGTTATAAATGTGAAAATGATTAAAAGTTTAATGTTTTTATATTTATTTATACAATTATTGTTTATAATTTTCATTTTCAATTTTTCAAACTTTTTTTGTAGTTAATTTCTGAGAATGGCTAATGATTAAACAATTAATTGTTATTATAAATAAAATTTTCCTCTAAAGAAGAGAAAATAATAGTTGTTTGTTTTTATAATCACATATATGTTTAAACTTATATATCATAATCAAATATCAAAATTATAATATATGAGTTAAAGCACATCTAACTCCAGCTCCTATACAGTGTTATTTTAAATAAGCATAAAAGGTATTACAAATATAGCACTATTATTTTTAATTCTTTCTAGCAGACATTTTCTACTAAAAATATTTAATAAAAATGATTTACAAATTTTGGACTTACTGAGCATAAATGACCCGATCCTGGGGCTTGATCAATTCCAAGTAATAATCTCACAAAGGTGATAAGGTATTCTTTAACAAAAGCCTGAAAACAAATATATATATACTTCCTACAAATTTTTATTAGAGTAGATTGATAAATTGTAAATTTTTGATTATAAATATATACACGCACACAACTTATTAATATGTTATTTTGTCAGGTAAAATAAATGATAATTTTTTAAAAACTCAATTCTATTTAATGTATTAAAAAATAATATACATTAAAATTCAGAATATTTTTTTTGTAATATATCTACCCAAATTTCAAAAAATGATCAAAGTAAGAAAAAAATTAAGATGAAAATACTACTAGGAAGGATAAAATAAGATTTTTGTAAGATTAGTGTGAAAATAGACAAAACTCTCCATACAGTAGAGCTACTCAGTGCAAGCCAGACTAATCAATAGATGCCAGAAGGCTTGCACATAAAATATCTATCTAGTGCCTACTCATCCAATATCACCAGACTAGTTTCTAGCTTATGGCTTCCATCGGTGAGGAGCCTTGGATCAGAGAGCACTGCACCAAGATCTTGGGATCTAATGTAACCAGCAGCCACCTTTTATTTCTACTTAACTACAAAAACTATGAATCTAAAACTGAAACAACAATAATATTTTCAATCCAAGCTCATTATCTTATATAGTCATATAGGTCTGAACACAGTTCAGTACTGATACATTTTAGTATCTTTGGAACTTTAATAACCATAGCCACCACTATCCTATTAGGAAGGATTTGTGTTAAACCATTAAACATCACATGATCACCATTTCTTATGCTTGCTCATAACTGTTATTAAAACAGGCAAAACTTTTCATACAGTAGGGCTACTCAGTGCAAGCCAGATTAATCAATGGATGCCAGAAGGCTTGTGCATAAAATTTCTATCTAGTGCTTACTCATCCAATATCCTGACTAGTTTCTAGCTTATGGCTTTCATCAGTAAGGAGCCTTGGATCTGAGAGCACTGCACCTAGATCTTAGGATTTAATGCAACCCTCCAGAAGCCACTTTTTATCTCTACTTAACTACAAAACTATGAGTCTAAAATTGAAAACACAATAACGAAATGGTGATCATGTGATGTTTATTGTGAAAATATTAAATTTGAATTAAGATTGGTAAATTGTTTTTTAGAATGTTATTTTATATAAAATAAAAACATGGGTCATTAAGAAGACTGAATGAATGATTTTGAACATATGAATTTGGGGTGGATAGGTGTAAACGTTCAATGAACACTTTTAATAATATTAAGAAGATATGAACATTAAGAGTAAAAAGAAGACAAAACATACACTAAAGAAATTTAAAAAAGCTGAATTGGACATACTAGAGATATGTAAATAGTAAGAGATATTTTAGGTTAAAAGTTGATTGATCTTATAAAAATGAGTTAATTTAAATTAAAACATGATCCTGACCAAAAACAACAATCTAACAATACAGCAACGATAAAAAAATATTGAGGGGAGGGTTATGTTTTTTGAGCAGATGACTGAAGAGCCAAACTGAGATCAGTTCACCAGCTTTTCTATTATTATTACATGAATTATATTCAGGTAGAAAATGTAATTCTTCGGGAATGGGGGGTATGAATGGAGAGATAGAAAAAAATACATCTTCACAAACAATATTAATTTTCCAGCAGATTCAAACTTTTTTTTAAAAATTAATATTTGACTTTGAATTGTAAAATATAACTTACAATATAATAATGAATTTCATTCTGAATTTAAGTTACTATAAAATTTTAATCATTCTCGCATTCTAAAATGCATTGCAATGAATTTTGAGCATGCAATATTTAGTTTTTAAATTCAATTGAATTAGAAAGATGTGATACATTATTACATGTAAACAAAAATTAAAAGCTCGAATAAAATATGAATATTCTTTTAATGATAATGTTTCAGATTCGTTCCAATGAGAATAGATTTTAAATGAAAGATCTTTTAATTTATGTTCAAAATTTATGTGATCAAATAAATAGAGAATTAGTTCATTGGTGCACGAACTGCTTAGTTTTTAGTTGAAATGAAGTATAGAACACATTTAAAATTAATATAAAATGACCACATTTATGAATAATCAAATGTTCCACTTGGATGTTTATATTGTTCTGCTGATTATTAGTCTGGCTTCCTTGCTTTGCTTTTTAAATAGCAATGCTAGTTAATTAACTCATGGCAGTCTTCAGATCTCTGTTTGTCTTATGACACTTAGATCTATTTCTTATTTATACTATATAATATTTTCTCCCAAGAAATCAACTGCTATGGAATTATTTAGATCAGAAGCAGAAATTTGTGTTTAAATAGCTAACTAAATTTGTATTTTCCAGCAATGATTTTTTTTTACTCTTGCATATATGCAGTTTTAGAAGATATGCTCTTTGAATGTAATAATAATTTTGAGTACTGCAAATGCTCATAAAATATGTGATGTAATGTGATTTCTCCTTATACATAGTCAGGAATCTCTCAGAAACTATACCCAGAGAAACCCGTTAGCCACTTTACTTCCCTTTCCATTCCCCACCATAAGTTTTCCCATATCTAGCTCCATTCCATTTCCACAACATAATCTTTGTCAAGTCCATGGCCTTTATATCTAAGCCTGCCTTATCTTTTCCCAAACCCAGCATAAAAACCAATAACCCATTGTTTACATTTGCAAAGGATAAAACAATGTTTGTTGTAACATGCTAAACCACAATAGGATACAAAGTGGACAGCAGCTAAAGACTTGTGAGTTCATAGAACTGCTAGAATAGGTGGGGATGAGTGTATCTATGTGTAGTATTTTTTAAAAATGGCAGACATGTTTGTGCACTCCGAAAAAACTAGAATGTATTCAAGAGGTTATTTTTAGATCGTGCACTGATAACTGAGGAATTTAATTAACATAATGGCGAACATTAATTCCAAAAAATATTTGCTGATGGCAATATTTCTAGATAAGAGACGTTACCTTATTGGACAGGGTATTAATTGCTGCAGTTATCAGAAAGCTATAGAAAAACTGTATAACAACTAGGCAGAGCAGTGTAAGCAGTAGAGGGAGTAGCAGACAGTATTTGAGTGCATCTACAGTAGAGTTACTGTTCAATTCCAGTAGGAGACATCTAGCATCAGTGCTTACGGTTAATGTCCAGCACCCAGTGGAAATATAGTTCACAGGTATAGCTGAAGGAGACCACAGCCTGAGGAAACCGTCTGGATAGCAGCTGAATAAAGAGTTGAGTTTCCAGCGGTTTTCAAGTGAAGTAGACTGTTGCAGAGATGGCAGCTGTAAGAAGCTTAAGGTCAGTTGCAGTGCTTACTAAGAAGAGTTCATGTACAGCTAAACTGGACTGGGGCGAAGGTATGCCCATTGTGAACCGTTTTTGTAGCAGACAGCCTGAAAGAACATCGAGGGAATTGAACGTTAACAAACTGTAGAAATAGAGTCGTTGCAGAGCAGAGCATTCATTGCAAGAGAACAGCAGAGCATTTGTTGCAAGAGAACAGCAGAGCATTCATTGCAAGAGGACAGCAGAGCATTCGTTGCAAGAGAACATCGTGGGAATTTAACATAGAGTGTTGCAGACTATTCGCTATTCAGACTACATAAAATCTAGTGAGTCTTACTGTATATAGTTATTTGCTGACCGCACAGTTATACTTGCAGATATAACATTGGCACAGTCAGATTGGCAGATATAACATTGGCGCAGTCGCATTTGAACCTGTGAGTAGCAAATGAGTTTGAATTACAACAATCTGGTGAAAATGGAAATACCATTTAGTATAACGTTAACAACGGAAGTGAAAGTTTGGAAATAAAATACTTGCGCAGTTAATATCAAAAGCTGAGTCCCACCGCACTTGTGCAGTCACCATTGAATGTAACTGGCAAAGAAGTTTGGCAGCAGTTTGGAATGGAATATTTCTAAGTGAAATAACATGTTTCCTCCAAGTAGGAAAAACAGCAACAAAACACCAAGGAATCGCAACAAGGGTTTGTCTGGAGTGGAGGGAGGTGTAGTATTTTGTAAAAATGGCAGACATGTTTGTGCACTCCAGAAAAACTAGAATGTATTCGAGAGGTTGTTTTTAGATTGCGCACTAATAACTGAGGAATTTAATTAACGTAATGGTAAATGTTAATTCCAAAAAATTATTTGCTGATGGCAAATATTTCTAGATAAGAGACGTTACCTTATTGGACAGGGTATTAATTGCTGCAGTTATCAGAAAGCTATAGAAAGACTGTATAACAACTAGGCAGAGCAGTGTAAGCAGTAGAGGGAGTAGCAGACAGTATTTGAGTTAATTTATGATAATAGTAAGGAAAGTAGTTTATTATTTAAGGCTTGAATGGGATCGTTAGCAACAAGAGAATATACATGTAAATGGAAAGCCATGGATAATTTAGTGTGCAAATTGTGTAAGGAAGGTATAGAAAATATTAGGCACCTGTTGAATGAACGTAAATGCTTGAAAGCAGAAAGGGTACAGATAATGAAGTTATGGGAGAATAGACATGAACAAAGTGACTATACAGAAAGTGAGTTATTAGTTTTTATGTTGGGTTTGCAAAGAGATAAGGGGGATTTAGATATAAATGCCATAGAGTTGACAAAGATTATGTTGTGGAAATGGGATGGGGCAGAATATGGGAAGACTTAAGAGTGGGGAATGGAGAATAAAATGGCTAACAGGTTTACCTGGGCATAATTGCTGAGATATTCTTGACTTCATTTAAGGAGAAGTCAAATACATCACATCACATCAGCATCTACAGTAGAGTTACTGTTCAATTCCAGTAGGAGACATCTAGCATCAGTGCTTGCGATTAATGTCCAGCGCCCAGTGGAAATGTAGTTCACGGGTATAGCTGAAGGAGACCACAACCTGAGGAAACCGTCTGGATAGGAGCTGAATAAAGAGTTGAGTTTCCAGCGGTTTTCAAGTGAAGTAGACTGTTGCAGAGACAGAAGCTATAAGGAGCTTAAGGTCAGTTGCAGTGCTTACTAGGAAGAGTTCATGTACAGCTAAACTGGACAGGGGCGAAGGTATGCTCATTGTGAACTATTTTTGTAGCAGCCAGCCTGAAAGAACATCGAGGGAATTGAACTTTAGTGAACTGTAGAAACAGAGTCATTGCAGAGCATTCGTTGCAAGAAAACAGCAGAGCATTCGTTGCAAGAGAACAGCAGAGCATTCATTGCAAGAGAACAGCAGTATGTTCAAAGATTGCTTTTTTATAATCTATTTAATGACTTTCCCTTGAGTAATATTAATTTCCTAAAATAGTTAGGATATATAATTTTTTTATTATTGCAAGATAACATAAAAAAGTCTTCAAGAAGTAAGTTCAAACAATCACCAATGTTTAGATATGCTATTAGACATAAAGTTGATATATGCAAAGATCTGTACTTTGAATAATGGGTTAATTAAAAAAAATAACATGAGAGCTTTATTGCTCAAGAATTCATGAGAACTTTGATCATCAGGAGTAACAGAAATGGGTGTAATCTGAAAATTTTAACTTTCAGAATCTGTCATTCTACCTCTGCATTAAAACATACAGGGCATTCTATTCTTTAATGAAAAATAATGTTTTATTATTTTCAAAATATTATCATTAAATCTATTTATTTTATTAAATTTTTTTTTAAAAAAAAAGTAAAACTGAATTTTAGAAAGCCTTAATCTGAAATTACATTGAATGCTATTTAAAAAAGTGATAAACATAACCATGTAAGAGATATGAATAACCATGTATTAAAGCTAAAAGCCAATGAGGTCAAAATCCATGGGAATATGATATATTTCAGAGATGAAGGCAATACTTTTTATCACATTCATATAATTAGTAGATAGGAATTTATTTAACCAACCCAAATTAATCTGCATTGATTAAACCTGCTTATGATGTAAAAATGTTTAAGCTTTACACAGTTTAGACTCAAACATATACAGCTAGTAAGTACCTTAATCATTGTTTCATAAAACCCTTTTCTATATATTATGTTCAAGGTTCATCCAGTTGAACTCAAACACATATAGCTGGTAAGTACCTTAATCATTTTTTATAAAGCCCTTAAACTACATGCTACATAATACTATGAATATCATTTTTTTAATTCAACAAAATTGACAAAAATAATTATGTATGCTATAATATATAGTAGCCTATAATTGTATGGTGAAGCATTTCCATCATCTAATACCAATTGTAAAATATTTTTTAGAAAAATTCAAACTTTATTTAAATTTTCAAATACATTCAACTGAAAGTGCACAGACTAGTATACAATTATGGTTCAAATAATATTATTCTTTTATCTTAGCCTAAGCAGTGACTGTACTAACAAGGTATCAAAGTGGATATTTACATTTGTGAATGTTGAATTTAAGGCATCATTCTTAACATCTAGGCATACTAGTTTATATCATTTTCAATCTGTGTAATGGTAATTTTACTCAAATGTCAAAACATACATATTGTATTTAACAAAAATATTTTACCTTTAAAGCAAATAATTTTTAAGAGTTATAGTTAATAAATAAAGTTTTTTTTTGCAACTTTACCTGATAGAGTAAAGTATCTAACATACTGGCACTGAAAACATTTCCTGCTGCAAATGGAAGCCTGAACATGTATGACATGTGAGATCCTCTTTCTTTTTCTTTCTAAAAATATAATTAAGTTTTCATATTACTATATAAACTTAAATATTAAAATGTACATAAAAATATATTTTAATGACTTTGTATGTGGAGAGTAGAAAAGGCTAGTTGTCTAAAACACGTCCTGCAATGGCAATATATGAAATAAATAGATAATATAGTAGAAGGCATTTTAAAGATTTAACATTGCTTTGTTAATTTCATATATTTATACTGCTGTATAGATTCAACTGAAGCAAAATTTAAAAGACACAGAGTATTATAAGAAACAAAACATTAATTGCACAGGGAAGTTATGTAGAAAGTCCCTTGATGTATTTATGTTCTGAAGCATGTATGACCATTCACTATTCTCTTGTTTCAAAATTCCTCAATATTATAGAACATTCAAGTATATAGTAGCAGAGATCATTCAATAGAGTTACATATTTTTGCATTTGTATTTCTCTTGAAAATTATTATTGTTCAATAATACAATAAATATTCAGTTTTTTGTCTTTATTCTAAATATGACATATATTCAAATATTATTTTTTCATTTCAGTTATCTTTCATCTATTGTGAAACTTAAGCCAAGAATATTATATTACTAATAATGTACGTATATTAATATCAAATCATTATGACATATAATTATTGCTAAACTAAACTCAATTTTGGCTATATAATATGTTTAATCCATAAAAAAGACTATAGAATTTGTAATACCTATTATAATAAATTTATGATTTTGTGACTATTGTAAGAACATTCACCAGACTCAAAATGATCAAACTGTTGCAATAAAATTATAGCATAGTATTTCAGTTTAAAAAATGTTAACAATTGTCTATTATTAGAGATATTTAGTTGTAGTGAAAAATATTATGACATAATAATGGTAGGTGCATCCATATACTATACCTAAAATTTAGGAGTTCAAATTCACAAGCAGGATTAGGACTTTACTTTCAGTCATATTGCTCATAGTCAATCTAGCCATACTAAAGTGATAAATAAATGGAGATCTAGCTATTATATTGAGGTAAATATTGTTCTGACAAAAAAGAATAATAAAATGCAGTCTTTTCCATTGGTGGAAGGGATTATACTCTTACAAATACTGAGCATGTGCTTTATCCTTACATTATTGGACATTGTAATTATTTAATCTTGAGTATGAGATCTGAACTGGCTTTTATCAATTAAAACAATTAGATTCAGAGTTCACTTCAGAATTAAATAGGCACAGATAGTTTGTTTAAAAGAAAGATGGACTCTGGTAATTTTAAATATGGTTTTGAAAACAACTGGTTTTTTAAGCATTGGTGAATGTTTTAGTTTTTGACATATCCTTTTTTTAATTTATTGCTCATGTGACATCAAAATTAGATTCACATTAATTGGACATATATAGCTGAAGTTAGATAAAACTAGAATATATTTTTTTTGAAATTTTGAACTTATATTGGAATATATGTTCATACTTTAAACTTTTGCTAAAACTGGTGTGTTCTTCTGAAATAATAAAAATTTTATGAAGTTTGTAGATTTTTAATGGAGTCAATATAAGAATTTCTATTGGAAGCAATGACCTTACTTCAGATTTTTGTGAATGTTTAATTATTATTGAAAATTTTCATTGGAGAACTGAAATTTTCTTTTTGAAATAAATACTTTGTTAAGCAGATATCTTGAGATTTCTAAAATAGTAATAGAAAGAGGTTTTTAAATATTCATTAGACTGGAATTAAATAGCAATGGGTCGTATAAAGATGCAATCAGTGACAGGATTAAATGACCTATTGGATTATTTCATGTTAATTGAATTTTAATGTTTCTAATCATTTTAGATTACATTCATTCTGGCTGATAGGAAAAAGGATGTGGCAGTAACATTCATCTTAAAACTTGTTAATATTTTATTTTAAATATTGTAGTTTGCTGATTTTAAAACAACATGGACTGGTAGTTTAAGAAGAAAGATGAAACTATCATATCATGTAAAATAATGAATTAAATAAATCATTACATAATTTTCGCATCAGACAATTAAGATTTACAATTATCTTACAATTTGTTTTAAACTTCATCAGTATTATTAATAATTTGCCAAATAACAGGTTTTAGACATCAAATAAGATCACTTTGGAATATTTTTGTACCTTATTTTGATCCTCAATGATTACAGTTATTTCCCTCTTTAAAATCATCAATAAATTTCTTTCTTATTTTACCTCTTGACTTCACACATCAATTAGAGTTCATTTCAATATACCTTTCACAATTTCTCTATTTCTAAATACATATCCAATAATTTCTCTTTATAACAACTATCATAAACAATTTCCCTTTTTTTATTTATTCATTTTTTTAAACAATTTTTCTATTTTGGTTCAAATACATATTGTTTTTTTTTTTGTTTTTAAGTGTGGATTTGGAGAAAAGGAAATGGAGACAACTGGAAATAAAAAGTAATAAGCTAAGATAGATCTAATTTTCAATGAGTCATAGAATAGCACCCTACCTTTATTAAAAACCCAAAATAGTTAGTGCAATTCTCATTAAAATTTTATTGCTATTTTCATTTTCAGTTAAACAACTATCCATAAATTTAAAGAATTAATTTGTTTTGTATTTTCCATCCAATCTTTATTATTAGATTTACTTTCACCATTTATTTTCTTTAGTTTATTTACATTTATCTTTATCCTCAACTTCTGAATAATTCTACATAACATTTTGTTAATCTCATCTGCAAGTACAGCTATATTATCAGCAAATATGAACAATGTTTCAAACAATTCCACTGCTAACTATACCCTTATCAAAACAATAACCACTTAACATCTTATTTAAATATATATTAAAATAAAATGAGAGATGGACAAAAAAATCATTATCTTATTCATATTCTTATGACTATCTTTACACAAGAAATATTATTTAATCTTAAAATTACCTTGATACACATAAAAATTTCCTTTATTACAATTTATGATTTCTATTTTCAATATATTTAACAACGTGATTCAATTTCTTCTATCAAATGTCTTATCAAAATCATTAAGAAAAATATTAGCTTTCTTTTCCTCTATCTTTATATATTTTAACAATAACTTTCATAATTCCAATTCCATGCAACTCTAGATTTTCTACAATTTAAAAGTCT
Source organism: Epiperipatus broadwayi (assembly GCA_028023455.1). Classification (NCBI taxonomy): domain Eukaryota; kingdom Metazoa; phylum Onychophora; class Udeonychophora; order Euonychophora; family Peripatidae; genus Epiperipatus; species Epiperipatus broadwayi. The sequence goes on along the minus strand of JAQFVV010006202.1, from coordinate 15,840,826 downwards.
AAACTGTTTTTCTAATAAAAAATTTTCAATTCTATTAAGATCTTTAGCAATGTATTGGTAGCATATAACATAAAATTAATTAAGCTTTTTCAAAATCATAACTAATGAAAAAAAAATCTAATGGCCACTCACCTGAGAAATAAATTATACAGCAGATATTTAATTCTTCTAAATACATTTCCCTTATAGATTTGTACAATTCAACTATGCAATTTACTATTTAAATAATAATAACATTAATGATAATAAAAATAACAACAATCATGCAGAGTATTTTTTTAAAAATAAGAACCCTATATTTTCCCGAAATTACAATTTACTTTATTCCATGTATTTTAAATATATGATTGTAGAAATTGGGAAAATGGTGTAATACCTTCTAAGACATATTTAAATTCAAGTAACACTCCTGAGCTAAGTCCTGTTATAATCAGCATTCAAAAATAATAAAATATTTCTGTTAAATACTAACCAATTTCTTGAATTATTTCGATTGCCCTGTGTAATTTAGCATGGTAATAGAGCTAGATTCAAAATCTGAAGGCTCATCATACATTAAGGGTCATATCAGGATCATATCACATCTCTTTGTGACCAACTAATTCAAATATTTTGTATTTAATTTATAAAACAACATATTATATTTAAAGTGACTAAATAAAATATTAGGACTTGGAGACAATCCTTTTTCCTTATAATTTTCTTCCTTTTTTTCGTTCAAACATAACAAATGTAATTTAAAGTGATCGTGTAACACCTTCACACTCTTATTTTCACATACTTAAGATTTGCCTATACATAAACGTTTGGGTCGAAATAATGGGTGATTCATTCCATTCTTTCTAAAATACTATATCTGGTGTCTGGAAAAATTGAGTATTCATTTATAATTTATCTAAAGCGCATGTGCATTGGCTTAATCGCTAATATTACTATTATTTTTTTTGGAAAATGACTATTAGCAACAATAATAGCAGCAGCATAAATAAAAGTGTTTCAATATCTTTTAAACAAGTCATATGCTGCGTCTTCAACTATGACCAGGCGATTAGCCAACAAATATACAATAAACAATAATAAGGAAAAGTTCTTGCTGCACACATAACACAATATATATACATATATTGTTCATTTTGGTTCACTTCCCATGATGAGTTATTACACACACAATATAAATATAAATAGTTCATTTTGGTTCACCTCCCCCGATGCCCTTCAAGACTGGCTGCGTTAAAAACGGTTTCCTCCATCCTTGGTTTCCCAAACACTTTGATCCCAGTTCAGTTAGCAGCAAGAGAACACATTGGCTTCATCGTAGAGCACTGTGACCGTCACTTTAAGCTCCTTTCAGCTTCCATCTCCACCTGATAAACTCACTGGAAAAATGAATAACGCACTTTGTTACTTAAAATATTTATAGCCCCCTCAGTTGCCTCCAGCAATCCAAGGTTCATCCTTGATATCGTTATCAGTCTTTAATTCCTCTTTGCGTTTTTAATTAAGCATATGATTAATTAATATCGTATCAAGAAATATTTATAATTAGCAAATATTTCTTGGCATTTATCGACGCAATGTTCTTATCGCAAATACATAAATTTAATCATTAATTAAATTTAATACTTATCTATTAGCGATCTAAAATATATTTCTCTAATATATTTTCTACTCTTTCTGGAGTATGCCAATGTAAATATTTTTACAAAATACAACACATATAAGTGTTAATATTTTTGAATCACCTGTATAAATGCAAAAACAATATTTTGAAATACCTTTTCTAATTTGGACAGGTTTAAAGCATAAGTATCCCTGGCTCGGAACTGCATAAATTTCATATTTGAAGACTGAGAGAGTTCTGTAATAATACGGATTGTAGGGAATAACCTAATATAAATAAATTATACTTTAAAATTTTATCTACAGTTTAGGAATTAAAAAAAAACAACAATATAAAATGATAATAATACTTTAGTAAAAAAAAGAATCCAACACCATAAACCATCTTTATAATAACATTAGTAAGCCCAATGCATTGTATTATTGAGCACCAAAAAAACAAAAAAGAAAAAAAAAATCAAGCAAGCAAATAAATAATATAAAATTTAGAGCAACCAACTGTTATTTTTCAGGATGGCCCTTGTGTTAAAATCTACAAACTAGCAAAGCAAAAGCACCTCCAAGCACTGGTAGCCCACCTAAACATAGTCTGAACAGCTACTATGGTATTACAATCTGCCAAATAGTCTTCCTCTGCTGAATTGGAGCTCTCTTTATTGACAACAACAACGTTGTCTGCTAAATTAATTCCTGCTTTTAACAGATCATCCAAGCTAAAAAAAAAAATTAAACATTTTACTTTAATATAAATTTACCAAGAATTTATAATTGGCACAGCTACCTAAAATCTGCATAACATTTTTTAAACTTTATAAATTACTAAGCCAGATTTTAAAATTATAATAATTTTCTATAATTCTAATAAAAATATAAACATAGTCATAAAAAGAGTAATTGTAAAATTAAAATACAGAATTATAAATTTTAAATGCCATTGGCAGTTTAACCCAGTGATGAGATTGACTGACATTAAAACCTTAGAATCTGGATTAAATCCAAAATGAGGAAAATGAATAAAAACTCAATTTGGTCAATCAAACTATTTTTATTATTACAATACTTTAAATATCACTTGATGTCTTAGAAGTCATGTTTGGTTTTAGATAAAACTATTTTCAATATGTTTACAAACTATGTGCCACTAAACTATTTTTATTTTTATATAAGAATGAAGATAAACAACTTAGAATTATATTTATATAGTATTTATAAAGATAGTAGATACAATATAAAATATCTTTTTTTGGTACTAGTTGATTAGCTGTACTATGCCTCTAGGTGATACTGCAGTACCCATCAAGAACTCTCAAGAAGCATGCAAGCGATAAATTTCTATCCAAAATTGCTAAAATCGATGTAAAATTAAAATGCCTAAGGCAACATATCAAAAAACCCAACTAGTACCCTTTTTTTAAAATCAACAGAAAATCCTAGAATATTGACAATAGTATAAATTTAATTACAAAGGCATTCAAATCCAGGATAAAATAAATGCCATAAAAAATCTTTCATTTGTTTTTTTACATTACTACAGGTAAAATAGATATATTAAGTGATCTGCAAAATTTGTATTATTTGAATTAGCCTAACATTATCATAATTTTTTTTTACTAGCCTATAAATAATGTTTAGAGAGAATAGGTTTAGTAAATCTAAAAGATCATTACATGATGTAGTAAAAATGAATGACGCTCCCAAGAACAAATGATTGGAGTAGGCAATAATGGTTTAATGTATGAATCTTTTGTGATATTTCTAAAAATTTTCATTACAATACATGAAGCAAAAAACTTAGTAATGACCAGATAAAAAATCTTATGATTTACTGTTAGGCATGAGATGCATGGTAAGAGAAAACCTGTTTAATTTATTATATTCACTAAGCATAATTATAATCCTTTGCATTTAAACAGCATTTTGTGAGTTTAACAAGAAAAGATTATAAATCTTTAAAGCATTTCATGAACATGCTTTTGATATTTATGGTCAAATTCATAGCTTTAGTAATGACAGCAGGAGATATTGTATGTATAATGGATGGATATGTTATTTTTTTTTTTTATTTACAATCATGACAGACAAAACTAAATTATGGCTTTTATTATCAGTAGGCTGTCAAATTAGCTGACAAGGCAGCAGCAATTTCTGACTGAAGACAGAAGGTGCTTGCAGTATTCAAGATCAAGGTATACATATGTAATGTATAATGAATATGTAAAATAATAATAATAATTGTATAATAATAAGAGTATGTAAAATAAGAATAATAATTGTATAATAATAAGAGTACAATAATGTAGAATAAAACTGATAACTGTAATGTATAATGAATATGTAAAATAAAAAGTAATAATTGTATAAAAAAAAGAGTATGTAAAATAAGAATAATAATTGTATAATAATAAGAGTACAATAATAAATGTAGAATAAAAGTAATAACTGTAAAATATAATGAATATGTAAAATAAGAATAACTGTATAGCAATTATGTATAACGATTGTGTAAAATTACAATGTTGTTAAAACATAGAAAGCCCAGCTGACCTTATAGGGTCAGAAAACTGTGTAAAATACCATATATGGTGAGAAATGTAAAAACACTGCGTGTATGTGAAAACGTATGTGAAAACATCATATATCGTTAGGAAGACACAGCAGTGCTAAGAATCTCTGATTGTGGATTCAGATTGCCATTTTTGATAATGAAACTGCAGATAACATTCAAGTGAAGAAAGATTGCAAAGTGAAGAATTATCTGATATTAAATAGGAGCAATGTTGAACTTCGTGAAATTAGAAGAAATGGTGAAAAGATAATTGATTTGAAAAGCGGTTATCTACTTCACTACAAGACCGTAAATATTGAAGCACAAGTGAAATGGCATTCATTAAGATCAACATGGCAGCAATTGATGGTATATCAGACAGAGTGGCAAAGTTAGGCATAAATTAATGAAAGATACCAACTCCAACAATTTTCTCACTATGTTGAAGTAGAGTATCTTTAAATAAATATAAGAAATGATTTTGATCATAGAAAACAATATTTTAAAATTATCATAGTAGACTTTAATGCTAGAATTGATAAATGATTGAAAAATAAAGATGATTTGAAGACACAGACTTATAGAGTTTGCAGGGAAAAAAGTGTATATTATGAATTTTTTCTTTCAAAAAAAAACAAAACAAAACTAAATGGAAATAAATATGGAATCATTCAAAACAAAAAAATACAGCAAAATTAAATTATATTTTGACTAACAAAAAATATGTATTTCAAAATTATAATGTTCTTAATAGATTCAATACAATAAATAATAATTGATTAATGAGATGTAAGATAATGTATTAATGCAAAATTAGAGAGATAAAAACCATAAAGAAAGACAGTATTAAAAGTTAATATTCCTAATTTTCAGAAATATTCCAATGAATTTAAATAAGAACTTACAAATTATTTTAAAATATTAATAAATATTGAAGAGGACTCACAATTGACTGAAATCAATAAAAAATAACTGACAATTTATTAAAAAATGTAACAAAAATAGTTGATATAAATAAGCAGTAATTTACTTATAAATTGTCTACTGAGGCAAGATAATGTAAAATACGTTAAAAATTTGAATATGTAGAATTTTGTAATATGATAAGAATAAAAGTTAATGATATAAGAAAATATAATTGTGGCAAGAAAACCTATAAAAAAAAAAATAGTCTCAGAAGTGTAAAACAGCATCTTGATGATGAATGCAAAGTTGTAGCAATAAGAAGAAAAGATAAAACTATTACAAAAAATAGGGATGACATCATAAAATACGTTAAAGAATTCTATAAAGAATTACATAGTAATAAAAACAAGAAAAAAAAGTATCCCTTACAATTACCATATCTTCCGAAGTGCCAAGATTTTTAATCTATGAAAAATAAAAACTCCAAGAAATGGAATTATTATTGAGAATTTAAGAAGTGAAAAAAAAATTGTTTGCTGAGCTATATAATAAATGTTACGTTAAAAAATGAACCAAATAATTGGAACAATGTAATAGTAATATTGATATTTAAGAAAGTGATAATGAAGATATCAGAAATGACAGATGGATCAGTTTTCTATCAGTTCTACACAAAATCTTTACCAAAATAATTGCTATTTGTTTATAGAAAACGTTAGATTCTAACCAAACAAAATAATAAGCTGGATTTAAAAGTATTTTTAGTGCACAGACTTGGAATCAAGTATAAATTTTTTTTAATAAAAAACGATGAATATGAATTGCCCTAATGCTTTGAATTTGTAAATTATAAAAAGATATTTGACTCTATACGCATTTCCAGTGATTAAAGCATTGAATTATCTAGATATAGATAGAGGTTATTATCATATTCTGAAGAATATTTATTAAAATGTAATAGCAGTGATTAGATTACATGATAACAATAAGAAGATTGGCATTAATAAAAGCATATAACAGAATGATTTTATATCTCCAAAATTTTACAGCAGTTTTACAAGCAATATTTTGTAAATTAAAATAAGCTAAGGATGTAAAAGTAGATAGAGATTAAATTATCTAGATTTTTCTGATGATGTGGGTTTTTTTTTTTTTTTGCAATTTATGCTTCAAAGCTTCAGGAAATATTTCAAGACTTAAAAGAAAAAAAGTAGGATTAAAGGTAAATGTTAAAAAACTAAAATAATTTTAAATGGATTTTCTTAGAAGAAAATAAATATTAATAATCATGAATTAAAAGAAGTTAACAACTACAAAGACCTTGAAACAAGCAAAACTCTCCATACAGTAGTGCCACTCAGTGCAAGCCAGAGTAATCAATGGATGCCAGAAGGTTTGTGCATAAAATTCCTATCTAGTGCTTACTCATCCAACATTGCCAGACTAGTTTCTGGCTTGTGGCCTTTGTCAGTGAGGAGCCTTAAATCTGAGAACACTATACATAGATCTTAGAAATGGTGATCATGTAATGTTTGGTAGTTTAATACAAAGACCTTGGTTAGATCATTAGTAAGATTAAAACATATTGTATAAAATTAATCAAGAATTAAATTTGGATTGAGTGCTTTTGGTAGAAATAACATTATTAAATGAAAATATGTCAATATGTTATAAAAAGAAGATTTGTAATATATATGTGTTTTACCAATTCTTACATATGGTATCTTAGATTTGGACATTTAACAAAATAGCAGTACAAAGATATCAGGTTTTTCAGTGAAGTATTGAGAGATAAATGTTAGTGATTCACAGAAAGCAGGTGAAATGGGTGAGAGAACAAACAGATATTGCCAACATTACTGAAAAAATTAAAATACTGAAATGGAATTGGGATTGACACATTGCTAGAAAAAATTATGATAGGTAAATAATTGAAGTTTTAAATTAGATTCCTTGAGATTTTCAGAGATCACATATGAGGTAAGTGGATAAAATAAGGAAGTTTTCTGGTGTGATGTAGAGAAAAGAGGCTATGGCTTGGAGAAAGTAGATTAAATTTGGAAAGTTGTTAACCTTGCTATGGATTGATAATGGTTAAAAATGATAATAATTTTTAATTTCAAAAACTATTTGAAATTTCTAGAGCAGGAGTCTGCTATTGCTTAATGCACCTGATTCATATGAATTACAAATATAAAATTAATGTCTCACTCATGATACTCCATTAATTTATTCTAGATATAATACAAACATATTTGGAATCAGACAAGTTCAGTAGAAATCCATTTACTAAACAATGTTATCTCTCTCGATTAACTATTGGCTGACTACTTGAAAAAAATTCCAGCCTTATTTGGAAGTTCTTAAGCTGCTTGAAAAATTTCTATCTCCACTGGTCTTGAGTTTCCATTCATGGCAGAGAAAAACAATTAAACATTGTATTATACATTTTTGGTAGCATATAGTTAAATCACTACAATAAAATAATGATATTAGTAATGATATATTGAAATATTATATTTTTTATAAATTAAGTTTTTGAAACACTGTGTTTAATCATAAACTAATAATTAAATTACCTATCAATTGATCCTTGCATCCAATAAATTAATGGAAACCAAGCCACTGCATCTAGAAAAGCCATTGTAGGTCTAGAATATAAACAAGAAATATATATTAAAAATATGTTATGTTTTAATAACTTATTTTATCGTAATAATAATATAATAGTAGTAAAAGTAAACATATATATAATTAAATACTGCCCAATGCTATAGTAGTAATAATAAATAAAATAGAAAATCATGTAACACTAAAATACTAGTAAAATAATAAACTTATATTAAAAATTATCTCACAACCATGGTTTCATTTACTATACAAGCAATCATTTTGAAGTGCAAATCAATTAAACATAATACATTAATATATATAATGATGTAAACCATTGTCTCTTATGCTATGGTTAAATAACATTTTTTGACAAAGAATCAAGAATAGAATGAATCAACCCATTCTTTAGGCTTTTGATGTTTACTAGCACATCAGCCAATAGAAACATGGCATTAATAATTATTAAACTATTAATCAATTATATAAAGATGGAAACTGAATTTCATTTTTAATAACCTTGTTTTAATAATCAAAACACAAATTAATTATTACATTCAAATACAATTGTAAACATACGCTACATAAAATAAATGCTTATTTACAAATTAATTATTGTAAATAGTAAATAAATGTAGCACAATATGTAAAATGGAGTAAACTATGAATAAATAATATATTATTGATAAAAGATGAAAAAGAGAATGGACCCACATATTCTTGAAAATTTTTAATGTGTATAAGCTTATCCTTACCAACACTGATGAAAATTCATTTGACTAATGTATTGTGTTCATTCTAAATTTCCATGTTTGGAAGGATGAGATTCTAAACATCAAAAGTTTAAAGATTAAATGGATCCATTCTAATTTTGATACTATGCCAGAGTGTTATCTATTCAAAATCTGAAGGGGAAGTGTTTTTATCTTTTAATTACACATATTATACATTAATCTATACTAATCTTAGGTTTACATTTATAAACTACTATATGATTAATAAAACAAGGTTATTTAAAAGAAAACAATATTTTCATCCATTTATAGTTGATTATTAATTTAATAATCATTTAGTACTATGTTTCATGTGACTGATATTCACTCTGAATTTTCATCAATGTCAGTAAAGGTAAGCTTATAAACATCAAAAGCTTAAATAATAGATGTAGCCACTCTATTTTTGATCTTTTATTAGCAATTATTTATTCATAGTTTTTAGAGAAGAATAGTTTACTCCAATTATTACATATATGTTGAGTTATGCTAATTAAATGTTTAATGAACAAAACATTGGAATTAATTCTAAAATTTTCATTATTCCAACAAATAAATAATTAAATTATAGCCATAGCTAACACACACATATACATAAATTAAAATCACTTAGTGTGTTTATAAATATAAGGGATTTGAACTCAGACTTTCAAGCCTCTTCACTATCTCATACTACTGATGCACATGACCACACGCATGCAGAAAAGATAATAATAACTTACTTTTTTTCTAATAATAATACTATAGGATTGAGAGAATTTTTGGTCCTGAAGTGTGCTCTAAGAGGAACGATGAAATTATAAATTCCATTACTGGCATAATCTGCTGCTAATATAATTGCCCGGTTAGACCAATTATAATCCTTTGCATTTTTATGACTACAGTGTTCACATGCCTGAAATACAATTGATGAATTACTATTATATTTCTTTAAACGATAATATTAAAATGTTTATTTGAAATTATTTTAAAAATATTTACACAAATAGATAAAAAAAATCTTCACAATAATGACTGATTTATAAATTTAATATCCAAAATACAATACAATTATGCTTCAGTTGCCATAATATTTTCAATGTTCTAGCAAAGATGGCGACACTACATAATGGCTAAAATTTATTTAACTTTACTTCTGTAAAAATAAGAAAAAACATTTTTAAATAGCCCACTTCAAAGCCTACCAACATCTTCTCATAGAAAACATTAGAGGAGAAGATAGCATTTTCCAGGTTACCAAGTGTTAAATAGTGAAAGTTTAATCAGTTTTTGATTCTTGTTTTTCCTTTTAGTTATGGTCAGAGATGAACATTGAATCATTAGCTAGAATGGCTACCTGAAAGAAAATAACCCAGATTCAAATTCAGGTCACATGCATAGATAAGTGTATTATTATTGCACCATGAAATCTTCTATAATATCTTTGACTATATTTCAAACATTAAATTTATAAATCATCTATTGTTTATATAAAAATTATTATACAATTGTTACACAATAGTTTACACATTATTTCTATAAAGATATTACATAGGGGACAGAGAAAGGTGAATAACTCCGTGTGTGTAAATTTAAAAAAATCAGATATATTAATCTTTAACTGAGGTTTAAAGTTTATATCTGTGCTAGAGATAATCTCTAGTTTCGAAAATGATTAGTAATAATCATTAGTGTATTTATCATAAATGGATGGCTTCAAAGTTGTGAGTGGAAGAAGTTTGACAATGGTAAATAAAAATGAAACCATATATAATCTTATTTTTTGGTTGTCATCCAAGGCAATGACTCAATGAAAAACAGAGAGCAAAAATCTTTTGATTATGGACTTAATTTGCTGTTTGAGAATTACCATTAACTTAGCTTCTTACATCTGTAGATCACTTGTAAATAAAACAAATTGGAAGAAAAATGATCTAATATTAAATGAAAAATCATCAAATATTGTGAAAACCACAGTCGGTTTCAAAAATGATTATGTGCTTTATTGTTAAGGTTCAAATGGATTAGAATCCCAGTTTACTAACCCTGTTAGATAGGTATCTAGGATGACTAAAAATTAACCTTATTTGGAAGCTCCTCAATTATTAAAAAATTATTTATTAGTCAATTTAACAATTAGTCAATTTGACAATTTATTGGAAGATATTAAATGCAGATAATTCTTAGGTTTATATTCACACATGTTTTGGAATAAACAAAGAAGTAGAAGATAATTGATTGTTATTGATACTGGTATCATTTAAGTGTTGACTAATTCCATGTATATATAACAATAAAAATAATAAATATAACAGTAATTAACTATTAATATAGTATTTTAATCCACAGAAGTATTTTTGGTTAATTCCTTAACCCTTCCTCAAAATAAAAAGATAAACTTTACATCCTTAAAAAAACCAAGTTTGCATTTCAAGTTAATAATTTTTTTACATTACTTCTGCCAATCCATCGTTTCTTAACATTATTTAAATCCATTATATGCTTTTTCTCAGATTAAATGACATTAAAAATTGTTAGGAAGATTTTAATAGAAGAATTGTAAAATGATTAAAAGATAAAATTATTATGTATAAATTCGGTTATGGAAAAAAAAAAGAGAGAGAATATAGAATTGTGGAATTCGTTTTCCCAACAAAAAGCCAAAGCAGAAATGAAATTTCCTAATGAAAGAACTGGATTATATTTTGGCTATAAGTAAATATATATTTTAAGATCACAGTGTGCTTAACTGATTCAAAATAGAATGTTATAATCACCTACTAGATGTAAGATAAATCTTAATATAAGATTAAAGCTATTAATAAAGTCAGTATTTTTAGTTTATATATTCTAAATATCAGACACCAATAAATGTAAATTAGAATCTGTTCATTATTTTAAAATATTGACAAATTTCAAAGGTGGCTCACATTTGAAAGAATTCAATAAAAAAAAAAAACAGATAACTATCCAAATAGTTGTTACAAAAAACCAGATCCACCAACAATTTAACAGACAAAATAATATATGGGGAAAAAAAGAGAAATATTACAATATTTACAATTGTTATATATAGAGTACGTAAAAACAAACTGTTAACAAACTTTAAAAATACCCTCAACCCCAGACCGCGTTTTCTGCATCTAGCGTCATCAGTGAGGTCTGGGGTTGAGGGTATTTTTAAAGCTTGTTAAGAGTTTGTTTTTACGTACTCTATATATAACATTTGTAAATACGAGCTTTATTAAAATTAGGTCATATGACATCTGACTTGATTTTTTATCAATTTAATATTTACAATACATTTAAAAATTGAATTTCTAGGATTCTATGAAATAATATAAAAGAGTTAATTAATGACATAAAAAATATAAGTGAAGTGACAAGTAAAGATGTAGATGAACAAGTCTCAAAAAATATAAAATATAAAAAATCTTGATATTGGAAGAAAAGTTTCAGTAATAATACAAAGAGATGATATCAAGAATAAGTGGAAAAATTCTATAAATATCTATGATATAATGACATCAACAAAATCATTCCTACAATTACAATATCTTTTTAGATTGCAAGTATTATAAGGAAGAAGTGATAAGCAATTATATCTATGAAGAATGGTAAAACTTCAAGAAGTGATGGAATTATTATAAATATTTTTTTTAAAAAAGTAAAAAAATAGAGAAACTGTTGACAAAGCTCTATACTAAATGCCTAAATAATAAAAATGTATCACATGATTGGAAAAATTGCAACAGTATTATCAATATTTTAAAAATAGGATACTATAAATTACATAGCTCTTTATTAAAATCATTATAATTTATTTAGATTGAACTTTGAACTTAAACCAATGAAAAACAAAGTTAAAAAAAACGAATTTAAAACTGGTTATAAAGGTCACAAACAAGTATTAAGAGAACTTATAGGAAGAATTAATAGCTATAAGATGCCATTTTGCTTTGAATTTAAGAGATTATAAAATGCACATTTTTATTTAAGTATTTCCATATTGATTACAGTTTTAAAACTAATTGTCAAACTCTGAAAAATATTTATTAAAATACAATAAAAGTGATTAAATTACATGATGATATCAATAATATTGATAAGGGTGAGTTTAGGAAGCTTTTATTTCTCCAAAACTATTGATGGAAATTTTAGCATAAACATTTTTTTGCATTAAAAAGACCATTAAAAATTAATTGTACAGTAATTAAATTGAGATTAGTTAAGTCACTAAATTTTGCAGACATTAAAAAAAAATGTCAAAAAATTATATGTATAAAAAAAATAAAAAAAGTAATAAAATTATTAATAACATTATTAAAATAAATAATATATAGAATATTAACAGAAATTAAAGGAAACACATTAATATATAAACATCTATTTATTAGATAATTCATTTAATGTTAAAAAAAAAATGTTTTTGTGAAAAATATCTAAGTTTTGAAAAGAATGTTAATGTATTATATGTAATAGATAACACCAGGGAGAATATATATAATAATTAATGATAGCATTATAGAACAAAAAGAATCAAGCAGAAGTTGATATTATTTGCCCAATCTTTTTCATTTTGTTTATACACGAGATCAGGAAAATATTCATTATAATATCTTCTGCAACATCAACTATCACACTTCATGAAATATGTTATTTTTTAATAAGTAAAAGTATGCAGGTTTAAGCCTGTATAGTGTATTAATTTACATATTAAAACAGTGCATCAAAGGTCTGCCCATCCCTCACATATGTATGTAAAAATGGATTATTCCCCTGTACATGAGAGGTAAGAATGACTAAATGTCAACATGGGTAGGATGACTAATGTGGGCTTTGAACATTCCATCATCAGATTTTTAATGAAATGGATGGCTGATGAGTTCTGAGTTGGAGTAGTTTGAAGCCTATCCATTAAAGTATGAAGATTGGCTATCTTAATATAAAGCTGAGCATTGATTGTATATATGTGTGGAGATAGTAATCTGGACCAACTGATGATTGCTGGTTTAGCATGAAATATGTATATTGGTGATTATTTATCTTTTCATCATGTGTGTGATCAGGTGGATCAGCAAGATGAGATGGCATGGAGAGTTGAGGGTCATGTAAAAGTCTCGGAGTTCAAATCCTGCAAACATTATATATATATATATATGCAGGTTTAAGCCTGTATAGTGTATTAATAATTAAAAAGGTGATAAAGAAAAATTATATAAATTTTAAAGTTGATAAGCATCTCTCAAAAATTTGCTTGATCTATAGTGTTCCTATTAATTATTAAAAAATGAAAATATATTTCATTTCAGCATAATAAATGCTGTTCCTCAAGATGTTATAAGGTATATTTTTTTCACCTTATGTAAGATTAGTGAAAAAAGAGGGAGAGGAGATTCCTTCACCTTCTGCATGATTTTTTTATTCTAAAATACTACCACATATAATTATGCAAAGATTAGGTTTAAATAATTATTTCTTGATAAAAATCTAATCATATGCTTGGATAATTATCACTTTGATTGCTTTTATAATCAAATTTGGAATAAATAAGCATACCTTTGCTAATTGTAGACAACATAAAGGTTTTTTATCTTTGAGCAAATGGCACAGTGTGGGACTTGTTCCAATATAAGGTGAAACTGGAGGGAAGCCTTTAATGTAACTAAAGAAATGAAAAAAACATTCACAAAAAGAAATAATGTGATAATGGTATACTTACTGTATTAGATTTGATGATAATAAAAAAACTGGTTTGAAAATAGAGAAAATTAACAAAATGAAATGTAGGATAAATAAATTTATAGTAAGTTTGTTTGCAATGACATTAAACTTGGCTAAAACTAAAACAATAAAAATAGAGAGAGAGAAAGCACAATGTTAATAGTGATTTTAAATATTTGGAGTTAATTAATCAGTGGTATCCATATCTTTATACAAATATTTTATTTTTATCCTTGATTTTTCTGTAATGAATGAAGCTTCTTTGGTTTGAATTTCAATTTAGTTTCTTAAGAATTTATAAAATCTATAAACAGGCAATAAAACTATCTTATATTTTGAACTTTTCGTATACTTTATTGACTTCTTATTAATAAGGCATATTTTTAGAAAGCAAGGATTTACAACAGAATAATATACAATATTTCTAATATAATATGTTAATTTGCTATAATCTTATTATTAAATTATAATGGTTTAATTTGCTATAATCTTATTATTAAATTATACTTTGACTTTTTTGTAATTATTTTTTAGAAACTGTATTAGAAAGTTTTGACTATTTTAACAAGTCAATTACTATTAAAAATACTCTGAAGCTATATCTACAATAAAAATAAAAAATATTGTCAAAACCTGAGCATAATTGAAAATTTATTATATTATACTGCTTTAGATACTACAATTCTATATCTTAACTGAAATACAGGCTTATTATATATACCTGTATCAATATATGTAATATATAGGGTATATGAGCATAGACTTTCACGCAACCCATCACTCTATCTCATATTACTGATACACTTGAACACATATATGTTGAAAAGATAAATAATCACCAATACACATATTTCATGTTAATCCAGCAATCATCGGTTGGTCCAGATTATCATCTGTACACATATATGCAATAAGTGCTCAGATATATATTAAGATAGTCAATCTTCATACTTTAATGAACAACTTTCAATCCACTCCACACTCCAACTATTCAAACTGAATTAGAGTGGTGAGTGGTGGGTTGTGTGAAATTCTATATCTTGAAAAAGCAGTATATATGCGAATATATCTGCTCAGCATGTGAATTGTTTTATTTCACTTCTAAATCCATAATCATTATTCTATCAACAGCAATGATATAGTAAGTGCAAAAGATGATAAAGATCATAACCATATAACTGATTGAGTGTGCACAAGATGTGAAAATGACTGACTGAGAATCGATTCTTGACATTATTTAAAGAAAATACATGTGAAAAATTTATAAATTCAAATTTACAAATATCTAAATTTTTATTTAATATTTTTTTCAAATTGTAGGTAACTGAAGTTGTAGAAGGTAAGCCTATGAATGCATGAAGGGTGATTGAATATATATTGAAAAAAGGATTGAGGATACAGAAGATGCAAAGATAGAAAGATTTTATGGTCATAAATCTATTCTGTAAATAATTTATCAAGACAAATATTAAATAAGTGAATGATATGATCAATCAAATATGCAAATTTAACACAGATAAATGATATTTGAAAGTATATTTGAACAGTAAATATGTCTGCTATCTTTCTTTTGCACATCTGGTTATTACTTAAAATACCAAGATAAAATTCCTCATGTAGTTACTATGGATTGCTAAATGAATTAGTAATAATTTGTGATAATAGGTGATATTTTCTAACAATATTTTATAAAAATTTTAGCATGTTTATTTGATTAATTATGGGCCTTAAATCCTACAAAATTGTATTATGCTGGGCTTTTTTTTTATATGACAAATACAATTATTTTGTTCAGTATAGGCTTATTGAAGACTCGGTCTCAAAATCTATTGCACATCTTCATCCCACGTTTGGAGTGATAATATATTTAATATTATTATGAACTTTTGTTTTTACAGGACTAAATTGTTGACCTAATTTCCACTTTAGCATAAAATATTTAAGATAGATTTAAACTGAATTTGAATTGGCCTCTGGGAAATAATGCAAGAAGACAGAATAGTTATTTTAAAAGATTTACATAAGTTACTCTGTATAACTGATCGAAATAAAATTGTGGTTGATTTAATAAACTAAGATGTGAACTTTACTGAGAAGCCTAATAATCACACATTGTAACCCAAAATAAAGTCAAGATGGAGAAAGTATTACTGAAGAAATGTTAAAAGTATTGATGAAGAAAGTCTACAATTAATATATAAAGCCAAGT
Source organism: Epiperipatus broadwayi (assembly GCA_028023455.1). Lineage (NCBI taxonomy): Eukaryota > Metazoa > Onychophora > Udeonychophora > Euonychophora > Peripatidae > Epiperipatus > Epiperipatus broadwayi. The sequence continues at coordinate 15,824,460 of JAQFVV010006202.1, read as the reverse complement.
AAATTTTTTTTTCTAAATAATAAAATGAATTAGATTCATCTTTTTTCAATGCTGCACTTTCAATATTACAGAATTCCTCCAAAATAAAGACTCTTTCATAGACAAATATGATGGTTATAACAATTCAAAATATCAGAAAATCAATCCCCAATCAGCTACAAGAATATATAAAAAATAATAATCTATATATTTTTATAGGAAAATTTTTGAAATGAAAGCTAGATAAAACTATCAAAAAAGTGCAATTGTAAATTATGGATGACAACAAAAAAAATTATATTGAAAATCTACAAGTTGGTAAAATTTTATTTGAAATATCCTTTTGATGTCTTGACATCAACCCACACCATTTTCCAGCCCCCTTAAAAATTATGCTTTTCTATATTAAACAGTCAAAGAAATAATTTTTGGATCAGTTAGTCTATTAATATCAATTATTATTTTATATTGAAGTGCACACAGAGGTAATATGTAAAAATAAATAAATCTGCCCTTATCTTGAATTTTTCTAAATATCCATCCACTGCTAATTGAAGATTAAAGCATCAAACTAAATAATTTTAATACTCCAAAAGAAAGCTTTTTTTTATTCTTACCAATTTCTTCAATGCAGAAAATTTAAAATTTCTTCACTCATTGCTATAGTATATATTGTAACCGGACTGCCATACAACCCTTTTATTACATCAGTTGTAACAATTTTCTGATGAGCATGCTGTAGGAAGGAACTATCAATTGACATTCCTAATGCAGATATTAATGGCACCTACAACAATATTTCCTGCTCATCAGAGGATGTAGTACAATAGAGACTGGGAACATCTAAACATTTATATGTTTGGTTTTCCAAACAGCGCCATTAGAGTTCCATCTCACTACAACCTGACTGGCCTAAGTCAAGTTATGTCAGACGTAGCTCAGAAGGCATGAGATTCTCATGAACCAGTGCTATAATTGATGAGTGATGCAATAAAACAAAACAAAACTGGACGACTGGATAACCAATTTAATTTTTAGTAACAAAATATTTATTAAACAACAATTAATTTGCAATTTCAACAATAGTTCATTAATTCCTTTGTGAGAAGAAGTTTGGGATTATTCTGATTCAATAATAGTTCATTTCGAATTCATTTAATAGTTCATTTTGAATTCATTTAAGAGAAGAATCTTAGAAGTAGTATAGCATTTATGATTTATACAATAATTCATTTTGAATTCATTTATGTGTAGAGGCTTAGAAGTAGTATAGCATTTATGATTTATAAAATAATTCATTTTGAATTCATTTATGTGTAGAGGCTTAGAAGTAGTATAGCATTTATGATTTATACAATAATTCATTTTGAATTCATTTATGTGTAGAGGCTTAGAAGTAGTATAGCATTTATGATTTATACAATAATTCATTTTGAATTCATTTATGTGTAGAGGCTTAGAAGTAGTATAGCATTTATGATTTATACAATAATTCATTTTGAATTCATTTATGTGTAGAGGCTTAAAAGTAGTATAGCATTTGTGATTTATTCAATAATTCATTTGAATTCATTTATGTGTAGAGGCTTAGAAGTAGTATAGCATTTATAATTTATACAATAATTCATTTTGAATTGATTTACATGTAGAGACTTAAAAGTAGTATAGCATTTGTGATTTAGTCAAACATAAAGCTATATTCATATACATAAATTCTGTTTGGCTTGTGGAGCACTTATAATTTAACAATTAAAGCATTTATAATTTAGTCAAATATAAAGCTATAATAAAGGTGTCTTAATATTTTATTAAACAAAACGTATGCAACAGTTTTGTAAATTCACTTCATAACATATGATAAATATGTTTTAGTATTTTATAAAAATTACCTTCCAGTTTTGCAGTCCAGTTTATTCAAGAAGAAGGCGGACTATTTCATTTATGGAGAGTCATGGCATAGTGTGGAGAGAGTGGAGCTTCTAATTTATTCCATTTTTATTATAATTTCTCTAGTAAAACCCCTTTTTTTCATTTTCACGTTTGTTAAAGCTCTCTGTGTAAGACGAAAAAAAAAAAAAAGTTCTTTTTTTTCTTCAACGACGTGTCTAATTTGAATACTGCCTCAGTTTAACCCAAGTATCTTTTTTCTTTCTTTTTAATGATTGGATAATTAATTTCTCTTTTTTTTTTTATTGAGACAGATAAAAAAAAAATAAAATAAGACGATATAACATTTTATTTAAATCCATCAATACTAAAAACCAAAAATATGATTTTATTTTTCATTTTTAACGAATCACAACTTTATCGCGTTTCCAATTAGACTGAATCACGCTAGACATTTTTGAATGGGGGGGGGTCTTTTGAATATTTATATGAGGAACAGCATTCCTGTTTCATTACCCCTCACCAATTTTTGGGATGAAATCGCCTGGAAGTACGATTTCATTCCATATACTATACACATTATCTCTCAGTACTGCCTGGTTTTAGATATGCTGATGAATAGGTAGTAAGATGAGCTGGAAAAGTGAATACATGAACCATAGCCTCCAATGCTGGGACAAATAGATGGCCAAGCACAAACTACCAGTACACACCGCCTCATGACGTCACGAGAAAATATCTCATTTTTAAGCACTACCTCTCTTGTACCTAGAAGCATCATCCAACCAAGAATAGGAGCCAGAGAAAAAAAAAAAATCAATTTGGCATTCAGCCAACCCTGCTCAGCTCCAGTGAGTCTTAGGGGCTATCATTTGGCCTATCCATGAGACCAAGGTCTATCCATGAGACCTACATATACGCACTGCTGGACTACTCTTGAAGCACAACATCCAGGTCGGGATAGTGCCGAGCATATACTTCGGAGCATCATAACACAATGCATTCAAGCAGCTCTGCTCAATCATCCACCATCTCAACATGAAAAACACAAGTTCATGCATCACTACATCACACTCACAAACTTTTTTCATCAGCTATCTCTATTTTATTCTGAATCATAACTGCAACCTGGTTTAGGAGACTGAGGATCATGATCAGTTCTCCTATAGTCCTCTTTTATATTATGAGGTGACATACTTCTGGATCGTCTCTTTGTTGAAAATTTATCATGTTCAACATTACTGTGGTGTCTTGCTTCTTCACTTCTGTATTCTCTTTGGAGATCCTTGTTACTGTTTGATCTTCTAATTATGCGCGTCCGATATGGACCGTGAGCACCATCTGTGAATTTTCTCCTGTTCCTCTTCCATGGTGGTATTTCATTTTTACATAAAAGTTTCTTTTTAAATGGTTCTTCTGCCATAGTAATTATTTTCTTAGTATTTATAAAAGTTTCTTGTTGCTTAATTTTTTTTACACTTATAAATCCTGAGTTTTCAGATTCCTTTTTGGTGTCTTTTCCTGCGTAAGCAACTATATTTTTAATAACTGTCTTTATATATTTTTTTTCTGTACTCAATTTTTGATTTGAGTTTATTAAGCTTTTGTTTATAATTTTTATATATGGCTGAGGATTAACACACTTTTCTTTCCATTTTATGGTTCCTTTCTCTATCTCCTTTACTATTTCATAGCATATATCAGACAATTTTTCTGAAATATTTTCTTCTATATTGGACAGTTCCTTTGTTATATTTTGATTATGTTCATTTTCACGTTTTTCATCTTCTTGAAGATCAGAAGATTTTAATTTTGCTTTATTAGATTCATTTTCATCCATTTGAAATTCTTTTACTGTATTTGATACAATTTCATTCTCAGCTTCTGTATATACTGTTTCTTTATTTTCAATTTTAGAGGTATATTCCATAATCAGAAGTTTTCCTGAAGGTAGACTGACAATTTCAAGATCACTCTTTGTAATTTCAATTTCTTCCTTTTTAACAATCTCAAATTTTGCTTCATCAGTAAAAGGATATTCAATTTGTGATTCCTTTAAAATATCTTTGGTTGGAAATTCCAAAGTCTCTTCCTCATCCAATTTTTTAGACTGAGTTATTTTTTTCATTAACTGGTTGAACTTTTCATTCTGTTTTTCCACTGCTTCCATAATTTGTTTTTTATCTTCTTCTCTCTGTTTGATATCTTCTTCTCTTTGTTTATCCCATTTTTGGTTATCTTCTTCTCTTTGTTTATCCCATTTTTGATTATCTTCTTCTCTTTGTTTATCCCATTTTTGGTTATCTTCTTCTCTTTGTTTATCTCTTTTCTTTTGGTCTGCTTTTATAATTTCTATTATCTGAGCTATCATAGCTATCTTTTCTGTTTTCTGAGCTTCCATGTTTACTATTTTTCCTTTGTTTTCTGAATCAGTAAGCCTCTCTCTCCATCCACACCATGACTCTACTCCATCTTCTTTGAAATGCCTGTTTCATTCTTTATGCCATTCATTTTTGTGTTCTTCTTTTAAACTTTTATTTTTTTATTCTTCCTGAACAAATTACATCACTACATCATATGCACTGTTCATATCACAGAATCGTGATCTGCTTATGCCTATGGGTAGGCTAGCTAGATAAGGCTTCACAGTAAGGTGGCAAATTAACCGGTCTATGAGTATGCTAGCCAGATAAGGCCTCACAGTAAGATGACAATGTAATAGGTGTCTATGCCAGATAAGGCCCCACGTTGGGCGCCAAATGTAACCGGACCGCCATACAACCCTTTTATTACATCAGTTGTAACAATTTTCTGATGAGCATGCTGTAGGAAGGAACTATCAATTGACATTCCTAATGCAGATATTAATGGCACCTACAACAATATTTCCTGCTCATCAGAGGATGTAGTACAATAGAGACTGGGAACATCTAAACATTTATATGTTTGGTTTTCCAAACAGCGCCATTAGAGTTCCATCTCACTACAACCTGACTGGCCTAGGTCAAGTTATGTCAGACGTAGCTCAGAAGGCATGAGATTCTCATGAACCAGTGCTATAATTGATGAGTGATGCAATAAAACAAAACAAAACTGGACGACTGGATAACCAATTTAATTTTTAGTAACAAAATATTTATTAAACAACAATTAATTTGCAATTTCAACAATAGTTCATTAATTCCTTTGTGAGAAGAAGTTTGGGATTATTCTGATTCAATAATAGTTCATTTCGAATTCATTTAATAGTTCATTTTGAATTCATTTAAGAGAAGAATCTTAGAAGTAGTATAGCATTTATGATTTATACAATAATTCATTTTGAATTCATTTATGTGTAGAGGCTTAGAAGTAGTATAGCATTTATGATTTATAAAATAATTCATTTTGAATTCATTTATGTGTAGAGGCTTAGAAGTAGTATAGCATTTATGATTTATTCAATAATTCATTTGAATTCATTTATGTGTAGAGGCTTAGAAGTAGTATAGCATTTATGATTTATACAATAATTCATTTTGAATTCATTTATGTGTAGAGGCTTAGAAGTAGTATAGCATTTATGATTTATACAATAATTCATTTTGAATTCATTTATGTGTAGAGGCTTAGAAGTAGTATAGCATTTATGATTTATACAATAATTCATTTTGAATTCATTTATGTGTAGAGGCTTAGAAGTAGTATAGCATTTATGATTTATACAATAATTCATTTTGAATTCATTTATGTGTAGAGGCTTAGAAGTAGTATATCATTTATGATTTATACAATAATTCATTTTGAATTCATTTATGTGTAGAGGCTTAGAAGTAGTATAGCATTTATGATTTATACAATAATTCATTTTGAATTCATTTATGTGTAGAGGCTTAAAAGTAGTATAGCATTTGTGATTTATTCAATAATTCATTTGAATTCATTTATGTGTAGAGGCTTAGAAGTAGTATAGCATTTATAATTTATACAATAATTCATTTTGAATTCATTTACGTGTAGAGGCTTAAAAGTAGTATAGCATTTGTGATTTAGTCAAACATAAAGCTATATTCATATACATAAATTCTGTTTGGCTTGTGGAGCACTTATAATTTAACAATTAAAGCATTTATAATTTAGTCAAATATAAAGCTATAATAAAGGTGTCTTAATATTTTATTAAACAAAACGTATGCAACAGTTTTGTAAATTCACTTCATAACATATGATAAATATGTTTTAGTATTTTATAAAAATTACCTTCCAGTTTTGCAGTCCAGTTTATTCAAGAAGAAGGCGGACTATTTCATTTATGGAGAGTCATGGCATAGTGTGGAGAGAGTGGAGCTTCTAATTTATTCCATTTTTATTATAATTTCTCTAGTAAAACCCCTTTTTTTCATTTTCACGTTTGTTAAAGCTCTCTGTGTAAGACGAAAAAAAAAAAAAAGTTCTTTTTTTTCTTCAACGACGTGTCTAATTTGAATACTGCCTCAGTTTAACCCAAGTATCTTTTTTCTTTCTTTTTAATGATTGGATAATTAATTTCTCTTTTTTTTTTATTGAGACAGATAAAAAAAAAATAAAATAAGACGATATAACATTTTATTTAAATCCATCAATACTAAAAACCAAAAATATGATTTTATTTTTCATTTTTAACGAATCACAACTTTATCGCGTTTCCAATTAGACTGAATCACGCTAGATATTTTTGAATGGGGGGGGTCTTTTGAATATTTATATGAGGAACAGCATTCCTGTTTCAATATATATATATTTTAATAATAAATTTTCATTCCTAATTAATTACAGATGTCAACTTTCTCTAATTGTCCAAATCATTACCATCACCTAATGCAAAAAGCACATAGTAAGCTTAGTTATTAATTTTAATTTCAAAGATCAAAGAATAATGTAGAAGTCATATTAAAAGTCTATTTAGCCTTTGAAACTCTCATTCCATTTTTTTTTGAATCAATATTTTCAAAAATTTACAAGTGTAAATTTACTCTAGAGCAGGGTTGTCCAACAAGTCGATCATGATCCACCGGTCGATCGCAAAGCCATTTTTAGTCGATCGCGAGGCCAATCTGGCAAGCGATGTCGTATAACGAGTGAAACAAATTAAGTCAAGATTTTCAAGTTTTTTTTTGTTTTTGTTCTAAATTTTTTTTCAATTCTAGATAGGTGAAGTCCACTAAGCCGTATCATTATTGAAAATAATATTTTTAATCTTGATTTAATGTAGCTAATGTGAATTAATAAATATTGTTAATAATTACACATGTTGCTTTAATTCTTCCGGACTAATTTTTTGGCCCGTTAAATAACTGTTATTTTATGTTAGGAAGATATATAAAAATAATATGTATTTCACACCTCCCTCCCCTTAGACTACGCCTATGACAACAAGTCGATCGCAACACATTTTAAAAACAAAAGTAGATCTTATGAACACAAAAGTTGGCCACCCCTGCTCTAGAGGATGCTGTCAGACTGTAAATTAATTATGACGGATCACTTATTTTTTTAATCTATAACAATTTTTTAAATAATTTTATTGATTACTGAGAGATAATAATGCTCAGAAATTTGCACTGGAAGTAGTAGAAAAAACGATGTTATGCTTATTCATTTAGCTTTGATTATACTCTCAAAGGTAATACGAATATATCTTTTTAAAAAGTAAAAGTCTAGAGTAACTTATCTTCATTGTGATAATAGCAACCAGTCATAAATCAGTATAGTTATTTTAATCCCAGAAAAAAAAAAAATAAAAGACGAAGAATAACAAGTTAAAGATGAATTTGGGAAGACTATACATACCAATCTGTGGTATATAAATGTACATGCTGCGTTATTATTCTGATTACTGTATTTGATTTTGTGACGTTTTCCATAATTTATTCTGTAGTAATTTTTTTTATTTATAAAAAAGACTAATTATAGCTCTCCATTGTATCCTATCCTCAGCCATTTTCTCTCAATGACAATAATCAACATTTTCCAACTTTAAAATGTTTTCTTGCCTGTTTTAATAAAGTGTTTTTTTGTAATAACTTTGTAATAATATCAGATTTTTCAATAAAAATCATGCTCAAGTTAAAATATTTTAGGAAGTCTGTTATAGTATATTCACTTCATATGACATGCGATAAAGATGCATTTCTATAATATTTGATTCAATAGGATTAGGTCTAGCAGATGGAAGAACATATTGATTAGTCTTATATTCTTGTCACTATATTTTTAAAATTTTATGGGCATCTTGAAGTAACTTTTTTCCAGTATCCCAATATTACATCAATAGGGATTTTTTGTCTCACTTTTATACAATAGATTACCAAAAATAACAGGCCTATACATAAATAACTTAGTTAAATTCTCTTCAATAAAATACACAATGCAATGTTATGAAATACCTTATATATTAACTGGTTAAAAGCAGTAGCTATATATTAAAATTTGTATTACCCATTGGACTGTCTGCGATAAAGTGTAAATATCGATGAAAGTGATTTTAGGATATCGGTACTCTAGAAAATAACTGTAGTGAAAAAACCCGGATATAGATAGGAAAAAGGTATGATGGGAAGGCATAGTAAGAGTAATAAAAAATGGCTGGACGTTAAACTACATAATGTAGCAAGTAGTTACGAATTTTGTAATCAATAGATATTTAGTTACTGTGAGATGGGTGTAAAGCATTAGTTTAAAGCCAGCAATAGCTACTAAGGTGCGAGAGAACATGAAGTTTATGTTCAGTGTCAAGTCATAGGAATAAGTGACATTGTATCTTGGAACGACACCGGTAATAATTAAGCAGAGACTGTTTTAACATATTGTATATAAGTATTGGGTAAGATCTTGTAAATAAAACAATTGAAGTAATCATTTACAGGACTATTTATTGTATGAAACTTACGGAAATGCATATACAGCTGGTAAACGAAGAATTCAAACCATAGTTTGACAAAACCTATAGAAAGTTCGTAACCCCTGTATACAGCAGAATGGTGCAGATCGACTAAAAAAATGGCTGGCGTAATCAAAAAGCAAAGAGGAAAAAATTAATTAATATCCAATTAGTGAAATGGAAAAAAAAAAACGTGAATATTGTGTAACCGTATAAAAATACGAGCATATTGTGTAACCGTGTAAAAATACGAGAATATTGTGTAACCATGTAAAAATACGAGAATATTGTTTAACTGTGTAAATAAAATACGTGAATACAAACAAAATGGCGATGTTGAATAGTAATATTCGTGAATTCGATATTAAAGATACGACGAATTGGAAAGCATACGTCGAACACATAGAATGCTATATGTTAAAATGGTGATGTTGAATAGTAATATCTGTGAATTCGATATTAAAGATACGATGAATTGGAAAGCATACGTCGAACACATAGAATGCTATATGTTAGCGAATAAAGTAGATGAGAATAAACAAAAAGTAGCTACGCTATTGTTATTAGCAGGAAAGGACGTTTTCCAAATTGTGAAAGTTATGTGAGCCAAAAACCCCGGAAGATACAGCATACGAAGAAGTAAAAGAGAAGCTAAATATCTATTTCCAGCCGGCAACATCTAAATGGATATCTCGTCTGCGTTTTAGGATGAGATGGCAATTACCGAGAGAACGCTATACTGACTATGATATAGCACTAAGGGCACTCGCTAAGCAGTGTCAATTCGGATCTGAAATAGAGGATACACTACTGGACCAATTACTTTATGGAATGCAGGACCATAATCTGAGAAAAACCTTGTAAAGTGAACCGAACTTAAATTATAAGTTGGCATTAACCAAATGTGTGGCACATGAAGTGATTGGGGAAGAAGCAGCAGAATTCCAGACATCTGTAAAAACTGAAAGTAAATCGATAGCTGTGAACAAAACAAGCTAGTAGGACTACAGTAATTGAAAAAATAACATGTTATTGTTGCGGTGACAAAGGCCACATTAAGAAAGTATGTAGATACAAAACTGACAAATGTACAATATGCAAAATGAAAAGACATTTAGCCAGAGTTTGTAGAAATAAGGACCAAAGTCATGAATTCTAGCCAAACCCGAACTTTAAATCACGGGGTGGAAGATATGATAAAAAGTATATTAATAAAATTGAAGATACAGCAGAGGGCCGTATTATGTTAAGTGTTACAGTAGTGTGGAGAAAAACTCAAATGAAAGTAGATAGTGGTGCGGGACTCTCCTTGATGTCATATAAAGACTGGACAAAGTTAAACAATGGCAGAAAATATAAGTACACATTGCAGAGTACAAATGTACTAGCTACTGATGTAAATGGTAATCAGATTGACATCTGTGGAAAGGTGAATATATCAATGAGTATGAGAGATAAAAATACAGTATTATCACTACACATAGTGAGAAGAGACCTTAGCCCTTTGTTAGGAAGAAATTGGTTTTGTCCATTAGGAATATGACTTGAAATCATTAATGAGAAGAGACATTAGCCCTTTGTTAGGAAGAAATTGGTTTCATCCATTAGGAATACGACTTGAAATCATTAAGAGAGTACAGTTAGAAACTGAAGTCAGAATGAAATTTCTAGATCTGTTTAAACAGGGACTAGCAGAGCTAAAAACAAGCCCGGTGGATATTTAAATATTAGGAGAAGCACAGCCCATCGTATGCAAACCACGGAAAGTCCCATTTGCACTAAATCCAAAAATTGAGGAGACCATCAAGGATATGGTGAATAGAGATGTACTGTCGCCAGTTGAAGAGTCAACATGGGCAACTTCTGTGGTAGCAGCAGTAAAAATGGATGGGAGCATCTGACTCTGTGGAGATTATCGCATTACGGTGAATAAGTACATTAATAAAGGGGCATATGCAGTTCCATGTGTACGTGAAGTATTGGCATCACTACAGAGGGCAGAATTCTTTTCAAAAATCAATTTAAAGTCAGCCTTCCATCAGATACCAGTGACGGAGAGAACCACAAAACTGCTGACTATAAGTACACATCTGGGATTGTATAAGTGTAATAAGCTGCTATATGGAATTACAGTGGCCCCAAATGTGTTCCAAGCAAAGATGGATGGTTTATTGCAGGGCATGGAGGGAGTTATACCATACATAGATGATATTTTAGTGACTGCTAAGTCACAAAGAGAATTGGAGATCTGAGTATTAGATGTGTGTGCCAAGCTGGACAAAGTTGGAGCCGGAATAAACCCATCTAAATACATATGGGCCACCAATGAAATTAATTTCCTAGGACATGTGATAAATCAAAATGGGAAATATCCAAATCCAGAGGTGAGAGCAGTCAAGAATGCTGCAAAGCCCAAGAATGTTAAGGAATTGCAAGTCTTTTAGGACTACTCAACTTTTTTGAAAGCTTCCTAAGGGGAAAGTCGCACATCTTGACACCTTTATATGAATTGCTGTGGAAAGGACAGTGGTGGAATTGGAACAAGCAACATGATATAGCTTTCCAAGGAGCAAAAGAACTGCTTGTGTCCGATAGAGTATTGGTACATTATAATGAAGACCAAGAAGTACTAATTACAACTGATGCCTCTGAGTATGGAGTGGGTGCGGTAATTTCTTATGTGTGTTATGGGGGAGAATGTCCCATTGCCTATGCGTCAAGAACCTTAACATCTGCAGAACGAAACTACAGTCAGCTGGACAAGGAGGTGCTGGCCATAATATTTGCGGTAAAAAAGTTCCATCAATATATATATGGCAGAAAATTCATGGTCTACACAGATCATTGCCCATTACTGAAAATTTTGGGACATGACTGTAAAACTCTGGATCATGCTAGCCAACGCATGATACACTGGATAAATCTGCTAGCAGCATATGATTATGTATTGAAATATAAACCCGGGAAAGAGATCAGTCATGCTGATGCTTTATCACACTTACCAGATGTCAGTGATCCCCTAGAGACTGTATAGAAGTAAACTATATTGATATCTGAAAGCAGGAAATAATAAACAGTGCTGAAGTAAAAAAATGGACTGAAAATGATCCAGAGTACAAGTGTTTAAAGGATTGGATTCGATGGGGATGGCTGAAACGCCAACCAGATAATGTGAACAGAGCCATATGGAATGTGAGGGAAAACCTATCTATGTGTAAGGGTTGCATCCTTATGATGGATCGAGTACTAATACCCTCAGAATGCAGGAAACAAATACTGGACCTGCTCCACCAAGGGCACCCGAGCATAGTGAGGATGAAAGCCTTGGCCTGGTCATATGTGTGGTGGCCAAGTATGAACCAGGAAATAGAGCAAACAGTTAAGAATTGTGTCCAGTGCCAGACTTTTGCTGATTTGCCCCCAAAGACATTTGACTCATGGGTAAAAGCAACATCATCCTGGCAACGACTACACATTGATCATGCCGGACCTTTTAACGGATATATCTTCTTGGTGATAATCGATTCATATTCTAAGTGGGCTGAATATAAGTTGGTGAAGAGTACCAGCACAGAATGTACCATTGGAACCCTGAAAGAAGTTTTTGCAAGGCAAGGATTTCCAGAAATGATGGTAACAGACAATGGAACTGGATTTACATCACAGGAATTCAAAGACTTCTTAACTGATAAAGGGATAAGACATGTTCTTACGGCACCACAGCTGAAGATGACCCTGAATAAAATGTCATATAAGAACATACATGAAGCACTGGTAGATGCAATGTTTTACCAGCATTTCACACCATGCGTAGCCACAAAGAAAACACCAGCAGAACTGCTGTTAAGTAGAAAGTGCCATACTCTTATGATGAAGATATTTCCGGACAGAGAAGAGACTGAATATGTAGCTGAGTTCAGAATAGATGAATTAGTATGGAGCCGAGACATTTTGAAAAGAGTGTGGCTGTCTGCTGTTGTGGTAGAGATTCCATCTAGATCTATTCACAGTGTCAGACTTGAAAATGGGAAATGGCTGAAAAAACACATAAATCATCTGAAAAGTCGACAGAGTGATGTATTGGATGTGGATAGTTCTCAAAGTCCAGCACAAGCTGAGGGAGACTTCCAATATAGAGCAGAAGAGTGCTGACAGAAGTGTGGAGGAGCAAGAGGAACCAATGCCTAGAGAAAACTTGGGAGATCAAGAAACAACGATGGAGACAATGGTGCAAGAAGAGGATCAAGCTCAGCAACCAGGCCCTAGTGACAAGGTGGAAGGTGATAAGGAAAATACCAATCTACCTCGTACAAGACCTATCAGAGATAAACGCCCTCTGACCAAACTGCAAGACTATTTTTTATAACAAATAGGACCATTTTCTAGAGTGGGGGAAGGTATGGACTGTCTGCGATAAAATGTAAATATCGATGAAAGTGATTTTAGGATATCGGTACTCTAGAAAATAACTGTAGTGAAAAAACCCGGATATAGATAGGAAAAGGGTATGATGGGAAGGCATAGTAAGAGTAATAAAAAAATGTCTGGACGTTAAACTACATAATGTAGTAAGTAGTTATGAATTTGGTAATCAATAGATATTTAGTTACTGTGAGGTGGGTATAGAGCATTAGTTTAAAGCCAGGAATAGCTACTAAGGTGTGAGAGAACATGAAGTTTATGTTCAGCGTCAAGTCGTAGGAATAAGTGACATTGTATCTCAGAATGACACCGGTAATAGTTAAGCAGAGACTGTTTTAACATATTGTATATAAGTATTGGGTAAGATCTTGTAAATAAAACAATTGAACTAATCATATATAGGACTATTTATTGTATGAAACTTACGAAAATGCATATACAGCTGGTAAACGAAGAATTTGAACCATAGTTTGACAAAACCTATAGAAAGTTCGTAACCCCTGTATACAGCATCCATCAACATTCATGTATGTTTTTTCTATTTCAAAATACCTGATTCCATTATCAAGCAGATTAACTATTCTAACTAAAACTTAGGTTGATACAGTTTTTGACTTTTTAAAATAATAAATATTAAACCAACATCTTTTTAGGTTACATTAAAACACTAAAAGCATTCTATAGATTATCTTTGAATCGGGAAATATAGTTTTAACCATGAGCATACAATAAATTTAGATATGAAGTATATTGTTATTGTTTATACTTTTAAGCCAATAAATATCACATGACCACCACTTCTTATGCTTGTGATAAATGTCACATGACCACCACTTCTTATGCTTGTGTATCTGTGTGTGGCAATACGTATAGTGAGTTTTGCCTGTTTATCCTTTTAATGATTCAAATTAAAATTTTTACCATAAAGCATTTCCACTATAAAATATTTTGATACTGATTTAAGGTATTCATTTTAAATACCTTAGTTTTTTTGCACATAACAATTTCTCACATTTGTTCATGTTGTATAATGCGAATTAATTTTGGAGACAGTCAGATCCAATCATATTGCAATTTTTTTTATCTGTGTCATATATTATGATCAAATCAATCAAAGCATTATACAATACATACTGAAGTTCTCATCACCACTCATATTTTCTAGCAGCAATACCACATATCTAATATTGTTTTTTGATTCTCTAAATCTCACTGGATCTTCAATAACCATTTATGACTGAAAGCAACATATTTTATAAAATTGCCAATTATACTTTTGCTGTAAAAGACAGCAATGATAGAATAATAATTACTGTAATTTTTTACAATGTTTGTATTTTTATAAAATGGATAACTTTTAAGATCAGGTGGCTAAACTTTTTGGATTCTGTATATTTTATTTTTTAAAAAAATCACAATAGTTTTGAAGCTAATATATCCCTGACAAATTTACGACTTTTCCAGATGTTTCATCAGAATATGAAGCCATTCTATTTTTACAATTAACTTCATTAATTTAAATATCATTATTCAAATCTAAATAAAAAGCTAGAATAGATACATTATTAGAAGTTGACATTTCAATTAATTATACATTCTTTCAAAATACTCCCTCCATCTATATTGACATAAAGAACTATTGATGATTTTAATTAGTAGATTTATGAATTCACTTTTATGAATATAATTGTATTACCACTGCAGTTTTACTCAACAAAAAGTTTTTACCAGTCATTGATTTTTTTCTTTTAAATCTTTACATTATTCCTAAAGCAATTTATTATTCCATTAAGCAGAAAATGCAACATGTTTAGTTTTATTAAACTTTTCTTTATACTTTACTCTTATACACTTCAATGCAATTTTTATATAATTCTTCCTTTATTTCCCTTACAGTTTTGACTGTCTTGCAGTCTTCATCAGAGTTATTTTATCTAACAAGGCAAAACTCTCCATACAGTAGTGCCACCCTGTGCCAACCAGAGTAATCATTGGATGCCAGAAGGCTTGTGCATAAAATCCCTATCTAGTGCCTTCTCATCCAATATCCCCAGACTAGTTCCTGGCTTGTGGCCTTTGTCAGTTGAGAGCACTGTACCTAGATCTTGTTTAATAACAATTGTGTGCTAGTATGAGGTAATGATCATGTGATGTTTAGTGGTTTAGCTCTTATATCTAACTACTGACAATTGTATCAGTCAAATTTCTTCTTTTTTAAATGAACCCAGCAACAAATTTCCTTCTATTCTACTATATTCTTCCTTCTTAAGTCAATATGATGCTTGATAACACAACAAATCTAAAAAATAAATATTAAATTTCTTACAAATACAGTGGAATATAACCCTTCTATTTAAATGTAATGTCTGTTTTAATTTTAGAAATACTAGTCAATGGTGTGAAACAACCATCTGCACCTGTAAGAGCTAGTATAATATATATTTTTTTCTCTATAATTTATAATTTTATCATAACTCATGATTCCAATATTTTGACTGAGGATGCATCCAAATACTTTTATAGCAAATGATAGTCAATTCACGTGAAGTGCTAATTATAGTAGGCTATTTGAATTCATTAAATCTATACCATTATATGCAGTAACTTTAGGCCACAGTTTCTTTATTTACAATATAAATGCATTAAAATGTTCAAATTTTGTTTTAGGTTTTTAAAAAATAAAAGCTTATAAATTTATGAAATATAATGCTGGAACAAGCATTAATTTAATACAATGAGTGTGGGTAACATTAGGCAAACTACCATTTAAAATAATGTTTTTTTCATTGATATATGAAGAAATTGCAAGACTAGAAAATAGAAGAAAATTAGATCTCATAGTAATTCAATATCATGCAGTTTATTGTTATTCAATGATTTTTCCCCCCTCTGGTAAATCATTCATGGCAACTATATTAATATTAAATCTTAACAGCTTTTTAGTAAAAGTAGTGCTCTTCATTCGGGTCTTAGAAGAATTATCTGTTAGAAAAGTTTGCACATTCTATGTTCTTTTATAGAAAAAATAAAATAATTATCTTTTATTAATATCATTATCTCCTGCTTTATCTCAACTGTTACTATCATTAGTATTAATATTTACTAAGGCTGTAACCTCAAGAATATGCATGTAAAAATGCGATAGTAGGGACCTCTACAGGTCTTAACCACAAGCTTACGTTTTGGAAGAAAAGAGGGGAATCCTTCTTTACTTCAACCTACTTTCTATATAAATAGGCGAAGCTGAAGTGGTTAGATCTGGGAGCATGAAGCTATTCAATACTTCACTGATTAAGTCCACATTTCTTATTACACATTAATACTCGCGAAATCTTTCGATTTACAATGAGTCAATGGAAAGATCTTATAGTTAGAAATCTATTATGATAATTTAAAGTTGTAATTATAAATTTATTACAATTGTGCATGACACAAGTCTTATGATCCGTTTTTTAGATCCTTCCACATTTATAATAAGCAGAAAGATTTTTAAATAGAGCTTTTCAAACTTCCAATCATTTATTGAGAAAAAATTCTGCTCTAAATTTGTTTTAAAATAAATTCACTATGCAGTTTGATAAATCTGCACTAATCACTATTTTCTTGATAGTATAAAATATTTATTTTCAAGTATTTTAAGAATTAAATTGAATTTAAACCCCAAAAAATCTTTTTGAATGTATTGCTATATAAATCCTTAGTTAAATAACTTTGATTAAAATGCTTTTTTCTCAATTAGCAGTTTATAAATTTTAACATTTTGCAAATTTATAAATTTGAATTATGTGTCAAATCCTTCTCTAATTTTTTGATTAAATGAACTGTATAGAACAGGCATGGAGTAAAATTATTTTTGCCTAGATTTAAAGAACCATTCTATCTGAAATGCCAAAAAAATTTTTCAAATTATAAATTCTTTGATGACATGTTGTTAATATGATGAGAAAGGGCCACCTAATTTGACACCTCACCCAGACATTTCCACATAGCAAAACTAAGGGATACAATATATCTACTATAGTACTTTGTAAAATTATATTCTCTTTCCAACACATTCTGTTGGAAGGAAATAATTTCACTTCCACCAAATAAATAAAGTCCACATAACTCAGTAACAATAAACTAAGCAAGATTAATTGATAGAATTTGGCAATTATATATATCATAAAATATCTTATTTTCCCAATAAGCTGATTAAAAGATATTTAATTGTTTTAATTCATGGTTTTATATTATTCATTATAACTAGTCACAAGGATAAGATTACAGAGAGGAACCCAATTCAATATTTCATTGTGACAATACAATGCTTTTAGATGATTCAATATTTATTCATCTTTTGAGTATACTCATTAAAATTTGTTTCTTTTATACTTCTTATTAACTCAAGTATAGTGTTATAATAGCTAACATTGATATAGTGAATACAGGTTTCAAATTTTGTATTTAAATTTGCCAGAGATCCAAATGATTGTGTGAATAATAAAGATTCAATTATGCTCATTTAAAATTACAAGGGCTTTGCAATACATATATAATAAAAACATATCCACTATAAAACAAAGAGCAGATCAAAATATTAGTCTTAACTTACCGACATATAATAATTTTAACAATATTTTAAAAAAATATTATTAAAATTATATTTCTTGAATGAGTATATCTAATTTACTATATTGTACAATTCATTCTGCATATGGAATAAAAAAGAAATCAGACAAAATAATAGATAAGTTATTATGAATATTTTGAACTACTGTCATGTCATGGCCATCGTAATTTTATACTGTATTTCTTTGAAGATTTAATTCAAAAACTACTTCCGCTAAGACCAAATAGTGTAATTTTTATCAATATTTTTTAAAATTTTAATATCTTTGAACCACTTTCAGGCATATTGAAAAATAATCACCAAATTTCTTAAAATTGCTTAGATTTGCCTCAAAAATTGCTTCCACAAACATTTAACATATGATAAAGATATTCCAGTGTGAGAAAATGTTATCTGAAAAAAGCATTCTGACGCAATAGTTATGCTTTATTCACTAATCAACTAGAATAAATAAATGCTTGATTTTTTTTTTTTGTAAAACAGTTAAAAAAATAAACATGAAAATATTAAACAAAAAAGATATAATTATTAAAGAAAGCAGGCTTTCATGATTTCTATGGACCACACACTGCTAATTACAGCTCTTTAATGTAATAAATTACATAATTGGGTATGTTATATATTTATTTAATTAGTAAGATTTATACAAATTAAATAAATCAAGTTTCTATGTAACTAGAAATATTTGTATATATGCTTATTAATTGTAAATTCACTTATCATTTCAAATAAAACAAATAGTATAAACTCATGGTAATGGTTATAAAAATATAATTAATTATAATTCCTATTTATCTAGAATATAATTTATCTTTATTATAAAGAAACTCATTAATTTAAGGATGATTTTAAAACCATTAAATGTAAGAGGCACGGTACATTCTAGATTTGTTATTCCTTTCTCCATAAAAATGCTGGTCTAAAAGGCTTTCTCCATAAACTTAAAACTGAGCATATTCGAGGCTGATCAGAAAAGAAACATCGATATATACACTAAAGAGTTAATAAACAATGAGCAACATTTATAAAAAAAATAACCACAATTATTGGGAATTTTTATAACAAAATCTTGTACCCTACAAGCATTCAACCTGATAATAAAAAATGATCTAATTCTTCCTTATATTTTGAAATTCACACACAAATTAAAAAACCATTTGTACTAATAAATACAATATCTGTTTTTGCTCACTTCCATCTTTAATTAAATAAATTATTAAATAATCCAAAAGACAAAATACCTAGAGAGGCTTCACATAAAATTGTGACAAAATTAATTGCAAAGAACCTAATTGCTTGAAGTCTTACTATAGTGAAATCCAAGCTAACTTATCTACAAAACTTGCCCAGCATAACTATATGTATAACCAGGCCACAGAAAGCAATGAATACTCTTATGTTTTCTTGAATTATGAGTTACAATCAAGTCATAATTTTGATCTCGCTATAGCTGACGTCTGAGAAAGATGACAGAAAGAGAAAGGGGAACGAGACATGGTCAATAGCTAAAGATTATCACACCAACAATAAAAAAACTTATAGAACTCCTTTTTTCTAAAAAAATAGCACTTGTAATAACCACTTTCATCATTAGTATGCAAATATATTCCTAAAATTCAATTTTATGATAATCTATTATTACATATCAAAAGTAACTTTAAATCTAGATCTCACCTTCCTTTAGTCACGCAACACTATGACTACTACTCAGTATTGAAAGTGCTCAGCTTTAAATAAATTTTCTTTATTACAAATTCAAATCTGTTCTGTTGTTAAAAGTATTTTTAACATTTTCTGAAACATTACAAATAAAATTTTAATAAAAATAAGATTCAAGCCTCTTGTCATTTGTAATTGATAATGCTTTAAAAGCTTGGAAACATTGATAAGCCTTGCATTATCATTGTTTAAATTTATAATTTGATTATTGTAAGTATTTTCATACTGAGTTTAAATGTGGTAGTCAAAATAATTACTTAAACAAAATTACACAATGCCATTGTTTCATAGAAATAAATAAATAAGATTAATACACAAGTCCATTTAGTAATTCAAATGTTTGCAAAATATTCAACACAAAATAATTTCTTTTTTTTTTAAAAACCTATCTCTTGGATTTATGTAATGATTACATACTTGTGGTTAGCAAAAAGACAAATAATGACTTCATATAAACATTAAAACGTGTGAATACATTGAACACCCATTTCCAAAAAAGCATTTAGAAAGTAAATATGACAAAACAATTGCTAAAATAATACAATCCAAAATATATAAGAGCAATGAAATACATTACCTAAGAATGACTGAATTTAACCATCATAGTTTAAACCTACAAATGGAACAACTAAATCTGAAAATATTATTATAATAATTCACACATCAGATTGCAAAGAAACATTTAAATAAATTTGCAAATGATACCCACTTGCTTGTATCAATACCAATCTATTTATAAGATAAAACTGTGAATAGGTTTATATTGTCAGTATTATATACTCAAAAAACCATAATTTATTTACAGGTTTGTTAAAGTTATTAGAAGTCATTTTTTATCTGATGAATAGATTCAATATTGTTACAAGAAAGTGAATATTTGAAAGTTTGTTTAAATAATTTTTTAGGAATCTGACTTATGAATTAGCATAGTTTATTCCATGAAGAGGTTTATAATACCAGCATTACATATTTAAAAAGCTAAGATTTATTTATGGACTTGTTAAAATTATTGGAATATTATATGTACATATACATGAACATTATTTAGGTAATCTAAATATTTTTTCTTTTATATATATACACACACACAAATAAAATGTCAGTTAGTTAAAAACTTTTGTAACAACAATAAAAATAATAAATATAACAATAATTAACTATTATATATTGTCTTTCAATCTGCAGGAGTACTTTCGGTTAATTCCTTAACCCTTCTCAATTGCCATTACACACATCATATATTTACACATCCATATTTGTATTATATAATTAATTTTTATTATGAAATTAATTCTTTTAAATTATCAATAAGTAAACTTCTTTCTTTTTTTAAAAGACATTTCTTGTCTTACAGACATAAATTTACATCTATGTTAGTAATTAAATGATCATTAACACTCTGTTTATATGTGATTTGCTGAGTTTTGTTTCAAAGATAGTAAGATCATAATGGAAGCTAAGAGAAACCTACTTCTTTACAGAATTGATTAATCAGAGCTCAGATTGTGGTATTTTTATGGAATAACATTAGTAACCTATTTATAAATAAAAACTGATTTTAATAGGAAAGAATTAAATGAAATATTATTATAATTATTTATTAAATTAAAGTATTTAGCAATGAAAAGTGAATGAATTTTGATATTAATTCATAAGAATTAGTGATCATCAATATTCATTAGTCCATTGTCATTTTGGTAAATAAACTTACACTAAAGACAAAATATAATTGTGTTTATGTTCATATGAACTACTACTACCGACATCAATGTCTGTGTATCTAATTTGATGCTGCAATGGAAAGCACGATGACTATCAGAATTAGTTAGATATTTTATTTAATTGATTTTAATAATTATTTATTTCATTACTATCATGTAATAACAATATAAATTTCCTTTAAACAAACAGTAATAGATTTAAATGCATTGAAACACATTTAAGGTGAAGCTAAAATGTGAATTATAATACAAAAATGGCTTAGTACTTTTCAGTTTTTATATCCTCATAATCATAGGTAAAGGATTATCTGAGGAAAGATGGAATAGATATAGGTATCCATACAGAAGGGTCCTTAATAAGCACAAACATACTTCCATTTTTCTTGAGCACCAGAAATCCATTGGCCATACTTTTGAACTTTCCTCTGGTTCTCTATTGCATGTATAGAATGACATGATAAGATCAAGAAGGCCTGGTATATAGCATTATAAAGCAAAAGGAATCATGCCTTTCTCTCTCTAAAAATGGACTCTTTAATTCATAATTTACATATTTTTAAATATCTGTTGTCTATATATATATTAATTGTAATATTTTCACAGATAAATGATGATTTCATATTATTATTATTTTTAGGATATTCTGTGTGGTAAAATAGCTAAATAGATGACGTTTCAATACAATAACAAGTACCTTCCTCAAAGCATTCTCTTTCTCAACTTTCTTTTTCAAATATATATATATATATATTCCATCTTTTCCCAGATAATCCTTTAGCTATGATTGTGAGGATATAGAAACTCCTTAAAAGCACTAAGCCACTTTCAGTATTATAATTTGCACTTTGTTTCAATGCATTTAAATCTATTTCTGTTATTTCATTATATAATTTAGTTTACTAACATATAAGCAAGTTCATAGCTTCAACTATTACATAATTGGTAATATAAAGTGAGATATGATGTGATGCCAACTGTGATATCAGTTATTTGTTGCATAATTAATGCATCACTATGGGATTGGGCAAATATTTAAACTAATTTCATTTTCCCTCTCATTAATGTTAGTTATACATTTAGTACACCAATTCTTGGCCATATATATATATATATTTAGGCAGTCTCATCAGTTATATTATTGACAGCTCAAAGGAAGAATGATACAAGCTACATTAAATTTCCTTCTGAAATCAACATCACCAGACAAATGAATATTTGATTAAACTAAACTTAAATTCTCTTTTGATGAAGAAATAATCAAATTGAAATTGTTCTAATTTGATAAACATTTTTTTTAGTGTTTTTTTTCCATATGTCAAAGTATCGGCTGGGAAGCAAACCCTCAAACCCAGGACAACTGCTTGTAAGGCAGCTGGCCACTACTCGACCACAAACGCTTGACAAATTGTTCTAATTTGATTATATCATAAATTGGGTAATATATTAGGAAAAAGTATAATAATTGGAAAGGTTCAATATTGCAAAAGAAAAAGGACGATTAGTAATTAGATACATAAACTCCATTATCAATAATTTTGGAAAATTTGAAAAAACAAACAGACATTAAATTATTATGGAAAAATGTCATCCGTATGATCATCAAGAGTCAATTTTGACTAGGCAAACATTTAATAATAATACTAATATAGATTTTATTTACTGCTTTGTTAATTTTGGTTATATGAATACATTTTTATTAGTTTTAATATCTTTAACACAGTCAATAAAAAAAATCATAATGTCTAGACATTAAAAGGTCTTATTATGATTGTAAACATACCTAAAATAAGTATATATTGACTTAATAAAAAACAACAACAACAATATCATAGCAATTTAAATTACAAAACAAACAAAAAAGGAATAATGCAAAATAAACAAAATAGAAATATTACTACATGAAGGTTTTCAGTGCTAACTGGATTACAAAAAAATAAAAAGAATTTAAAACAAACATTGATAATAGAGTGCCATTAATGTATAGAGAGTTTTGCCTCTGTGTAAACAGCTTGTGAAAGCATAAAGAGTAGTGATCATGTGATGTTTAGTGGTTAAATACTAACAATATTATATCACTGAACAAAATTAAGTCCCCCAATTCATTATTATATATTTTTGAGGAAAAGATTACCTACCAGAATGAAATATATATATTTAAATGTTAAAAAGTTAAAATTAAAATAGTAGTTAAGATTAATACATATTGCAAAATTAATAAAACTAAGCAAATAATATATATACATACAATTGCTTTAGCACTTGGCAAAAACGGATGCACAACGCAAAACTTTAGGGGCTCCATGTTTAGATTTTTTATAATTTATACAAATAAAATGAATTAAATATATTTTTAAAACTGCACTGCTCTTATAGAAAATTTAAGATGGAAATCGAACTAATAAAATTGTGAAATAATGTAAAAATAGAATTTTCTGGAAAAGAAAGGGATTCTGACAACATTTGCGTTTTTATACTTATTCATAGCATATTGTTTATTTATCGAGAAATAAAATTCATATTTATTAATTGCATTTTTTAAAAGCTGTTCACATTCTGATAAATTTGTCATCGACTTTTATAATAAATGACAAATATAAAATATATGTTATTTATTTTTATATAATAAATAATTTTTATTAGATTTTTTAATATTAAAATTGCCAAAAAATTACCTAGGGTTCAAAAAAAATCGTCTAACTTAATACTGTCTACTGAACATTAACTGTGTCAAACTTTAAACTATGATGATATATAGTAATCATTTTACAAATCTTTGTTTCACTATTAGCTAATGATCAACTGAAAAAATTTTGCTTTATAATTTTACTAGAATAGATTTTCACAAAATATAAATAATATATATATATATTAAAGTTTTGAATGCTTAAACCAGAAAAGCTAAATTTCTATTCAACAGTTTTACTAGTTTTTGAACGCCCAGGTGAGACTCATAGCACTCATAATTTGTGGACGGGAAATATAGCATTTAAATAAGATCAACTTTATGTAAATAGCTACTTTACATATTCCATTTTTTTAGACAATACAACACTAGTATCGGTTTTATTAATAGCATGAGGGTTGTTGGAAAAAAAACACACCTCCTTAATTTTGTTCTTGAGATCATCACCCTTGGAACATAAATGGTACATAAAATCAAACAGTAAGATTCCTGTTTCCAATTAAATGTTTTCAATAACATTAACTTTTGCTCCAGAAAAGTCTAGAGAGCACTTTTTAAATACATATATATATACACACCAGGATATTTTATAAATTCAGCACATTTGGGTTAATATCTATAATCATGATATATGTGATGAAAAACTACAAATCCAAATAATTTTTATTTTATTATGTTTTTGCTCAAAAGCAGTTCAAATGATTAGGCATTTTTCTCCAGTTTATCTTATATTACTATATAATGAGATAGTAAAAAGAAAAAAAATATTATAGCAATTAAAAATACAAAAAAAAAAAATACAGAAACATATAAAATAGAAACATCCTGCAAAAAGGTTTTCAGTGCCAACTGGGATTACAAAAGAAGGGAAAAATAAAAAAAAATATTGATAATGTGGAATGGATAATATTATACCACTGAACAAGAGCAAGTTCCTCCCATGAATTCATTATTGTACATTCTTGAAATAAATATAACCTGACAGAATGAAAAAAAAAGTACAGTATTAGCAAATTAAATATAAAGTAGTGATTATAAGATTGAGATTTAAAAAAAAAATCCAATACCTTTATTTTTAAAAAAAAATTCTATTGCACTGCAAAGTGTGTAAAATTTTTAAACAAATTATATTCACATGCATGCATATATATAATAACAATAAAAATAATAAATATAATGGTAATTAATTATTATATACAGTCTTTCAATCTGCACAAGTACTTCGGTTCATTCCTTAACTTGTTTCAACTGCTGTTAAATTAAAAAAACAAGCTCAAATCCTATGAATTCTGAATTTTAATGTTGAGTTGATAATGTTTACTTACATTTTGTTTTTTGAATTTAATGGCAGTTGAGGCAGGTTAAGGAATGAACCAAAAGTACTTCTGCAGATTGAAAGACTGTATATAATAGTTAATTACCATTATATTTATTATTTTTATTGTTATTACAATAGTTTTTTAATTAACACACTTATCCTATTCATATTCTCTACCACATTCTACTTTATAACAATACATAATTAATTTAAGACCTACACAGAGTACTATAAATTTTTAAGCAGTGAAATCTACAATTAACCTAATTAAATTAACTAATACAGGTCTCAGATGCAAAGAACACAAGTCTACTTATTGACACATCCACAATCCACATCTGGTATTATTTCAAGCCAATTAAAACATGGCTACACACTGAAAATAAAAATCTATACTATTAAAAAAGGGATCAACCTAATAATCATTTGTTTGTTTTTTTTAAATGTATGAAATTTTCTTACATCACTATAATTTATAAATATCTGCACTGAAGCACTATCCTATGAAAAGCTATTAAAGAATCAATGGCTCACAGACCAATTAAGTTACAGTGCTTACGCTATCAAGTTGTCTTTTAAATTTATAAATATAATTAAAAACACAAAAATAGGAGTCTAACATAAAATAACATTTCTCCATATAACTAAGCTAGCTACATGGCTTTCATAAACAGAAAGGAGTCTAACAGCATAGTAAAAATTAAAACTTCTCAAATCCAATTATTTACTAACATGAATTAATTTTATAATAGACTGTTTTAACTGGCTAGATCATAACATTGTAGATCTGTTTTATGGACAGTATTATAACATGATTGATGGATGGCCAATGGGATTACCTGTAAGTGAGATTGTCTCTAGAATTTCACATAATAACATTGATAACCAGGTCATCCCTAAATGCATCTAAAATATTTCCAATTTAATAAACACATGATACATAGATGATGTATTTATATGCTATCCAGAGTCTCTAATACAAAATTAAAACAGACCTAAGACTAAATCTGCATTGTCTTGGACAATTGAATGGGAATACCAGCAAAGGAAGTTAAAATATCTCGATATCCAGACCCAAAGACATAATCCCCAATTAAATTACAAAATGTGCATCAAACGTATAGAAATAAAAGGTTACATGCACTCTAACTCCATCTTTCCCAATTCTCATAACTACATCAGTGTATCATCATTTCTTTACAGAAGTCACCACTTTTGCAAATATGTGGCTGCTCATAAGAGTGGCAAATAATTTTACAATAAAATAAGAACAAACACATCCAAAGATGACAAATCTTGGATACTGCTCCCGACATACCACATGTAGCCAAAAATCTAAATAACATTTGCTCACAAACACATCGAGGAAGCTATTGCACTTCTCCCACTATAAACAGTATGATAAATAATTCTAAGGATAGACTCCATAATAATCAAAGTCCACATACCATACATTAAAAACAAAATAACAGTGTTATAAAAAAAGATAAAACTTAAAGAAATTTTTGTTTCAGTTAATAGAACTCAAAAGAAAAGAAAAATAGTTAAAAAAAGTTACATATAATAAAAAGTTTTTCTTAAATTCTTTAATAATTATACCAAATTTAATTTTTTATTGTTTACTACTTTATACTTAGAAAAATGTAAGTGGGTAAATACAAGATGTTTAAAATCTAAATTTTGAAATAATATTTAATATTATTATATTCTCTATATGCAAGCACAGATATCCAAAATAAATTATATACAAGTTTATAATTTAAAGATAAATTCATAATTAAATAATTTTTTTATAATATTACTAAATGTATATATGTTGTATATATGCAAATATGTTGATATCTAGATCAAACTTAGTATTTATATATGTGAATCAGATGAACATATAATTTAAACAACATTTTTATATTTATTGTTTTTTTTTGCACCTTCTTAATAAATAATATATATTTTATATTTGTAAGTAAATCAGAATTAGACATGATAATCTATTTACACTATACTGTAATTTTTATGTTTTAATAATTATAGTAAATTCATTTAAAAGTAGATCAAGTATTTTGTATATTTAATTTTTGAACATATATTTGGCAGAATCCTTGCTATAGCAAACAAATTGAGTGTGTGTAAGTTCTATGTAGTTCTCTTTAAAATTATATTAATTAGAATCTATTGCTTATTATGATGATGATCCTGAAACATTTGCTAAGAGTTATCATTAAAGTATAAACACTTTGTTGATTACATACTTATTTATAAGCTGAGCTAATTATTAAAATAATTACAGCATATAATATTATAGATTAAGTCTGTGTAACCATTTTATATTCATTTCTACCATATATATTACATGAACATAGGTGAATCCTTAGCATCTATTATAATTATCTATCATACATTCTATTACAATATAGAACCAAATGGCAGTGCAATCTTTTCTCAGTGGGGACATTTTTTCTGCCTCCCCTATATCTAGAAATGTATGACAAATGGTATTTCCTAACACTTCTTCATGAACCAATGATTTCACACTTGCATATTTATCTTGTTTATATTCACCTCTACTATCAGTACATAAAAAACATTAGTCACAATTATGTTCCAAAAATATTTACTCACCAACTTGACAAGTTTTGAAAATGCTTAAAAATATATCCTATGTAGGCATCAAATATTTTGTGAGTTTATATATGTAGAGAGAAAAAAAATACCTAAATTCTTAACAAAATTTATAATTGGTTGAATTCATAATACATTCTATACTAATATGAAATAATTCATATATTTTATCTATTTAATGTATACAGATTTAGTAGGTATTTACTTTTTAACTTCTGATATAAATTTTAATTCTTTTATTTGAAAAGAACTAAGCAAACAGCAGTTTCTAATATTTACTATTATTTTTTATAGCCTTTAACAAATGACAATATGTTAGCAACTGGGAAACTTACAATAGCACATAGAGGCACCTGGAAGAGAAGGAAAAAAAATACAATTATTAAATATTTTCCTCACTATTTCAATATAACTTCCACCAAAAAAATATTTTATATGCTGTAAAAAATGTCATATTATTTTGACCAACATTAAAATCTTTCTCATTGTAGTAAATTGTGTTTATTGGACTCAAATTTATAAGATCTAATTTATAACTTCTATGAGATTGTTTTCTACACATACTCATAATTAATGTATTAATTTTCAACAAAGATCATATTCTAAGTTTTTAGAGAGTCCTATAAAGCCAACATTAAAATAATCTCATTCACAATACAATGAATGATTTTGGGATTTAACTTTGTGTATAATAACACTACAGGAATAGCTAGTAAATTCTTGAGATGATTTGAAAACATCTTATTAAAGTCAAGAACTAACTGCTCCCATGTGCATGGAAAGTTATTTTTCATTCAAAAGTAATGCACAATAATATTAACAAATAATTGCTAAAGTAATTAAATATTTGTGATCAATATCTTATATGAAACATGTTAAAACTTTTTAATTTCCACAATTGATACAAATAGATTAACCAAACTTCTAATATCTTTTGTATCTTTTTCAAATATACATCTCTAATGAACTCAAATAATTATCATACTCTTTGCCAAGAGAATTCCTTTTTAATTTTTCTTTTAAAGTTTTTTTATAAACAACCTTTTATTATCAAATACTGAAATAAAAATGTAAAATGCCTTAAAATATGCCTTTCATATGAGATTTATAATTGTTATTAAAAGACAAACATCTATATTTGATTAAAAAGTTATATTTTATGGCCTACAAGGATGTTGATTGTCTGGGCTGAATAAGGTAAGAGATTGGTTAATTATAAAAAATGAAATTTATCAAAGTTGGTGTTGACTAAACCATCTGAGAGTACCACATTTAGCATTAGTAATTTGAAACAGATGATAAATACCATTGTAACACATATGTCATTTAACTCAGATACATTTAAATATGGTAAATTTGTTCTCTTAATGGCAAATGAGGATGTCCAGACAATAAGGTATCATAAACACGTAATAACTGTTGCTAGTTTGTCACTGCATGTATACACGGAGCATTAATCATTTAATAAAAAGTGAACATCCTAAAAGATAACATATCAGTACAAGATGATAACAGACTTATCAGACTGGAGATGATAGGATGTCTAGTATTATATCTTTTATAATTTAATAATTATATTAATATTCAGATTTATTGTTATAATTACTTTTGACTCTCAACTTTACACACAAAACAATTGTGCATTTTTTGCAAAATTAAAAATAACTCTAAATAATTCAATATCTTAAACACTTATCAATCCCAACTTCATAAATTATTAGAAATACCTGTAACTTCCACATATTAAGAAATTTAAAATTGAAACTTTTAAAATAAGTTTGTTAAGTTCTCTCTCTCTCTCTCAACCCATGTGGAGCAGGGTAATATGATTGGCCAATAATGTTCGATCATTCACCATTACTTGAAATATATCTAATACAATTTAATCACCATATATTAATTAATAAAAAACATAGCAGTTTATGAATAATAATTAATGCAGTGTTACATTTTAGAATATGTCCATTATTGTTGTGGTTCTTTTTATACAATATTGGATGTATTCTAAAATACCACAGTATAAAAACAGCATACATTACTTATTAAAAAATTAGTAACATTCTAATCAAGTCTAAAGATTCAATCCTTCTCGAGACTCATGGGATTTATAAAATTTCATACGGCATTTGTAAAGCTTCTTATGTAGGTATAAGCTATTGTCTTATCAATACTAGAAGAGATGAACATGCTAATTTAGTTAAGCAATACACATCATCATTAGCAGTCTCACTCCATGCTATGGATTCAGGTCACAATATGGATTCCTTTAACATTAAGAACCTATTCAGATGTGACATTCTCCAATCAATGTAAGATCAGAAAAATCACTGAGATATTTAAAAGATCAAATTGTATCAACAAATGTGATGGCCCATACAAACTTCCTCATATTTGGAATAGTTTTATTTTTAAAAAAATCATTGATCTGAAGAGTTTCTGACTTTTATTTATTTATTTTTCCAATTCTATATGTTTTTTTAATGTTGGTGGAACTTTAACATTATTATGAATCACTGTTTACAATGCCTCTACAACCATTTTTATAATATTCTATTAATCATCAGTTGATCATCAGTTGAGGTCTTGTGTAATCAAGCTGAAATATTGATATATATGTAATAAAAGTTACATATGGATAAACCCACAAAATACAGCATTTATATCTATAACCAGTGAAATTTCCATATAACATATATATACATTCATATTATATTCCACAGGTGTGTATATATAACAAATAAACATAAGGTAACCAAGTCATACATCATATGACTTAATTAGCTTGTACTTACAAATGTAATATAATAAGCTCATTAAGTCATGTGATGTATGATTTGGTTTCCTTACTATTATAGTTTGGCTTTTAAGACTTTAATGAGGTTATATTGCTAAGGCTATTAATATATGGTGTGTCTGAATTTAGTTCAGTTCCATATGGCTATTTAAGTTAGTAACTGGATTTGAAAACATATAGATATCTGAATTGATATCTGAAATTTTCAGATTTTTTACTTAATAGTTAAGTATTCAATAAATGCTGGGCTTGAATTTATATTTTAAATCTAGTGTCTGAATATCCTAGTGCCTCACTGAAGAAAGCCATCAGCTTGAAACCAGTTTGGGAATAGGGATAATTCCAGATAGAGCTTTTAAATGCTTTCTCTTCTAGCAGTTATTGGAAAAGCTTGTTTAGAACTATTAGCATGCTCATTATGTTACAAATAAATAATATAGCAATAAACTTAAAAAAATGCTAAGCCAAACTTTCAATTCAGAGCATCATCAAAAGCCTGGTTTTGTGATTTAATTTTTATAATTTATTACAATTTATATATATACTAAATAAAATATAGTTGAACTTAATTCTATATATTCTTACTTTTCTTCCTGGGTAACAAAAGGCACAGTCTCTGGAATTTCATGTTTTTCTTCTTCTTCATCTGAAGCAGAGTCAACTTCTATCTTCACATTACAATTGTCAAGGTTGGCAGGCACTGGAGCAATACTTGGACGCCGATTAAGACTTTGAATACTCAACATAGTTTCTTCTTTAGGAACATCCAGTTTATTATCAGTAATAATGGCATTGGTTGGACGAGTGTGTTGCAATTCTAATGCTACTGTACCTAAACAAAAAAATTAATAATAAAGTTAAAAGAAAATAATATAAAAATATTAATACAACATGACAGATCAAAAGTACAATTTCTAGACCAAGAGGAATCTTTGATTCAAATATTTTTTATGGCTGAATGGAATAATAATTATTATTTCAGGATTTCACTTTATTTTTAAAAGTAAATTTATATGCACAAAAATAAAAAATAATAAATCAAGTTTAATTGCAATAAGAATTTTCACATCAAAATATTTAGTAAACAATTAGTATAATGAGTTTTGATAGCATTTGAATTTACTTCAATTACTTAACTTATATGATAAATAATAATGATGAAATATGTTTCCCTATTTTCTCACATCATCATGATAGACAACATTCTATGCAAGTAATGGTTGCAAGTTTATATTACTTGGATTTTTTTTTAACCTTCATTACCTTGGCATCTTTTCTTCTTGCATAAATAAGAAATTACCAATTTCACATTTAATATAGGCATTTTTCTTTATTCTACATTATTAATTAAGTAAAGTCTGTTAATCAGGAGCACACATTGACATAATCATATTCAGATTAGTAAATAACTTTTACATAGGAGTTTTAAATAAGGCTAGCAGTATTAAGTATTTATCATTAATATATATATATGTATCAAAATATTATGTATATGCACACCATGATGTAATATTTTCATTAGTTTATACTTAGCAATATAAACAATTTTCATTATTTTTTTTTTTGATTATTAGTATTTTCATGTAATGTTATTTCATAGTTTTATAAAAGAATAAAAATAAATGAAAAAAAAAATTACAGTGGAAGTTTTTATGGTAACTGAAGACCTGCCTATCTAGAAGATGTATATTGAAATTAAAATTTAATAAAAAAAGTGTCACTTTTTAATATTATTTGTTTCAACAAAAACTAAGATGTTCTCAAATATTTATTTATCAAAGATATGTCTAAATATAGAAATTGGAAAGAAAATAGCTTTGTTAAAAAATTATCCATGGAAATATACAATTTTCTCAGCAATTTATTAAGCTAAAATTTCAACCACTGACTCTATCTATTTTTAAAAAACTAGCAAAATTATGATATTACAGAAGAAGTAATAAAGTCTTATATAAATTTCAATTCTAATTATAAAAATAAAAAGAATCTTCAACTATAACAATTTAACCTTATTTATAATTTCAAAGAAAAAATTAAAAATAGGATTTGGTATAATTTTTCTATATGCTTAAGATTTTAATAAAATATTAAAAGAGAAAAGTAATATATTGTTTTCTGGTGATTTATCTGATTAAACAATTGATTATCTTTATTCTGTAAACACTTCTAAAACATTGAAAGGCCTTTTACAAAAAAGGACTACTTATAGATATTCTTTATGTTATATTTGTTCTCCAATAGAAGGAC
Source organism: Epiperipatus broadwayi (assembly GCA_028023455.1). Taxonomy (NCBI): domain Eukaryota; kingdom Metazoa; phylum Onychophora; class Udeonychophora; order Euonychophora; family Peripatidae; genus Epiperipatus; species Epiperipatus broadwayi. The sequence goes on along the minus strand of JAQFVV010006202.1, from coordinate 15,791,561 downwards.
TGTCTATAGTATTTGTAAGAATTTGATTTTTATTGAGAGGTTTAAAAAGATTTTCTATTTTCTATTATGTATTTGTAAAAAAATTCATGTAGTCATTATTAATTTGTACTTAATAAATGTATTATTCAGGGCTACATATATAATAAGCTTTATTTATTTATAGAATTGTTAATACAAGAGTTAAAGGGACCTCATTGTGTAGTTTTAAAGATGTTTTAGGAAGATATTAGAAAATGTAATGGGAGAATTAATATCTAATAATAAACGACATATAAAATAAAATAGTTTAATGATAATGAATGTTGACTTATAGATTAATAGAGCCAAAAAAAAAAAAAAAGATAAAATATAAATGTTCAATATTTAAAATATTAAATTAAGTTTACTGATTAGTATCTTGTCATAAATGTTTCTGAATCTTTTCAATTTTTTATGCCATTAATTATTTATTTCTATCATTGTTTATTGTTTTTTGAAATGAGATTGCCTTATATATAAAATTATATGCATAATCAAAGATAATAAATTGAGAAATAAAATGATCATCTACTAAATCTACTCTTCAAATAATAATTACTAATTCTTAAATTATATTAAATGGGAATACATTAGTTTGGGATGAGTTGCATTAATTCTATAGGGTATGTATTATAAAAATGAATTGAATTTAAATTCACCCCCCCCCCCCCGAACAACAATATTGTTGTTTAATGTATCATTTATTATGTTTGATTTCATTTTTGGTATATACTCGTTTATGGATCTTAATTATATAAGTACATTAAGTTTATGTGTAACTTTAAAAAGGAGATACTAGAATAAATTGCACTAAAATGAAACAAAAATGACAAATTCACACCAATAATAATAAAATGTTATTTCTTGGTTGCAGTATGCTGATGCCTAGTTTTTAAAGTAGCTTTTGAGCAAAGAACATAATATATAAATATATTAGATTTCTTTATGAATGTTAAATATTTAAAAGTTGTCACTATGTCATTCACAAAGATCATTATTTAATAAATTCTCTCTAACCTAGATAGAAAGTGCTACATACAGCTTCTTTCAATATATAATGAAATTTAAAAATAAATGAACAATTAATAATTATTATATCATTAAAATTCACAATTACTTAGCTAGATTTCAATACAAAAACTTGACTTTTACAATAAATATGTCATCTCCCAGGAAAATGGTCATCATCATCATCATAAACCATTATCTTTCCACTCCAGGATGAAAGTCTCTCCAAATTCAATCCATCTTCTCCAATCGTTAGCTTCTCTTCGCCACATCAATATCTTGGAGTCCAGTTTAAGATTTCAATTGTTCATCTATTACCATCTCTTCTAAAGATATGTCCAGCCCAACTTAACTTCAGTCTTTTAATTTTTTCAATGAGATAATATCTGATAAATTGCTTTTCAATGATTTAAAAAAAGTAATTAGAAATTTTAAACAGGCTGCAAAAAATAAAGATTTTATTATAGAGGAATCTATTTGTAAGAATGTAATGTGCATTTTGACCAAATGTATGAGTTTTTATTAAATGGACAAAGCACTAAATTTTCATGATTTACCTGTAATTACTGTAGTAACAACAAAATGGTCAACTTTTAATACAAGACGTGATTATTTTGGATGTTTAAATTCAGAATACATATTAAAAGGAATGATATTCAAGCAAAACAGGGTAAGGAAAGAAGATTTGAAAAAAATGTGATAATGAACCTATAAATGATTGCCAAAGAATCACATTAATAGATGATAAAAATAAAAGAAGTTTTGGAAGTCTTAGCTTTCTACAAGACTGTTGTGGCTTTGAAAAGTTTATCATTTTTAATATATTCTATTTAAATAATATTTGTCTAAATTGCATGTTGTTATTAAATTAGTAATAAATTGAAAGGTTGTTAGTCTTTCACATGCGCCTACTGTTGTTTCTCAGACAGACAATCAGATGTTAAATAGCAGTCTGAAGAGCGATCAGGCCTTGACACATGACAGAGATTTTGATAAGAAAATGATATTACCCTTTTCTTTACTTAATTTTTATATATATATAAGCTAGTCTTAAGCATCTTGGCTTGAAAGCATGAAGATATAAACATATACATTTATTAGTCACTGAGTTTTTAATTTATGATATTACAGCGCGAAATCTTAGATTTATTACACCGCAATTTTCTAGATGTTAATATAAGTTATCAGCAGCACATGTGAAAGACTAGCAACCTTTCAATTTATTATAATCTATTTGGTGATTTAAAGAATATTAAAGATGATGGGAAGCATAGTAAAGTAGAAATAGATAAAATACTGGAAATCAGAATTTTATCAGAAGTTGAAGAAATTCTTTATTCTTAGTAGTAAGATTTAGTTTTAGATTATAAAGAATCTCTAAAAGACGTTATTAAAAAACAAATTGTTATCTAGAATTAGAGATATAAGTTACTATTTCATGATGACTTTTCCAACACTTTTATAAAAATAGTTCACATTAAAAATATTCAGAAGTTCATACATAAGGAAGCAAACTTAACATTGTATTTAAATCAAGCTAATGTACAGAGTTCATGCTTTGCATTATAACATTTCAATTAATACATACTTGAAAACCATTAAAATTAAAAGAATAGGTGGTATTCCATATTTTTCATGTATTGATGGGTAATTATTAATTTATGTATAACTTACAAGAAGTTGCAGTTATTTCCATTTCAATATCATATACATTAATCTATGATTATCTATATTAATTTAATAATTTAGTTTAATAACATTGTAATTTCATCTTTGAAACAAATTTATGCATTACTTATAAACAAGGCAAAACTCTCCATACAGTAGTCATGCATTGTTAGCCGGGAGGTCATTGCAGCTGCCTTGCAAGCAAGTAGTTGGTTGCAGATGGTTGTGGGTTCATGTCCCAGCCGATGCTATGACATATGAAGGAAAAAAAACTCTCCATACAGTAGTGCCACCCTGTGCCAACCAGAGTAATCAATGGGTGCCAGAAGGCTTGTGCATAAAATCCCTATCTAATGCCTACTCATCCAATATCCCCAGTCTACTTTCTGGCTTGTGGCCTTCTGGCATCCATTGATTACTCTGGTTGGCACAGGGTGGCACTACTGTATGGAGAGTTTTGCCTTGTTTATAAACAATTATGTGCTAGTATAAGAGATGGTGATCATGTTTATGCATTATTATTGAACTTTTAGGCTCTAGGTATTTAAATATGTATAAATTATTTTGAAAACTTAAAAAATCTAGCATTGAATTATAAAGATGCATGCACCAAAGTCTAGCTTAGAAATTGTAAGTTTTTACACCATTCTAATAATTAATAGTCCACACAATCTTGTGAGATATAATTATATATATACACTTAAGCACAATTAATAATAAACATAAATAGTTTATTATTGCATTCTAAAATTGCAGAATCACACGAATTAATAACTTTCTCATACCTATGAAAAACTCTGTTATTATTTGAAAGTCTTGTACACACACACACACACAACTGATTGTTGTATGTTCTGACAAAATCAAAAAGTAATAGTAATTTCTTTCTCATCAAATATATCCTACTATCCTACTCAAAATTTTAACATTATTGTTAATTTAATTTTTTGTAATGTTTAGACGTCCTAATGTTGCAAAAAGATAATTAAAGTTCGAGTAGTTATAAATATTGGAATGTTCAAGTAAATTATATTAAGGGGATAATGGCAACATTGATAATAATTGTTACAATATGACTGTAGTAGCCTGGATAAAATTACTTTAACCCATCTTGAGATAGACAACTTAATATACATACGACTGACTGACATCGTCCCTACTTTTTTTTTCCATGTCATAGGTTATTCATACCCATCAAAGAATAATGTTTTTAATCTCTCCAATGCTTTTTTGATATCTTGTTTTGCAGATTTATTATCTTATTATATATTCATAATTTTTTTTAACTCTTACATTTATCATCATATTACATTATTATTATTTTTTTTACATTATTATTTTTCTGAGATTTTTATCAAATTTGCAACTTAATTGTTTTATATACATAGAATGTGATTATAAAATCATTAGATGAAACAATGAGTTTTTAACAATACAGAAAGTGATAAAATACAGGCAATAAAGCTATAAAGCTAAATTCAGTACTGGTCGCTAATAGTTACAATAAATTACACTTCTTCAAATGAATTAATAGACAAACAAAAATAAATGATTTTTTTTTTAACACAGTAAACAAATATAAAATTTTAACATTTTTATGTATACATTTTTGTTTTAGCAGAAAAATGCGAATGTTAAAAACAAGTTACATATTTTAAAAATAATTGTTTATATATGTTGTAAAATTAAAAAAAAATTTTAAAATACACAAAATTTGAATTTTGATAACAAATAATTATAACATTAAAAAAAAAGCAAAAAGTTAAAAAAAATGGTAATAACAAATAAAACAATGTCTGGGAAGGAGGAATATTGATTGGAAAAAAGTGCGAGATCTATAAAAATGATACAGAAGTGATTAAAAAAAAAAGAGACAAAATAATTATTTAAGTGCATGGTGAAATAAACAACTAAACACCACTGGTCCATGCACTCACCAACTTTGGAAGATTTTTTTAAATGACTATGTTTGGACATGATGTCAATAAATGCACCTGGAAATAAAACAAATAAAAAAATACACACTGACTGATAAATTTGAAATATCTCTAACCTCTGGAATGGAAAATAAAAAACAAATGGAGATATTTTATAAGAAATAAAAATAAACCCACACATACATAAAAATACAAAAAAATGATGTAACTAAATCTTAAAAATTGTTAGGTTGGAAAGTAATCTTGATGAATGCCACTTTTTTTTCCAAAAATGAAAACATTATTTAGAATATTTACAAAATTAATACTATTAAAATTAATAAATCCAACTGACCTACGCTAGCAACCATTGATGCAATTCGTGATCGGCCACCAGATGGAGCCAATTTGTCAAGGCGGTTGTCTTTATCAGTGTTGGGATGTGCAAGAATAAAGGCAGAATTCTCTTCTTTTGTAATATTCATATAAAAACAAATGTCACTTTTTTTCATTATATGCCGAGGGCCAGGATTTAATTTAATATATGAACCATATTCATCTTCCTGTACACCAACTAAGGCAACACCATATCTAAAATAATAATAGATTATTACAATAACTTATGAGAGAAGATAAAAAACAAAAAAACACAATCAATAGCATGGTTAGTTGCTCAGGAAGTCATGTGACATTTAAACATCAAATGGGAAGTAAAGCACAATAGGTATACCTACTGCTCTCTACTACTGTGCTAAATTACATAAGATTAGTAAGGCAAGATAACAGAAATAATAACACTGCAACTAAGCATTTAATGGAAAACATCTAATTATCAATTAATAATAAAATGTAATATTAAAAAAAAACACTCTTTGAATAATATTAGTAAACATGGTTATTTCAATCACTTTCCCAAACTTAACAACATCTATCATAAAAATTAATTGAATTTTATAAAAATAATTACTTTCGATGAGCATGGAATGAAGCATATGTAAAACTTTTCCCTTCATATTCTCCAAAAAATTGGCTATCCTTCAGGCAGATATGGTAGATTTCATTGCCCGAACACTTGCCATATAATCGATGCCATTCTTCATTGGAACTCTGACCCTCTCTGTAAAAAAGTACTTAAATAATTACAGAAGCAATCAATTTTTAGAGAAATATAAATGATTAATAATATATTTTCCTACTATTTGCAAAATTAATTAACTGAACATAAACATTAAAAAAAAAAAATTTACTTTAAAAAGCCAAAGGTCAATTATACACTGCTACATTTGTACATAAATTATGTGTTCAAGAAAATACATTATGTAAAATAACAAATAATTTAAACATGAACATACTAGGAATTTCAAATCATTAATGCTAAACTGGGGATGAAGTCACCCATAACAAATATTAACTATTATTAATTTACTATTTCTTTTATATGTAAATAAATAACTCGGGTTATATGTTACTTGTATAAGAAGTGCAATTTCCAATGAGTTATATCATGTTTGCAAGTTGTTGTTTTTTTTACATTTTTTAACAATGCATCTTTCATCTTTAGCTCAATTCTATCACAACTTTTATCTATTTTTTAAGAATCTCTTTATTTTTAATTTTAATTTGATTTTCTCTGCTATTTCTCACTTACTCTTTTAAAATAACAAAACAACAATGAATTCACTTTAAGAAGTATAATAACTACTCTTTCTTATTGCACTGCCAAATGTATACCATACAATACCAAATCGTCCATTCACCTTACTACTGTTACACAATGCTTTATTTACCATTCTTTTTTACAGTTCACAGTTTCAATTGCCCCAGCAATCTTCTTCAGAACTTTATATCTCCTAGCCTCAACTCTAATATACTACTAATTATTATTCTCTTTTCAAATTTTTTAAATTTCATTATTTACATTTTAACTATAATTTTTAATTTTATAACATCAATTTCATTTTCTATCTGTTTATTACCAATTTTCATTAATATAAACTGATGATAACTTGCTCTGATTTTTCTTCCTCTTCAAAATCTTTAATTTCTTCTCACTTTTTTAATGCATTAGTTTTTATTAATTTTTTAACCATGTAAAATTATCATCATATTGTTTTAATAAATTGGTTGTTTCTAAATCATTATTATTTTTTTTTAAAAAGTTAAGATTCCTATTTCCATTTTCTTTAATACCAATTTCTTCTATACACCTATTAAAATTGTTTTAACATTATTATACTTATATATTGCTTCCTAAAATTATTAATATTCTTGACATAAATTATAAATATTTTCATATCATATAATGTTATCTCTGTTTTCTATAGTCATATAATCAATTTCAATAATCTAATTATTTTTATATTCAGGAAACTCATTCTATAAATATTCTAAATGTATTATAAATATAAATCGTAATAAAGTCAATTTTCTTTTCTTTTTCACTATTGTAATCAGAATATTTTTTAATATTGGGATGTCTTCATTACTTAAATGTATTTCTACAATAGTTATTAAGTTTAATTATTTTATTTTATTATGTTTTCAACTTTTTAAAAATTGTCATTTTTTTCTTGTATATTTAAAAACCCAGTCCTAATATTTTTATATCTTGTCTTGTTTCTTTTAGATAATTTATCAACTTTTTTATTCTTAGATATATTACTCATTTCTATTTTATTTCCCTTTCCTATACAATTATTTTAATATTATTATGTATTTTAAATAAATAATTCATCTTTAAAAGTACCATTTTCTCATCTTCCTCATAGCTTATGTGTGTTTTTCATGAGATTTAAATGTAAGCACTCTTTTCAATTTCCAAACATTTTATTTTAGCATCTACATACATTCTATTCAATTTATCATTAATATAACTTATTTTATTTAAAAAATTTCCCATTCCCGATTATCTTCATTTTTTAAAACAGGCAAAACTCTCCATACAATGGTGCTACTCAGTGCAAGCCAGAGTAATCAATGGATGCCAGAAGGCTTGTGCATAAAATCCCTATCTAGTGCCTACTCATCCAATATCCCCAGACTAGTTTTTAGCTTGTGGTTTTCATCAGTGAAAAGCCTTGGATATGAGAGCACTACATCTAGATCTTAGGATCTAATGCAACCCTCCAGCAGCCACTTTTTATCTCTACTTAACTACAAAACTATGAGAATAAAATTGAAAACAAAAATATTTTCAATCTAAGCTCATTAGCTTATATAGTTATATAGGTCTGAACTCAGTTCAGTATCCATTCATTTTGGTGCCTTTGGTTCTTTAATAACCATAGCCACCACTATCCTATTAGGCAGGATTGGTATTAAACCACTAAACATCACATGATTACGTTTTCTTCTGCTTGCTCATAATTGTTATTAAATCAGGCAAAACTCTTCATACAGTAGTGCCACTCAGTGCAAGCCAGAGTAATCAATGGATGCCAGAATGCTTGTGCATAAAATCCCTATCTAGTGCCTACTCATCCAATATCCCCAGACTAGTTTCTAGCTTATGGCTTTCATCAGTCAGAAGCCTTGGATATGAGAGCATTATACCTAAATCTTAGGATTTAATACAATTGAAAACAAAAATATTTTCAATCTAAGCTCATTAGCCTATATAGTCATTGTAACGAACACAGACGTTCGTTACATTGTTTTTTTTTTATTTATTAAACATGAAAGTAAATTAAAAAGTTCGCATTTAAAAATTTTCTTTTAGAATTAAAAATTGAAATTAAATATCATCTTAAACTCGTATATATTAAATCGCACAGATATAAAAAATTATTAAAATAATTATTAAAATAATAGGTCTGAATTCAGTTCAGTACCCATTCATTTTGGTATCTTTGGTTCTTTAATAACCATAGCCACCACTATCTTATTAGGCAGAATTGGTATTAAACCAGTAAACATCACATGATTACCATTTCTTATGCTTGCTCATAACTGTTATTAAAATAGGCAAAACTCTCCATTGATTACTCTGTTTTGTACTGAGTGGCACTACTTTATGGAGAGTTTTGCCTGTTTTAATAACAGTTATGAGCAAGTGTAAGAAATGGTGATCATGTGATGTTTACTGATTTAATCTTCATTTTTTATTAAATTATTTAAGAACATTTCACAGTTCTCTTTAATTATTTTTAGAACTTTCCTTCTATGCTTTTAATTTTCCTCAATATTTAAATAACATTATTGCCATATTTTAAATTTTCATTCCAAGTAAGCAAGCTCTAACATATTCATATGTATTTCTAACTAATGTCTGTTCCTTTCAACCTAATTAAAAAAATTCCCCATTATTATCTTTTCCAACATATTATTTTTTAATACATTTCGCATCATTTCATCAATGTGTTCAAAATTTAATATTTTCACTAATTTTTCTTTACAGTAAAAGCCACTGCATAACTAAGTTACTTTTATTATCTTATGATAATATAAAAGAAAAAATCAAGTACTTCAACATCATCTGGGAACATGATGACCATTGATTACTCATACTGATATAGATGGCATTAGGATTGAATAGTAGGATCAATTACAACTGTTAATTAAATGTTAAATGTAAATTAAGGGAGTCATATGATACATTGTTTAAGAACGAATTAAAAAATTGGCCAATAGCAGTGAATGAATACATTATCAGAATTCATAATAAGCCATGTTACACAAAAATCTCAGTTAGGTAAGTAATAAGAATCAAGAAGGACTCTTCACAGATAGAAATTCAATCAAAGTGTTTATCAAACTGATACCTACAACACTTCACATCACTGAAAGTAAATTTCTGGTTTAAAAGATGAACCAGAAATATTAGAAAAAAAACTATAAGAAGCAGAAGATAAATTATCTCCATTTTTGATAATTTGATTTTATTTAATTCAAAGTATTTTGAGGACAGTAAGAGAGAAGTTGTATCTTTAATGGATGCCAATGGTGAATCATCAAAATCACTTAAAAAATTAAAAATATCATACAATCTGTTATTTTATGCAAATTTTGCAACATATAATGAGCTGGTGATGAAATTACTAAAGGATTTAAAATTTTAGCAGAATAAAATGATAAATAGAAATTACAATGATGTTTATATACTGCATTTCAAAAATTAGATAACAAAGAGAATTATTCAAATTAGTGTAAAAATATATATGGAAAGATAAAAAATACCTATGAGAAAAAGATGTACTGTTACAAACAAACAGATTTTATAAGAGCATATGTTAGAGTGCTTTTAAATCTTCTCATAAGATATAAATGATTATCACCATGTCACCATTTATCAGAGAAGTGTTGCATCTTCAAAAATATTCAGAAGATAAACCTTAAATCTATCACTATATTCAACTAAGTTAAACAAGTAAATAATGAATAATTTTGTTCAGTAAAATTATATATTGACTCAGTAAAGTTTGTGTAAGTGAACCAGATAATTCAAAATTATAAAACTTAGCACAAAAATGATTTATTCAATTATTTTACCTAAGTAGGTAATCCTCGCAGTAATCCAAGTTTTTAACTGTGTGAAATAAATTACCAAAGTTGCAACAAATACTTTATTTTGTTGTCAGTTAAACAAGTGGTAGATAAAAACATCTTAGAATATTCCTGCTTGTTTAATAATAAAAACGCATTAAAAAGCAAGTGTGATTAGTCTATGCATGTCCATATAAATTGCAAATATAAATAAAAAAATTAATTAAAAGTTGATAATTGAGTTATAATAACTATATTTGTAATGAGTAAAAAAACTGGCAAACATTATAAATGTATAATGACTATGATTTACTAATAATAAATATCTTACTGTCCACGTGAAGTATGTAGTAGTAAGGTTACGAGGGTAGATGCCCCAGGGCTGGTGCAATTGTTAGCCAGAAGAGCATATTTGAATTCATCCTCACAAACCATATGCTCTGTAAAAGAAATACTGGATATATACATTGCTAGTTAAAATTTTTATTTTTAAATTTTAAAGATAATTTTGTTACTTTCTCTCAATAATTTATTAAGGGTAAATATCTGTACATGTAACGTTTATGTATTAATATGTTTATCTATCTAATTACCAACTATTATTTAATTTCCCATATGACTACAATGTTTTTGTCTTATTATTCTACTAACTGTTTTTATAATGGCGAGTGTACTATCTTTCTCCTGTTTGTCCATTTACAGATGAACTGATGAGTTATATATATATCATATTTTATTATTATCTTTAGCAGTCATTTATAAATGATTATGGTTAGTCTAACTCTGGAAAAAAAAACAAATAGAAAGATAATGAATAAAAAGTTACAATCCCATTGTTAAGTTTGTTCAGAGATATGATTGATAGCACAATGACTGGACTTTGTATTAATCTAAGTGGCTAGAGATCATAATGAAAAAATATTGAACTGTCAACATGAGAACAGAGATTCAGGCTTTGATATCTCTAGCTTACCTGATGAGCAAAGATTGTTCATGAAATGGTTGATAGTGAGAGTGGGTGATGCTACTAGTTATTTGCAATACAGTGAAGATATCTTTGCAGTGCAATGATTAGTCAACCTTCCACAAGTCATTAAAAGTGGTCAGAAAACAGTTTCTATTTTGCATGAAAATAATGTAAAGGGAAAATAGTGAGCTATAAACTCCATCATAGGGATTCAGATATTTACTGCCTTCAGCTCATCTGATGAGTGAATATTGTTTGTAGAATGAATGCAGGTGAGAGAGAGGATGGTCTGAAGTTTTATTCTGGTGGATGATTGTGCTAGTGTGGAGTTCAAATGAAAGATACACTAATAAAAACAAAAAGAGATTGGAAAATAATACAATGATGATTTTAATTCAGCTTTGATTTAGTCACAATACCAAAAATGGCTTATGTATTTTTAAATCACTTACACATTCTTTGTGTGTGTGTGTGAGAGACAGAGAGAGAGAATAAATTTTAAACAAAATTCTAATTATAAATTATAAGTGAAATCAAGAAATAATTTTTTTGTTTTTTATAAAAAAACCAAACCAAAACAAAAAATCAAGACACATAAATGAAGAAAAGAATGGTGGTTGGCTAACAGAAAAACATCTGGTTATGTTTGTGCGCTTAAAAGCAGATTATCAGATAAATCAATTGAGAAAGCTGTCACAAAAAAATATATTTGAATGAGTTCAATGAGATGCCTTTTTAAATCCAATTATTTGTTTCCATCTAGTTTTAAAATGGCATTGTGATGACTGTGATACTCATATGAACTCTTTTCAGAGACTTGTGCAACAAAACATATATTTAGTAATAAAAAATATTTCATGTTAATGATCAATTAACAAATCTGCAGGTATATCAAATTTTCTGTCTATATGCAGCTTTTAAATATATATAACTATATGAATGTTTTCACGTACAAGTGTAAACAAAGAAAAGATAAGCATAAAGTCAAATCTGTAACATATATTCATAGTCAATAGTAGTTTACTATTGCCATGGTACTCCAACAAACTTAATAATTATTTTACACTTCTTATTTTTTTATGCATTGATTTATACATCTTCATTAATAACTTTACAATACAACCAAATAAAATGTATTCCTTCATATTTGTTTATAGCTTCAACTTCCGAGCAATCTTCGTCATAGCTCTGATGAAGAATACTGCAGATTGCTGAATAGTTGAAGCTCTGATAAAAACTGCTGGGTAGTTGAAACTATAGGCAAATATAAAGAAATAATTTTTATATTAACTGCTGGGCAGTTGAAGCTATAAACAAATATGAAGGAATACATTTTATTTGGCTGTACTGTAAACTTATTAATGAAGATGTAAATGGTATTATATACAATTTAAACTCACACTTGGCATGTTAAAATGATGTACAAATTAATTATTACATGAGCTAATTTTTGAGATTTATACTTTTTCCAACACTTTTAATGAATAAAACTTATCATATTGAAATTGTCAGAAAAAATAACTTTATTACTTTAGAATGTTTAAAATGTAACATATTTTTGAAATGAACTCTGGAATATTTAAAATAAACCCATATCTATATAAATACTTTGAAAAATATTTTTTGTGGACAGTCATTTAAGGTTTCAGACTTAATTCCTATAAAGTTTGTCTTATGGACTAGGAAGAATATTTATTTTTTAAAATCGATACTTATATTCATTCATTACCAGTCATCATAAACAAAATAATTAAAGAATAAATGTTAAATCTGATAAAGTGCAATATACAATTGATATAAATGGCACATCATTTTATATAGTTTTTGTTTTAATTTTGATACATATACATCTTTCAAAATAGAAACAATATATTAAGAGTTCTTTATATAGCACTAATATTATAGAAAAAATATGTTGAAGATAAATATTTCATTTGGTGTTTGTCTTGTTGCACAACTAGACGATAGTGAAAGATACAAGTCACACTATATATGTTCTAAAACATCAAATGTGATGTTTTTAAATCAAAATATTTTAAAAAAAATATTTATGGTTCATAAGCATGTAATTATAATAATTAATTTCAAATAACTTTGTATAAAAAGCTATCTTTATATTTTATGTAATCTTGATGTAAATCATATTTGAGAAAAAAAGAATGTGATTAATAGATGAAAATATAATTCTTTCTTTTAACTATAATGTATGGCCTATCTTGCATGGATGTCTCATCTAAGCATTGTGAATAAAAAAAAAAGGTATGAAAACAAGTCATTCAATGTTGCAACTATCAAGATATTTTAAAATTGATAGAGGGAATCACAGAGAATTAACCATTATTTACATGTACATATACTTACAATAAATTCATATTGTAAATGTCTGACTGAATAAACTATAAATAATTTATCTACTTGTAGAATATAAATTGTAGCACACAAGTATATAGGTCAAAATATTAATGGTCTCTGCAATTTTCATTTTTTAAAAAAAATTTAAATCCTTAATTTTACTATCTATTATATATATGGTAATGGTAACTCTTGTCAATAGAAACAGAAAAATATACAAGTAAAATAATATGAGACTAATAGTTACTTAACTAAAGCCCAATCTTCATAAAAATATACATTTGCTTTAGCTAGCATACACTCCAAATGTAACACATCAAAGATCATGTTCTCAGAGCTATGGGAAGGTTTTCTTCTATAGGTCATGTCTGTGGCATTAATTGCAAATATTTGATCAGCCTTCTATAGATCATGTGTGTGGCATTAATTGCATGTATTTGATCATCAAGTATTATGTATAAGATAGAATTATTATAGCAATATGGTATCTCAATATAATTTAGTAGTGTGTTTTATAAAATAGCAAAGTATTTTATTCTATACTTGCTTTAGTGAATGCATGAAACAACAATAAGTTTGAAATAAGAAACAATTTATTAATGACAAAATAAGACAAATCACTAAAATCTTCTTTGGGAGATGTTCTTTTTTCAGTACTTTTCAGGTTAAAAATTATAATAAAAGTTCAAATGCTTTAGCTCTTTATACTGTTATGTGATAACTTCTCACATAAAAAAGGAATTATCATTTATTGTTAGACAGCTTTTGAAATTTTTGAAATTGTGCTATAAATAATTCAAGTTCAAATATTATATTCTTATAAATCCTTCATGAATAAAAAATATTATTTTTGACAAGTTCCAAAATAGTTTTCATTCTTTAGTTTTTAAAAGTTCAATATTCTTTTTATTTATTTGTCCTGGATATTCACAAAGGAAAAATTTCAAAACATTAAAGGTTCTGGTTTTAGAATATTTTACCACCTTCTTGAAAGTCTTTTTCCTTCCTTAAATACTTTTCTTCCTTGCAGTATCATTAAGTAAAACATTAAAGGCAATTATGCAAGGCATTGGTATCCTTAATGTTTTTTCTGGCAATCTATTTGCAGTTTTTTAACTAGTTGATAAGGAAATAGATTGGGTATTGTATTAGGATAAAAACCAATGAGCTATTTATTTTAAATTAGTACTTTGTCTTCCATACAAACCTTAGTACAAAGAGTAAGGAATCTGTTAATAAAAGTATAATTTTAAAATTACACTATTAAAATTTAAAATGTATGAAGAAATAAAAAATAATATTTTTTAAAAGTGTTACTTTTTTAAATATTATTTTGAATATATGATGACTGTTTTTCAACTATGTTACATTCCTTGATATATTATTTTTTCTGATAAGATATATTACACCTGGGTCTCATTTTATGCAGATTTTTTAAATACAATTTTGAAGTTATGTGATTCATGTTTCTGCTTAATATCTTTTTAGGTGTTTTTCTTTTATGCAATTAAGAAGTTCATATTTCACTACATTTATTAGATATCAAGAAATATAAATTAATAATAACTGATTTTGACTTGAAATACATTTTTTTTCAAAAATATAATGTTATATTAGCAGCTAATGTGAATATGGCCAGATGCTATTTAGAAACTTAGCTTCTACATAAACAATCTATTTATACTTACAAGTATAAAAATATCGCAATAAATATTCAAAAATTTTAAACTTTTAAAACATATTTTATTAGATATAACAGAAATAAATAAATATACTTTTACATTTTTAAAAATAATCAGAAATAACAAAGATTTTGTAAACTGAAAATAATAACATATAATCTTTTTGTTTGGATTGCAATCTCATTTTTTAAATATTTACAAAAACAAAATATGAACACTTAAAAATTATTTCAGTAGTAAACAAAAATATCTATCAAATGAAGTTAAATCTATTATTTTCTGATAAGTAATAATCATTTAATCATATATTTTACATTGATGTGTGAGACAAAGAAAAACATAGAAAATATTGAAATCTGAGCTTGCTGCAATGAACAAGCCATTAAATTGTAGTGAGAGCTAAATAGTAGTTGTATGTTTGTGATATGTATATGTATGTTTATATTTTCTTTTATACACATATATACATGTAGAAACTTTTAGACAGAAAAATGTTACAAGTAAAAATATTTAAGAACTTTTAATTTCTACTTAAAAAGAACGTATCTTTAAAATTTTTTAAATATTTTTACTTGTAATTTTTTTCTGTCTAGAAGTTTCTCTATGTATATACATGTATAAAAGAAAATTTGACCATTAGTCATTATTAACACACTCATAGAAGCGTGTTATATATAGAGAGTTGCACTAGTGGAAGTGCATTCTCTAGCAGTTAGACATAGCAGTCTTGATATCATGAGCTTCATAAACAATCAGTAAAATCATCATCTCAAAGTTTAATCACTAATTGAATTGTCAATAGAAAACCATTAATACAGCACAAGACTGAAGGTAGCACTAGTTGTACTTCCTCTTGTGACAAATCTGATTTCTTACCAGTTCATGAATGAACTGCATATTGTCAAATATCGATAATGATTAAAATATATATGAAAAAATGTAAAATAAATTACACATAAAAATACATTGTTTTGAATACAATTAAATACTGTAGTTAATAAAAAAAAGTAAAAAAAGTTTGTCTTGTATCAATTTTTTTCAAATATTTGAAATTTTTTATTAGTCATATTTTATTTCCTTTTTTTAAATACAAATTTTAAGATAATTTTTCCTTGTTGCTTTGCTTTTATGTGATTTCTGAAAATTATGGAACATATCCCCCATTTTTCAAAGTAAGTTAAGTCTATTTTTGTGCAATTTTTTTTAATGCAGGTTTTCTGTGGAACCTATCTATGAAATTGAGACCCAGGTATATTTGATTTTTGCATAATGTAAAGTACAATTATCATAAAAATTGTGTATTGCATCAAAGATTTCAAAAATTCAATATGGCTACTGTGAGATCAAAAGATTAAAGTAATTAAATTCTTATACAGATAAATTCTGTATTGGGAATGCAAAACAGACATACACATTTATTTGTGTTTTATTAATATATCAAAACATACAACTCAACTAATTTAGTGTAACTGCACGAATGATGGAGTCAATAATTAAATGTTTCTAATTAATACAAAAAAAAAAAATAAAAAAATTTTTTTTTGTTGATTTATTAAATAGATCTATTAGTACCAATATAGTCAGGTATCTACATTCAATTTAATGTTTTTAGGCACTGCATGAAGCTAATGAAATTACATTGTGATAAATTCTTTAATAAGTTGTAATTTCTTTTTTATTTTACAAAGTGATTTCTCATAATAGTGTCTGACTCACAAATATAATTTCAAACCTCTTATTACTGGTAATTGATATATATGTAAAAAAGTAAAAAAAAACCATAAGGCATGGAAATGTTTCATTTATAGATTTTATTTTGTTCTATTTTATTAAAAAAATCACCTATCTATTAATGTCTGTAAAGTAGACTGAATCTTAAATTTATTGATTAGTTATCTTAGTAATGTTTAAAGGCATCAACTAAACATAAAATTAAATGTAGCTATCTGACTATGTCAGCATTGATTACTCTGTCTATCCCTTTGGTGTTCAAATGTTAAATGATTTTTACTGAGTACTGATTATAGAGTATGCTTTTAATATATATTGACTTCAAACATGAACATAAAATATCTGATATATATCCTATATATAATACATTTTAATTTTAGGAATTTTTCAATTTTTGGGACAGTTTGGTAAAATATATAAAATATTAATTTTTTTTTTGCAAAAAAACATACAATATTTATAGTTATTTTTAGACATATATTATGATTATATTATTTTAATTTCAATATGCTAACTATTAACAAAGTGTAATGTGATTGGTCACTGAATCTCTTAGCTCTTTATTCACAATGAAAATAATAACTAAAGTAGAAATTAGATGTTTGATTTTCTTATGAGACTAGACTACAGCATCTTTGCACATAGTAATAAATTTTTTTTTCATATGTCATAGCATTGTCCGGGAGGCAAACCCGCAACAATCGTCTGCAACAAACTGCTTGCTTGCAAGGCACTGCATTGACCTCTCAGCTAACAATGCTTGACTTACATGAATATATAAAGCACTAGCATTTACCAAGAAGCATAATGTAATTTTGAACTTTTTAATTGAATAATTATTTTTGGAGAACTTATATATTTTTGATTGCATTTATTAATTTTTTTACAAACCTATTATATTAATTAAAAAATCTCTTGATATTTAAAACTTATTAATTTGTGATGTAGTCAGATACTTTTTATTATTATTATCAAAGTTTTGGATTCTTAATAATACTATAGTGCATAGAAAGTCCTGTGTTAGCTTTCAACAACAACAACAATAATAACAATAAAAATAATAATAAACTTTAACAAATCACCTCAACTCATATGCATTCTTTAATCAAATTCCTTCATTCTTTTCTAATGGTACGTCTTAGACTTTCAACTCCTGACGTAATCTACAATCGTTCTGTTTTACTTATATGTATGCTGTTTAATCGTCACAATAAAGTGATACATTTCACAATCATTTTCTTCAATCTGAAGTTTTTAAATGCACCATTTCATTGACTATATATATATTTCTCTATTAAATTTAGTTTACAGTCTCCTATTTCCATACTTTTATCAATGTTTACCCACCCATCTAATTTTCAGAGATATTTGTGAGTTTCCAATAAACCAAGATGGCAGTCCATATTTTTTAGAAATCTATAGTTTCAGGGACCCCAAAAAATGTTTTACAAAAAATGCCTGTTAGGAAATGTATGTAATATTTTACATTTTATTTTTTATTACTGTTATTTTAAAAAATAAATCATTGTGGAAAAATTAATAACAATATTTACATTTTATTTTCTTTTTTTTTTTATTAACTTATTAACAGAAAAATGGAAAACAAACCATAAATATATTTTTTACACTTTATTCATGTCATCAGTGCGCAATCATATTGTGATGACCATCACTGCACACTTTTCAGGAGGGCAGAATGTATTAGCTTTGGAAATACTCCACTGTATCATGTTCTGTGACAGAAAGGTTCCAAATTTTATCAGTATGACAATTTATCAAAAAAAAAAAAAACCTGCGACAAAAAGAAACACACTGAATTGAACCAAAGTATGATTGTGTTAAGAGTGTCTCATCATTTCCCATGTTATAATATAAATAAAAAAAATTGAAATAAAGCTTCTAAATGAAATTCATCAGAATTTTTTTTTTGGTACTTAATATTAATCTGGCAGTGAAAATTTAAATCATCATTAAAATTATTATGATTATCTATGATTGCTAAATATTTGATAGTAGTTTTATTTAATTAATTAAGTAAATTTAACTTTCAAAGTTAAGTTGTTGAAGATTAACAAAATTTTATATAACAACTCCACTTTCTATATTAATATATAGGGGTTGAATGCACTCTTTCATATGACTCTCAACATCCATGCTATCTCATATCACTGATATCCTTGATCACACACATGTCGAGATAGCATGGATGGTTGAGAGTCATATGAAAGTCTGAGTTCAAACCCCTACATATTACATATATAAGTGCAAGTATGGAAAAAGCCTGTACTGTAGAAAAACAAATATTCATATTTCTGTATTAATGTTAATTTATTTACATGACAAAAGATAGCTATATTTAAAGCATAAGTAGGTCAATGAAAGCTAGAAATTAATAAAGAATGTATAGTAGATATAAAAATACTCTAGAGATCTTCAACAACTTATCTTTGAAAGTTAAATTTACTTATTTAATTAAATAAAACATACTATCAAATATTTAACAATCGTAAATAATCATGAGTAATGAAAAGTAAAATTTCACCACTAGACTAATATTAAGTACTCTTTTTTTAAATTTGATAACCGATTTATAAAGTTTGTTTTAATTTAACAACTAACACATCTTCTGTAGATTATAGGCCCTTGAAACTGTATATTTATCAAAAATATGGGCTGCCATTTTAGTTTACAGAAAAACTCACAAGTACCTTCAACTGCCACAGCAAAAAAAAAAAAGCAAAACCAGAGTATTATATTATTTAAACTCATTTACAGTTATTTTTTAATTAGCATAAAATATTAATTTACATCCTTTTTTTTTTCAAAAGCAATATTGTACCGATATCAACAACAACAACAAACATTGTTTATATGGGAGTTTATCCATCATGGATATATAACATAAATCATAATAAGCATAAAAGTTTCAAATATAATATTAACTATACATTTAGTTTTAAAATTATGCTGTCACATGAATCGCTATCTATCATATTATCAAATTATCTGAAAATCATACATTATATATATATATATAACACCAATACGAAAACTTTAATAAGAAAGAGTTCTTCAAGCCGCATAATAAATGCGAAATATTTAATAAATTTTTATTGCAGAATCTAAAAGTACAAATTGAAAAAGTTGCAATTAATTTAAATATATTAATGTATCATATTCATATTGATTTTATGATGTTTAAAAGTAATTTATAATTATATAAATAAAAAAAGTTTAATAATTAATCTTCTAATATATTTAAAATTTAATTAGTTAATTAACTAAATAAATTTTTTTCATGTAATAAATTACATTTTTTCAAGTTTATTGACCTGATAATTATATTTTATAAAATATAAGCACTAATTTTTAATTATAGTATGTTTCAATGAATCATCTTACTGGCATTGATTTATGAAAATCTAAGAAATACATTGTACAGGCTTACACCTGCATTTACATATGTAATATATGCGGGATTCGAACTCAGACTTTCACACGACCTACAACTCTCAGTGCCATTTTATATTGCTGACCAGCATGTGTGTGATCAGATGTAAGATGGCACTGAGAGTTGTCGGTTGTGTGAAAGTCTGAGTTCGAAAATCTAAGAAATAACTTTTATTTTTGAAGTGACAATCCTAAAAAAAAAAATAATGAAAAAGAACGAATATTACAGAG
Organism: Epiperipatus broadwayi; assembly: GCA_028023455.1. Classification (NCBI taxonomy): domain Eukaryota; kingdom Metazoa; phylum Onychophora; class Udeonychophora; order Euonychophora; family Peripatidae; genus Epiperipatus; species Epiperipatus broadwayi. Next base: position 15,771,057 of record JAQFVV010006202.1, on the reverse strand, counting down.
TATAGGAATTTCACATATTATATCTGATTTTATATCATAATAATCAAATTTAAAGAGTTGCTAATAATTATGACTATACTTTTAAATTGTTATGTTATATATAGCGCATATGCTTTAGGAAAGAGCTTGTGATATAGTGATTAGTATATCTGGTGGCCATGCCAACAATCTGAATTCAAATCCACACTGGATAAAACTTGGAACATTTTTTCAAGTTTCAAATATAACTAATAAAATTTCTAATAAGATTTAGCATTTTTCTTTCAGCTAGACAGCCATATCAAACCGATCTACACAACTAACACTGGCTAATAAATGAATATCTAACTTTTAATTAAAGGTAAAAGCCAGAAAGCGAAAAAACAAAATCTTCCACTACCTGGCATTTGGTGAACATTGCTTTTTTCTTTATTATTTTTTTATGAGAACTGTTATAGAAGTATTTTCTAACAAAGGGTTATTCAAAAATTGCTTTAGTGTATAGTATATTTTTTTATTGACATGATAAATAAGATATAAAGTATTTCCTTTACTAAATGTATGCCCTTATTTCACCAGTAGTGAAAATAACACCAATGCTTTTATAATACCTGAATTTATATTTATTTGATTAATTCAAATACTCCTGAAATCTTTATCCTTCAGCTAAAAATATTGAATAATTAATGAACTGGCTATCGACTAACTACCTGAAAACATAACTTGTTTTTTAAATTGACATATAATTAAAAAAAAAAAAAATAAATCAAATTTCAATTGCTCAAATCATGGATACAAATCATTAAATGATGAAATCATTTCTTATATGTTGGAAAAACTATAAATGCAATGTTTTAAAGTGTTATGTTTTGGAAGATTAATTTCTAATATATCATCATTTTTAAACTTATTAATTCCTATAGGATAAAGGTCTTTTTATGTTTAGTTCAGTTTTTTGATCCATATTTTTTTCTCCACATCATTCCAACAAACATCTACTTGACATTCAGGTTTCTCTTTGGTTTTTGCAATCCAGTTTAAGACTTTAGTTGTCCATGTATTATTATATGTTTGAGAATATGTCCAGCCATCTCTATTTTAGATTGCTAATTCTTTGAAAAAAGATAGGAATATCTGTTCATTTTGTTACCCATCTATTTCACATTTTATTCATTATTATCATTCCTGGACATCTTTATATGCTTCACTGTTTGGTCAGAAGTTTCTATATTGCTTTACAATTAAATTATCAAGTCAAAGATTTGATGAAAACATTGATTAAGACCTTCTTCAAGCATATACAAACATTTCTTTTTAATATTATTTCTACCAAAAGTACTCTATTCAAATTTAATTCTTTGATTAATATAAACTATTATGTTTTCATATGTATTAATAATTTGCCAAGATATTTATAATTAAGTTTTCTTATTTATTCTTATCAATCTCTAATTTCTTTTGTTTGAAAAGGCACTAAACATTACTTCAGTTTTTTTAGCATACATGATTTAATATATAGGTTCATCTCTTTATTTATTTATTATCAATATTATTACTATTTTTATTGCATTTTGTAACCATCTGCACTTATAATTTATGCTAAAAAAGTAATAGTTGTATGTTTTTTTTTATTATCTTAAATATTGTAGACATTCACTTTTGATTTATCTTCTACTCAGCTCAATGCTTTATGAACATTTTTGCTTATATATTTTTTAGATATTGTAACGAATTCCACTTAAAATAATATAAATATTGATGTGTGAAAGAAAAGGAAAAGAATGAAATGATGGAATTAATTTCAGTTCAATGCATTGAGTTTGCATATTAATTGATGATTCCAATGCATTTAAAAGGATTTATGAAAACCTGTCTTAGGGAAAAGACAAAAATATATAAATAACATTGTCTTAAAGAAAATGCATAGATTCCATTCATAATCATAAATTCCTCAAAGAGTTAAAGTTATAATAAAAATATCCAAAATGGAATTAATTTTTTTTTGTAATGTTGTAATTCTATTTCTTTTCCATCTTTTGATTGGTAAACTACATATATTTTTCTCTTTAAGAAAAAATAAGGACAAATAATTAATTAATCTAACTTATGTACTTTGCTGAACAAAAATAAAAAATCTATTTAATTACAATAATTTAAAAATAATTTACTTCTTATTTACAGTATCCATCTATAAACAAAAAAATTAAAATTAAAAAAATATTAACAAGAATGAATGTAATTAAGAAATTAAAAACAAAAAATATTTTTTGTATTTTTTTCTTTTTGTAAAGACAAAGAAATGTTTATTTGAGTATTAAAAGAAAAAATATACACATGTCCCTACTTTAATACCATTAAAGCATTGATATCAACTAAAGTCACAGTTGATATTAGAATGTTATTATCTATTAAGACAGCCATCAACAGTAGTGATATTTCCATAATCAGATTGGCCATCTTCCTTTCCTATGCAGTCTGGATTATCAGATGCCAATTTGTCTTTGAACAAAACACCCCCAGTGCCCCGAATGCCTACATTGGAGTAATAAAAAAAATTAAAGATAGAGACAAAATGCTCACACCTTCAAATTTATTTTGGGACATGTGGAATAAGGTTTTGTTTTTATAAACAATGTTTCAAAGCATACCTCGAAATTACAAGGACACAACTTGTTTGGGACTAGAACCAGAGTGGCTTCTTTGAAGCAAAAGACAGTTTAGTTCAAAGTCATGTAAATTTAATTTAACAATTGTAACAATTTTTTTTATTGTTTAATAAATTATTTGTTTTAAATATATATATATATATAATTAGTTAAAACTAATTAAAATAAAAAAATAATAAGGGTATCTCAATTGTTATGTGATATTGTGGATATAAATTGGAGGACAGATGCCAGACATTTTTTTTTTTTGAACAGCACTAATATAAACAAAGGCTCAGGAAAGAAGGTAAAAAAAACCTGATATGTGACTCATTTCAATCAACTAAGATACTTTGTTAACAGCATTCAAGAGAATTGAGCTAATCAGAACAACATTTCCTAGTGATTCAAAAAGCTGCTGATTCATAAACTCTTGATTAAACTGATATGAAAAATCATACTATGATTGAAAGTCTCACCATAACAGGTTAAAACTTTTTATTGGCATGGTGGTCATCAAAACATGGACCTATGTATCCCCCTGCCAATTTTAAAAGTATGTTGTTCCTGCCTGTTCCAACTGTCAATAAAATAAGAACAAGTAATTGCCTAATGTCTCTCTCCTGATGTGAATAGAACCTATCCATGATAGACGCACAATCCATATATACCATCCGTATACTCAGGCAATAGTGAGGAAGAGTTAAGAAAGTAAATAAGATGAAGCATTGAACTTTACATAATGAGCACGGCTCTGTATATCAAATATCCAAAATGTGTGAGCTTATTCTAATCAACAAGTCTTAAAATCAGAATTCCGAAAGTATTGGGTAAGATCAATTTTATTTAGAGTAAAAGACCTTTAAAAGTGGTTATTGCATAAATTAAAATTTATTTTAATTTTCTCTGCTTAATATTTAAAAATATTATCACATATCTTTTAACATCTACTGTTTAATATTTAAATTTACTCTCAAACACATTTTAATTTACACTGTTTAAGATTTAAAAACTATTAACACACATATTTTGATATGCATTTTGTTTTCCATGCCTAATATTTAATATTTATGATAACAGATATATTAATATTGATTTATTTAATTTTTTTGTTAATCTTTAATATTTATTATTAGGTCATATATTGATTTGTTAATTACTGCTAAAAATTGTGTGAAGGTGGGATCATCCATGTAAGCATATCAGAGCTCATGGATTAAACTCACTCAAATTAAATGATTTTTCTCCTATATGAGTATATCTCTGTCTGAATTTGTACATAATTATATGCATTTTATTTGTGTAGAAATAGATTAGAATGATTGTAAATATTGGAATTGCAAATAAATTTTATTGTTGTTTTTAATTCATATTATTTTAGACCTAATTATCTGCTCTCTCTCTCATTCCAGACCCAGTTAGAAATAATTTATCACATATTTCAAGAAAAGTATAGGTTTAAAGTCAAATTAATCTTCAGGCTTTTTAATATTTTTTTCAATTGCATTGAAAATAAAAAATGAAATTAAAAATAAAAAAAAACCCTCACTTTTCTAACAATATTTATTTCTGAAAAATAGATCTCTAAAACTTTTTTTGTTTACTTATTTTTATTTAAATTTTATAAAATAATAATAATTCAAATTGAAAACAATTTTTAAATTGTAAAACAATTCTAAGTCATGTTGAATTTTCTAGAATAATTTGTTAAAATTTAATTAACATCGAAATCACAATTGGGTAAATATTTTCTAAGGGCTTATCTAAGATAATAATTTTATTTAAAGTTAATCAATTATGAGATAGCCCATGTTGGACATCTATTAAAGACAGAAAGCATGCAATAAAAACTGTTTATTTTTTTAAAAGAATAAAAAAAAAGAGAAACAAAAAATAAATAAAAAGTAAGAACACTGTAAAATGGTTTAAAATGGAATAAATTAATACATGGAGATCTGATGCATGCTCGCTCACTTATTATAATATATTTATATAATTACATGAGCATCAAAGGTAAATTTTCTTGAATCAACTTTCATAATTTAGGCATTTGAAATGAATATTGCTAAGCTATAATAATCATACATTGGAAGCAACAACCAGCCACTAGCAAGGCTTTCCAAACTGGAAATATCTTAGAGTTATAATGTGACACCCAAGATAATACTAATGGGGATAACATCTTTATTTTTATTAAACAGATCCGAATAAATGGTAAAAATTATTATGGCACAGAATGTTTAATTAATTATCACTCTACTGTTGATATAGAAAGTAAAGAGGAATTATTGAAAAGTATTTATAACACTGTCTCTGATGATTAAATCAACACTACTTTTTGGTGTTTAAATCATTAGAAATAGTAAAGTATTCTTTTAGATATACATTATCATCAACTTTAACTATAGTATATATCTTTATACATGTAGATAAACCCTATGTGGGTGCAGTGGCAAATTGGCAGACTAGGTTCAAAGTTCATAGATTGTGGCACAGCTCCATTATTTCAGATTGCTGAAACTTTCTATGAAACTCTCAACCAGGTATAAAATAATATAATGTTTGTTGATGAATATTTAAAAACAAAACAAAAAAAAAGTTAAACAAAAATACAATTAAAAAAGTGAGAAGATAATAAGATCAATTTCTAAGATAAGGTAGATTAAGCAGTTTATGAAATAATTATTTAACATGATCAATGGCTTAAAAACATACAATATTTCAAATATAAAACAAACAAAATTATTGCTCCCTTTTAAAATTACCTGCAAACTTGACATGGACCTTGTTTTCTGGCCTAAAAATCTGGAGGTATTGAGGGCAATGAGGGGCAAAGTCTTTAACAGACCATGATCGCAAGATGGTATGTTGGTCCTAAAGTAAAAAATGAAAATGGTTAAATATATAAATTGAAGTTCATGAGACAAATGTAAAAATAGCAACAGCTCTTCAAAATTTGATTTATTTACAAAGTTCTTTTTTTAAAAAAAATGGTTATTCATGCAAACTGAATATAGTGTTTTTTTGTTTGTTTTTTTTTAAAAAAAATACTGTTAGTAAAATTGCTTATTTACTAAATGCATAATAACTGTCATTTCTTTTATAATTAGTAAAGTTAAAAAATCAATATTTGATTTCTAAAGATGTGATTAAAGTTAATAATTTCTTAAAACTGCAATTACTAAAATTAATATAAATTATCTCTCAACAGTTTAGCTCAATGATAAAATAATGAACCCACAACTTAATAATTCCTAGATCAGTTTGAAATTGGGTAGGGTTGGGAAAACTTTTGATCAATTGGTATGATTACCAATGATGATATTACAAATAAATAATATTAAAAAAAAACTGGAAAAGCTTTTAATCTGAACAAATGAACAATTGTAAACTGAAAAATAAAACCATGAAATAACATTTTTATTTTTTTTTAATACTTGATTAATTTTATACTCAATTTCTTTTATAATTCTCATGTTGTAATATGTACATAAAAAATGCCCATCAATGTATAAAGACTATGAACATATAATAGAAAGTGAAAAAAATCTAATGTTAAATAGATAAAAAAAAAATTAGTTATTTTTGAACATTATCTAATAAGATAAAAGACACATGGAAAACAAAGAAATATAAAATAATTTTATCTGAACAAAAACAGAAAATATAACAAAGTAGGCACTGTCTTAGACAGAAAGCAAATTGAATGTTATAAGTAGATTGTAGATTAGTGACTGAAATGAAATTGCTCTTAGATATCTGATAGTGAAACAAAATAATTTATATATCCTAGTAAGAAAACAAAGAGGTATGTGCAAAGTAAGATAAAAAATAATTGAATGTAGAAGTGTGTTGTTAGTCAAGAGGTCAGTGCAGCTGTCTTGCAAGCAAGCAATTGGTTGCAGACGGTTGTTGCGGGTTCGCATCCCGGCAGATGCTATGACATATGAAAAAAAAAAATTGAAATGCTGTAGTAGGATTGAGAAGAGAAGAATAGTTGACTTGATTTATGTCAAGTTACTTGTAAAAAAATCCTTGGCCTGATTTGAACTTTAAAAAAACAAAAAACAAATTTTGTCTGATCAGAATTAATAGTTAGTGATCCTACATTGTGAATATTATGTTGAGACAATTTTATTGCATCACTGTTTACATTTACAAAGAATAAAATTTCCTTCTCAATGTTATTACTATCTAAATTAAGATCTTGGATTGTAGGCAAAAGGGACTCATTTTGTTTGTATGGCAGTTAGACATGAGTTTCAATGAGATTTTAATGTTATTTATATATGGCAGTTGGAAATTTTTTTACTCTCAATATATATATATATATTAATAAATGCAACTATTGTATCTATAAAGATTTAGTTGAATTTAGATATGATGTAGTGAATCAGGAGTCAAACTGTGTACAAGATGAATAAGTTTTATTTTCTTATTATTATTACTATGATTATTTCAACATTAAATAAAATTTGAAAAAGAAAAATAGTGTGAATTAGAAAAATTACACTGCAACATTAGATTTGATTTAATATGAAGTTGATTAATAATACTTGAAGGTAAAAGTAGAATTGCAAAACAGAAATAGTAAATGAAACAAGAAATAAGAGCTTTTTATAAAGAAATGATTACATTGAAAAAATGAAAAACAACATATAAATTTTTCATCTGTATTAATTAATGAGATAAAGATGAAATAGATTGCATAATAATACCCCCCCCCCCAACAAATTATAACAAACTCGAAGATTGTAAAACATAAAGAGACTAACAAGATTATATTTGAATTCTTGAAGATTACAGTAAATAATTTATCATTCAATTTTCAGAGCAATTACAATTCTTTTAAAGCAATTACGTTTAATCAAAAGTTGTAACTTGTCACGTGGTTGAGAAGAGTCATACACAGGGTTGTGAAAAGATGTATCAAAAAATCAATAATTATAAAAAAAATCAACATTTATATTTATTAATATAAATTATATCTTATAATTCTTAAATTCCAATATTTTTTTAATATTCAAATATTAGAATTAATAATAATAATAAAATATTTACAGAACTAATTAAAATAATCATTTTTAATTTATTCATATACAATTTATAAAGTTCAGTAATAAATCATTACTATTATCGAATTTAAAAACAAATTTTAAATTAAATGTGAATTTTTTCAATGAATAATTTTTCATAATATAAAAACGTTTCAGAAAATTTCCAAAACTGTAATTGTAAACAAACCACGTCTCTGATTCTTTAACTACTTCTGCTTCAATGATAACTGGGGAAGCATTAACACAACTGAATGACTGGCATTCATTCTCTGATTTCATTTTATGTGTTTTTTATCATCAATTGTTATATCATGTTTTATATTTGACACTCTAGCTAAAAAAAAATGTATGCTTAGTAAGGTTAGTCAATTCTTTAAATCTAAAATCATTATCGTAAATAATCTCAATTGTCTAGGTTACACTAAAAGAACAACGTAATCTTTTGTTTTATTTTTACAATTAGAATAATAAAAATACCTTAAATTTTTTCATAAATATTTTGAATCCAATTTTACAAAGCAAATACAAAACATAAATTTGCAATATCTATATCCTCATTTCATAAATTAAAATACAAACCATCAGTAGGAAATACATCTTATTTGTTTGATAGTATCCCCAAAATATTATATTTGATAGTGCATAAAATTTTACAGGTATTTTTTAAAAATAATAGATAGTAATACATCATGTTCAAGAAAAAGGCATTAAATTCATCTCTAATAAATGCAGATGCATCCACAATAGGATTAAATTTATTATTTTAGAATAACTTACATAAAACTACTGTATTAGATAACAGATCTAATGCAATTTAATTTCATCTACAGATAAAAATACTGCTGAAAGTCATAAATAGGTATATTTTTAAAGTTAATAGATGTTTTTACTTAAAAAAGCAGGGTTAAAAATATTAAACAAAACAGAAAATCCAGTTATACAATAGATATATAGGAAAAAAAGGTGAATATTTGGTTTAATGGTTAAAAAGAAGACATCTGACAATATAAATTTGGATTTTTTTATAAAATTTGCAAAAAAAAAAAAAAAAAAGCCAGTATAAGTTTGTGCATGAGATATAAGACCTTTCTAGACAAAAATAAATATAAAAATAGAAATGTACTGGTCACTTGGTAACACATTTTTTTAAAAAAAAAATTGAAAAAAGATAAACATTGGAAAGTATGTTTTGTGAAATAGAAAAAAAAAAAAAGGAAAAATACATAGAAGAAAGGAATAAATATTATCTATATTTTGTTTTATTAAAAATTTATTTGAATAAATTAAAAAAAAACATTTTAATAAAAACAGAACTAATATTGGAGCAGGGGTGATAATTATATAAATTTATTCCTAATGAGTAAGTTTATGAGCTTATCAAAATGTTAAGATGGATGAATAACATATAAAAAAAAATTGATATGAAAATAAATTCAAAAAGTCAAGCAATTAAAAACATAGATCTATAAATATAGATTGAAAGAATAAACAAAGGATTGCTAGTTGATTATGAAATCATAAATCAAATTAGTGCTTCTGAATGTTAGAAAGTTTTATTTAACATGTGAATAACATTAAAAAAATATTAAAATAAGATTTGAGATGCATAAATAGGATTTTAATATGCAAAAGAAAAACCATGAGTAAGAAAATGCCCTTCAATGTACAAAATCTTGTCAAGATCCATCATATTTTAATAATGCTTTTATTTTAAGGTTGGCACATTAATACTCATATGATCAATCTAGGTTATCATATAATCATTCTTTCCAGCTAAATATTGGAAGGCTACCTGTATTTACCATAGATTAGTTACCTAAAAAGAATCTTAAGATTTTTTTGGAAAATCCAGGACAACCTGAAAAAATGTTTAATCTTTACCTGAATGTGAACCTCAGATTATATATATGGAAAGTGAATCCAATACACTCATGAGATCCTCCATTTTTTAAAAAATGTTTATTTTATATACAGGAAAAACTTAACTAGTAAGTAAAATAAATGAGAAAAGATTGGAATCTTTAGGGGTGTGAAATTGTAACAAAATAAAAAAATATGTTAAAAAAAAAAAAAATGTATTCAAAAAGTTAAGAAGTCAAAGAAAAATTGGAAGTATGGATAAAATTGTAAAAAATGGAAAAAAAAAATGAAAGTAAAAATTGACATGATAAGGCAAACTGCAACATCTGTGTGTATATTATACAAAATGTAAATAAAATGGATTTTATAATTATGTAAATATGTGCAGATTGCTCCTAAATTAATTATCTTAATTTTAATACATTCTAGGAAAAAATCTACATATGCTAATATTAATAATTTGAAAGTATAATAAACAGACTGTTATGTAAATTAGTCATTTATATGCAAAAGATTGGACTCCTATAAAAAACCCTGGTCTAAACCTAAAATTTGCAAAGAGATGGTTAATTAGTGCATGAAAAGTGTGTGTGCTAAGTAAGCACAAGGAAAACTTGAAGAGAATATGATCCGTTTACTTTTAATTACAGTTTGTCAGCTAAAGTAAAAGATTAAATTGCTAGAAGGGCAATTTATTTTTTCTGTAAAGCATATATAAATATATAACAGTAACAAGCACATGTGTATAAAAGATTTTGTAATTAAAACACACAATGTTGCTTATACTATTACCCTGTGTGCGTGAGAAGTAAAATATGCAACTACAGGATTAATAATAGACTGTATTTATTTCTTGTGGAATTCCAAATTATTTGTTTTTTATTTATTCATATTTATTATTGTTAAATAAAATGTTTTATTACTAAACTTCCATTACTTTAAAGTTATTGATGCTCTCCCAACTGGTATCTAATTAATATCATTGGAACATAGCAGAATGGACTCAATCGACAGTTATATTTGTAGAAGCTAAAGAAATGTTATTACATTATGGGTTAAAATTATATACTTATAATAATAATAATAATGCATATATATTTGTAGATCCTTGATAATGACTACAAGGAAGTAGTTGAAATGTCAGGAATGTGTATAATGTATTAGAATATATATGGATTCATGAAAATAAAGTTTTTTTTTTTAAAAAAGGGGTGAGAACAATTTTATTGAAGTTTTTACTCAAGAAGAATCATTGTAAGCAATAGCAGAATATTGCACAATAATAATAGGATCCAGTGACTCACCTGTAGTGATGTTTTCGCTAAAAAAGTATATCAATATTTTTTTGTGTTATACAGATTTTTTTAAGAATAAAAATATTATACATAAATTTTATTTTAATAATAAAAATAATTGAACTTATTGTTATATAAAATGTTAAAATCTATGAAGATTTCTTACCGCAGCTGTTCTGTCTGCATAATTTCGTGCTGCAAGAATGAAGCATGCAAGGGCGGCATTCATCCTGAAATAAATCAGTAATTTACATGTAAATTACAACAATAATATTATAAAGAATTATTTATTTGTTTAGCACCAGGTTTTATTTGTAATAGTCAGAAGGGAATCACCCAACACATGCGCTATTTGAATTTATAAAGCTGAAGAATACTCTCACTCTAAATAGAAAGAGACTTTAAAAAGATAAGAATAAATCTACATTATCTTTTTTACCTAAATACCTAAAACTAAAAAAGATAAGGTGTATTTAAGCCAAAAAGATAAGGTGGATTCATTCTTACCTTTTAAAAATTCTATCTTATGTTTAGAATGAGAGTATTCCTCAGTTTTATAAATTCATATAGCGCATTTATCGGGGTGATTCCTTATGACTATTATTAATATTATTAATAATAATTAACGCATATCTATTTTTGATTTTAATTCAGTCAATTTTAATATTTTTAGAACAGATAATTTGATCAATAGAAAATTATTTGCTGATACTATATTAAATAAATACAAATTGATGACATATTTTACTACAGTTTGTCATTTACCAAGAAGGAATTTAAAAAAACAAACTATTTTAGACTTTTCTATCATATCTTTTTGTTAAATAGACTTAAACTTTAAACTGTATCCTATTTTGGCAATTCATGAACAAATGAAGATAACACTGATGAGTCATCTTTAATTACACACATTTAAAAATTGCCATTATAACAAATAACGATGTTTGTAGATCTATATAAATAAATTTTGGTATATATTTTGAAAAGATTTTATTAGAATAACACAAGGCATCATAAAATATTAAAATTCAATTAATAAGCCATTAAATAATATGAACTATTAGATTAAAAGATTAAAGAAATGGAAACTGATAAAAAAGATAATTTATTTGTGAAGTGTGAATGAAATATATTAGGCACACATGCTAGTGCATGCACCTAAAACAAAAACTTTTTTTTCATTCCAATATCAGCCTTTATAAAATAAACTTTATTAATTACAAAGTATGTACAAGTATTAACATACGTACAGGGGAACTTTTTCTTATATAATATATGGTGCATGGCTTATCAAATATAATCATTATGATTAGTATCTGAAAGCAGATAAAATGAATGAGTTATAATTTATATCATTTTAAAATAGATTGTTCTGCCAAATTTTTCTCAAAGTACTCGTGGGTATATATTTTAGATCATATAAATATATATTATATCACTCAATTATTTTTATTTAGAACATTATATTTTTTGTTGTTGAAAATTACAGAACAATGAGCAACTCACATGGTTCTAATAGTGTGAATAATTACTATGGCATTATATGGATAAAAATTTTAATATTTTTCTCAAGAAATTCTTTTAAATTAATTATTTTCTTGTGAAATACAAAGTATCATAAAAATGAGAAGTATGCACATGTTCCAAAAATGAGAATCAGATACATGTGGGGTTCAATTCATTTTTTATATAATATGTAAGTGCACACATATGTGTGAATATACAAAATATAGATAATCCAAATTAAAGCTAATAATTAGTCTCTCATTTTTACTTTGTTGACAGTCCATAAAAATTGTTCTTTTTTAGGTTACCCTTGATTAATTATAAACATCTTTAAAAATATTCCAGCAAGTTCTTTTGTTTTTCAATCTAGAAAGATTTTTACTTTGTTTTTAATTTCAAAATAAAATTTTACAAATCAATCCTTTGTTTTTAGACTTATAATTCAAGAAAAAATGATTTATATGTTTTACTTTTAAATTAGAGATTTCAACTATCATTGTCACTAAAGAGTTTCAGACTTTAATTTTTAATAAATAAAACTGAAAATGGTCATTTATTATTATTTTTCATTATTGTAGTTTTAGTTGAATAATTTAGTCAAAAATTATTTACTTTTAACCCTTTTCCCGCGCTCGACGAGACTCCTCGTCGACACCTAAAATCACTCTAACTTAGTTCGTTTTTATACGATAAAATTCGTTAAATACGTATTTAATTCGTTTTTAAAAGTTCTGTACGATGGTGACATCTTCCGATTTATTTTAGAAGTAAAAAATAAAAAAAAACGCATTTTAAACCTAAACAAAGAAGGAACATTATTTGTGATTGGTTCTTAGCATGCTCTCAGCCGAAAAAGACATTCTGATTGGCTGGAAAGAACAAAGAAACTGCCTGATCAAAGAAAATAAAGAAAACGCTGAGATTTTCATTTCAATACGATTTAAATTATTATTAAATAATATTTATGGAAATTAAACATAATTTTCAGAGAGAATAATAAAAAACAAAATTATTTTCGAAAAATATTGAAGATTTAAGTAAATATATTGAAGATGTAGTAAAAAGAAATATTTACTTTTCTATAACGTAAAAGTCGATCTTTTTGTTTACATTATAACTTTTATGTTGCCGATATAGAATATCTTAGAATAAATAAATAGCAATTTATTTTTGAAAGAACTTTCGTTTTCTTCATGACCTGAAAAATTAATTATATACTTTTTATAAACGTATCTGAGTTGAATTTAATATTATAGACGAATATGTTTTAACAATAGGCTTTGTCTTCAGTTTGTGAGTTGGCCAATTAAAAGATTTGATTTTTATCTCATACAACCAATGATTTAATTAGCGGTTTAAGGGTTAAAACCAGCTGATATTTTCAAGTACTTTATATAGATGATGCAGTACCTTTGTCTGTGGTTCTTTGCATGTTGATAAAACTGTGTCTATAGCATGGCTATCTCTTAGTAAGCTGGTCTATTCTAAAACTATAGACTGACTTGTTGTCATCTTCAGGAAAGGTATAATCTGGTAATAGTTGACATACATATAGCTCTATTTAGTTTAGAATTTTATAGATGTCAGGCACACTGGCTAGTACATAATATATATGGTCTAATGAACCATAGAAAAACAATGCCTGGCCTCCATGTGAATCAAAAACACCATCATATCATTAGAAGCAGTAGCTGGATAGCAGGTCCCTTGCCTTCAGTTATAACTTCATAATAGTTATGCTGTCATAATCACTAAAACTCTAAAAACTATCCTCTAATTTTTTCCCGACATTTTTATAGTCAGGGTTGAATTAAAAAACCCAGTAATTAAAAGTAAGTTTTCTTTATCTTGATTAAAAAAAGTAAATGGCTCTTTTTGATCACCTTAATCCCTTTCAAAAATAACTTTGTAGGATTTTTTTTTATCAAAATCAAGCTTTATTTAAAAAATTTCTTTAATCAAAATAGATAGTGGAATTTTATAATTACTAGTATATTTCTTGAAACACAAAAACATGCTTGTTTTAATTTCAGAATCAGAATTACTAAAAAATTAATTAGTCCTTATTAAAATTTTTAATATAATAAATTTTTTAAAATTCAAAATTATTTAAACTTTAACTGTTATTCCAGTATAATGTAGAAAATATCTATAAAAATTTGTTTGTGTTTATTTCTACTTTTTCTTTTAACTTTATATATATACATCCACACACACTACTATGTTGTATGCCATGAGACACAGAAACATCTCAATATATATATATATGTTATTGTTATATTAATATATATTGAACCGGGTCCCTCAAAAAAAAATTCTTGCTGGGTTTAAAATACCTTGTAAAATATAACCTTATTTAGCTAAGTTTAATATCTAAACTTTAATAAACTTATTATTAAGTTCAATACATAACTTCTTGATAATTATTATTTTATCTCTTTAATACTATGGGAATAAACCAGCCCTTCAAGCAGAGGGGAGAATTTCATTGATAGCATGACCATCAACAATATCCTTTACCAGATTGGGCTATACAAAGCATAACATGACCACATTTCCTGACTCTGGCAATCTTGACTGTTGGAAAAAAATCTTGCCATCCAAAGCATTTTATTTGTTTTAAGGATCAAATTCCAGTGCTAGAGAAAAATATGCTATAGCCAGCATACTTCAGACAACAGGCACACAATCCAGTGCTTGAAATGCTCTTACTTTTAATCAGAGGGTCCAGCACATTTAATTTGATATATACAATTATTTACAACTTTAAATTAATGGTGATGCAGTGTTGAGAGAGAAAGAAAGACCAAATAATACTTAATCCTTTTGGCATGCCCTGACACCTTACTTTTCAGCATTTTCTGACATTTCTTTGTTTCACATGGTAACACAATATATATATATAAAAGATTTATTTTCAGAAAATAATAAATTTGGCGTCATTTGATAGATTTTTTTATTTATTATTGAAATAAATGTTAAATGTTCACATTTTGTTTCTATAAATATTAAAAAAGTTAGTCCGTAATCAAAACAAAAATGTTATATGTCATCATTTCTAGAAAGATTATTTTCAGTTTATAAAATCAATGAAATATTTGTTGTTTCTCATTATTTTTAAGAATGTGAATGAATATTTATTTATTTCTCTTATATTTATCAAATTATGCTTTAAAAGTTTACATTTTTTGAATATTTATTGCAAAATTACAATATTTTCTTACTTGTAAATAAAGTAGCTTCTTTATGTCAGAGCTAGAATTTTTTAATTTGCTTCAGGCTATATTTATGTTAGATGCTAATATAACATTATATTTTTGAAAATAAAGTATTTCAAGTCAAAATAAGTTATTAATAATTTTTATTTCTTGATATCTAACAAATATAATGCAAATTATTAAAAAAAAAAATCTAAAACCATAATACATTCACAAATAAACATGTTTTTGCATCATTGGAAATTTCAATGTCGTAAAATGCTGAATGTTTTACAGCCTTGTCAGCAGACATTGGTCAATTACATCAAGATGGGGCTTATGTCTATTGTAAGAGTGGGAATTTTAAATTTCATGCTTTTTTCAGAGAAAAAAATTATTATAATAAAATATACTGTTTTCCATGCACTTTAACATATAATACTTATGAAAAAATTCACCAGGGGACAAATTGGTCAAAAGACATTTCTGAGCTGTTCCAAAATTCGAAAAGGTTAAGAAAACATTAATATTTATTCAAGCACACATATGTAATATAATATAACAATCTAATATTTTACATAAAGAAATATAAATAATTAATCAGGCTAATTTTTATAGTAGTCCTTCATTAAAGTTCATTTCATTTTAAAATTATAAAGAGTCTGTGGACAATTATGTTATGGAAAAATATATTTATCTAGGCTTTCATAATATTAAATGACACAATTCATTTGGTTTTGATTTCATTAGTGTTGCTTTTCAACTGGTTGGCTTTTTGGTCTATATTGATGGTTCCAGGGCTTGCCTTCCATTCTGCAACTCAACAACAGGAGAGAGAAAGCAGCATCTATTTTATGACTTAAGCATTGGTTCTGGGCATTGGTTCCAGATGAGGACAGTTAATTTTATCAGCAGACTTAGGGCAAGGAGCACATTCAAACACTTCTAAGTCTGTCTAGCAACACATCTTGCTAGTTCTGTGGCTTCTGCAATATTTTCTGCAACAGTAATGAATGGTTCTATTTGTCTTTAAATTTCTGAATCTCCAGAGCAATAAATAACATAATGAATCAATCACAAAATGAAGACCGGATTACTCTAACAAATTGAAGACCAAAATGATTTAAATATTCAAAAGCAGAATAAATAACAATAGACAGTTGTGACTTTTTATACTTTTTTCTCTCCCATTGTTTTAATTTCTTATCATTATTTTTAATTTTGATTGTAACTTGAATCTATTTTTTTAAACTAATTTTTACATTTCATTTTATCTAATTTTTTTTCTAGATTAATCTACTATCTCATTGCTTTTATACCAAAGAGATAGTTTACATAGATTTTTAATTAATTCAATTGTTAGTTTTACCTTTTCTTTATCAGCCAGTAATCTTTTAAACTAATTACATTTTTGAAAGTTTTTTTTTTACAAACTAACTTTTAATCTGATTTTTTTATATTTACTTATTTTTTAAAATATATTTTACTCTTTTAATTTCTTTAAAAAGGAGAGAGTAGTTTTAAATCTTTTCTATTTTAGATTTCCTCCCACCTGTTTGTAATAAAAAGTTTTATTCTATTTTAAATGGACAATATAATGCAATCTTTTTATTTTACAAAATTGCATTTTACTTAACGAATTATTTCTTTAACTATTCTTAGTTTCTTAATAAATATGATTATATATTTTTGGAATTATAAAATATGTAAAGCAGATATATGTGAATTTTCCTACATATATCTCGATAGCATTACAATATATAGAACTATTATATTATATAGAGGTGTTTAATAGTTTGAATGCAGAGAAAATATCACACAGGTAGATCAATTAGAAAAGAGCAAAATACCATCAGAAAATAATGAGAAGTGAAAACTGTATTAAAATTTTATTAAGGCAATGCCCCATAAATACTTTTTGTGAGATTATTAAAAAAATATATATGTATGTTAGTTTTTCAAAGTCACATTGAAAAACAAGATAATAATAGAGCAATGTATTTAAAAACTAAAGGTTCCATAACATATCTTAGCTAAATAAAGTAAGAATAACTCAGTTTAGGCAAGTGAATAAAATATCATGTTGTATTTATTATTTGGTAACTCAATATCATATAAACCATTTAACTATTTATTTTTTATTAAATCAACACTACAAAGTAATAACACTTGATCATGGATAACATATGATCAATATTAATATTAGTTTGCCATTCCATAATTTTTTTAATTTATTGTAGCATAAACCAATTAAGAGTTACATAAATATTAAAGAACCTTTAAAAGTATTGTAATAATTTATTAAATTCATGAATGGTTTGCGTAAATCATTTACACTTTTAATAAAATATGAGCAATTTTTTTTACTGTCTATCTGAAAGTTTGTAATGATGGCATTTTATATGTAATTATATGTGGACTATTTCCATCATCTAGTTTATAAAATATTAAAGATTTTAAGACTTCTCATTCGATAATTTAATATACAAAATTAACAAAGCGTATGACACACTTGAATGAGAAGTTATAAAGATACACAGAAATTATTACATGCTAAGCGCTTTTGAGGCCTTTTGCCTCATATTCATAACAGTACTGTGAGCTGCAGAATGAGGAAATAGGGCAAGGAAACAATAGTATGCAAAGCGTATGCAAATGAACTAGATAATCCAACGTTTGGAGATGTCAAAGCAGGTATCTTGTCTATTGATGGAGTTATTATTGCCATTAATAAAATATGCTTCTCTGATTTTCCGCTTGATGTCATTTTTCTCAATACAGACTATTTTAGGGCTGGAAGGTTCAAACACATGTCCTGTCTTCTTGGAATGCTCTAAAAATGTTGATGAACTATCATTGTTTTTCATAGCTCTATTGTATGTATATCTGGGTTGTGCTGTCCTGTTGATTATGCCTGCTTTGGTTTCTCCAAAATAAATGGCCCGGCAACCAGGTTGTGGGCATGATATGCTGTAAACGACATAATTTTACTTAAACTCTCCAAGTACAGTTAACTGTTAGAAATAACACTCATGTTAGTATAGAGAGTGATATTTCTCAAGTTATTGTTTTCCACTGTTAGTGGCAATACTAGCATGAATTTGAACCCATCAACTTTAATGTAGATTTATGAATACTAAATTTAAAGTGATCCTTTAATTTAAAATGATCATATTCTATGCTAATGTGCACATTATTACTAACAGTTGAATACTTAACATTTAAAAGTAGATGATAGAAATAGTTCAAAATATATCATAATATAATTATGTATATCCACACTAGTTTAATAATATTATTCACAAAGATAATAATAAATATAATATAGATGAAACAGAAACGTGGATAGTTGAGAAATTAAAAGAAAATTATTGAAAGCTTTTGAGATACATATTTGAAGGATAAGTTGATATAATTTTCTAATTATAATTAATGAAACAATAAATAATTTTAAAATGTTTATTACGAAAAATATGTTGGAAATTTGTTAAGTTAATAATAAAAAAAAAAAAGGTAGATGGTAAAATAAAAAGATAATTAGAGGCATTAAAAATACAGAAAAATTGAGGTAAAAAGTTGAGGCAAAATACAATCATTTTGCATAAAATTACTCCAGAGCAGTCTATTGTCAATCTTTATCTTATTACTATGAAGATAGTTGTGTCTACATAATTAAAAACTTATGTTGTCAGTAGAAGATACAAATATCATTCAAATAACAAAGCATTAATCAAAATCAAAAATCATTTATTATTGAGCCTTAAAGATAATCTATTGAACAATAGATGAAATGCAAATTTAAAAAGTAAACAAATAATTATAATAAGGCTCATAAGGTTATGGTCTATAATTCAATGATATATCAGTCTTTTGTTTAGTATCAAAAGAATACTGTTGCAGTATAAAATAGAGATGTATACAGCAGAAAAATTAAAACCACTGGATTGGTTTATGGCCTTTGATTTCTTCACAGTATGCTAATTAGTCCAATGGGTCTTAGTTTTTTACAATTTGAAAGATTAGCTATAATTTAAACTTAAAACCTTAATTCAGATTACCCCACAGAGTACTCATTTCATTATTATTTATTAATACTTTTCTAGAACATTGGTATTATGATATGTAAATATTTATTTATATAGTGGGGTTCATTTTATAGATATATTATTTTGAAATAAATAAATTTAAACTTGTAACAAAAACATTAACTTAAAAAAGTTATTATTATTTAATATTTTTGTTTAAACTATTATAGTGTATTAATATTTTCAATCACTTTTTAAATATTCATTCATAATCTGTTTTAACAATTAATTTACCTGGCTCGAGTAAGATCGACATCTTTTAGCGCAGAGCCTTGAATGTAAATGACTCTCTGAGCCCATAAAGGCACTTGTAAGATCATACGCATTGTAGGATCTAATTCACAGGGAGATAACAAAACTACATAATAATCCTGAAAATAAAAATATATTCATAATTTAGAAATGTTTTTAATAAAGATATGATACAAAAAGACTAAACACAAATGCAAAATAGATAAAACATTTTGTCAGCTTTTCTTTAAGATAGAATAACTTTGAAACAAATATAATCAATTTTTATGGTAAGTTACTATTTAAGATAACTCATCAAAATATCAAAGATTTTCAATCATTGTTATAATATTTTAATCTCTGATTCCATATCAAATTTTCTGTTTTTTGTTTAACTGTGATAAACTTTTTATAAAAAAAATCAGGCGTTGGTGGTTGAGAGGTCAGTGACGGCTGTTTTACAAGCAGTTATCCCGGGTTAGCGGGCTCGCTTCCCAGCTGATGCTATGACACATGGGAAAAAAAAATATTTAAAATCAATATCACCAATGGCAATTGCTCAAAGTTTTGCTTTCAGACTTAAAAATAATTATCAGTTTGAATCTTTATTTTAAATGAATTAAGACGTTTCTTTTAGCAAAATAAAGCTTATTATTAAACAAAAGACCTGCATTTGAATCCTAGAAAACTAGAGATTTTTTGTTTATTCCAAGATGAATAATATTATTAGGGTATTTTTTAAAAAATGAAATAAATCTTTTCAAGCTTACTAAATCAGTGAATTTGTTGAGTTTATAATACATTAAATCTATTATACCTAGGATGTATAATGAAATTAATAATACATATCTAATTAATTAAATAAATATTATATAAATATATTATAATGTAATTAAAAACAAATACATACAACAAGCATATTAAGAAAATCTTGTTAAGGTATTAAAATGATAGTTGAAAAATTAGATCTAGTCCAATTATTCTTGGAGATTATCTGAAGCATGCCAATACATCAAGAGCTGCATGTTAGTTAATAAATCTCTCAATGCAAAAATAATATAGCTTAATTCAAAATAAACTTTTATAACACCATATTACTTCAAGCTTACACCCCATCATTAATAATATAGATAAAAAGATTGGAATTCTATGATTTTGGGAACAATAAAGGACTAAAATATGTAATAAAAAATAAGCTCTCGAAGAAGGTCAAAGGATTTTTTTTTTAAATATCTAGCCCATGATTAACTAAATTGACTATATAAAACTTAATAGTTTATCTAGATATTCTTATATAGAAAGTAAACAAAGATGAAAAAAGTTTCAAATGTCATCTCTCTTGATTAATAGCCCAATTAAGGATACTTTTCTTCTACAATGGACTATTTAATTCCTCCCTTCTTTTATTTTACAAAAAAGCCAAGTATATTCTTAGTTTTTAAAAGTATTATTTTTAAAATAAAAAGTATTGAAACTTAAAATATCTCTAACATTGGATGAACATAAAACTCACTAAGAAAGTTCATAATGGTATATAACTTAAAATACCTGTAACATGGGGTGTGCATAAAACTCATTAAGAAAGTCCATAATGGTGTCTGCTTGCAGAGTGGTAGCACATACAACTACGTGCTTTTCATTCTGAGCTCTGTGAGTGCTATATGTCCCTCCTTGCTTTTTTCTTTCCATCCAAGTAAATGCAATTTGTTCTACCTAAAGAAGAGTCATAATAAAAATAATATACATACTTGGTTTTTTAAAAAAAATATATATATATTTTTATGCATTTAAATATCCAATAATATTTGTATTGAACATCTTATTTTAATTGAATACGGAATGTTTTATTAAAATATTCTTTAACTTTGAATTTTTTTTTTGGCCTTTAAATAAAAAAAAATGATAAAATTGTTGTGAAAAAAAGCATTAAAAATACCTCTCTTGTTTTGATTGACTTATTACAATCTTAAACCAAAAGTTTATTAAATCGTAAAAACAATAGATAATTAAAATAATAAATCTTACTTTGTTGTCTTTAAAATATCCATAAATCCATTTGTGCCATTAGTTTTTAATACATACATATTATTATGGTATTCTTGCAATAATTTTGTCTTTTAATCTGTCTTGGTATCATTTTTAAAAGGTAATGTTTCTCTCTCATCATTATATTTATTTTTAAAAGAGTCTTTGGTATTGAACTGGAGGTCTTATCCATGTCTGGTACAGTATAGTGATTAGCCTATCTCTATCTTAATCAAAAACTGGAATTCAAATCCATCCTTACTTCATGGCTACTCCAAATATCCATCCAATATATAATCTGGAAAATTAATTTTTATATACACTTGAATACAAGAGCAAAACAAGGATGAAATCAGTTCAAATCTTCATTATCTAGCAATTGAAAAGCCCAGTGAATAATGTCTTCTCTTTTAATCTTTCTCTGTAATGAAGTATTGAAGAAATCACTGCCATGTAGGAGGTTAATTAAAATCTGCTTCATCTTTTATGTAAGATATATTTGTAATTATAAATTTTATTAAACGCCCATTATTATATTAAGTAATAATTTACTAAGGCTGTAATCTTAGAAATAAGCGTCTGAAAAATACGAAGGTAGGGACCTCTATAGGTCTTAAAACATAGCGTAAGTTGTGTTTTAAGACCTATAGAGCCCTACCTATTTTTCAACGTATTTCTAAGGTTACACCTTATAAATTATTACGAGATATATTTATATATTTGTCTGTGGAATAGATTCACCAAAACAAGATTTAAAAAAAGACAAAAATTGACTTAAAAAAAACAAGTAATAGAGATCAATTTAAATATAAATTTTACTTTGAAATTATTAACTTGAAAGATTTAAAACCTATGCTCAGATTTAAGTATTAAATCTGCAGTAATGTGGCAGAAGAATACAATACTACAAACTTTACTTTTTTTAACAAGTATTCTCAAGAATAGATGGAATCTATTTCAAGTATTAATTAATAATTTATTACATATGTAGTAGAATATTCATATAAAACTACTAGGAATGACAATAAATAGTTTTAAATGAGGATATTCAAGGCTTAAACAATATAGTGATTATATTAATTTTATTAGTTATATTACTCAATTAATGATATGTAAAATATTGTCAATTTGACCCTTAATTAAAATCCAAACATCTGATTTGTAATTTTAAATTCTTAATATAATTTGTTACTTATCTAGTAATCACACTGTTTGAAGCACCATCTTTAAAAATATTGAGTGGTAGTATACATTATTTTTAAATAATCACTAATTTAAGTTTTCATCATTTAAAATTTTTTCGAGATCTATTTGATATTGAAATCTCAGATATGAATTCTGATTTGCAATTTTTTTTATATTCTGATTATTATTATTTTTTAATAATATACTCAAGTTAGTAGTTATGATTTGAATAAAAAAAACTTTGTGGTGCTGAGCTAACACATCTGAATGGCATGTGTATGACTTGAATCTGAATAATGACCAGATGTAAATTAGAATAATTTTTTCATGTTCTTAATCAAATTTAGGATTTTTTTTTTCAGATGACTGACCCATAGCAAACATAGCTTACCCAATATTGATCAGTAAATGTAATATCTTACTATTTTTAATTAGAAGTTAAAAGAAGAAAAAAAAACATAAACCTTCATATCTGACAATTGGCAAGTTTGATGAGGAGCTGTAACTCTTTAGTGGGCTATTTAAAGGCTGTTTACTTTTTATCTACTTAAATAAATATAATTGAATATTACGTTTTACTTATCAGCAAGTTTTTTAAATTTTGTTTTTAATATTAATTTAATGATTAGACATATAAACAATATTCCTCTTTCAAAATGTTATACTCAAAATCTCCTCACTAAATGAAGACTTAATAGAATCAAAGCTACAGATACTTTGGTTAGATATTGTTTTTATTTCTTTCTTTTCTCAGATAAGTAGTCTTTTATTTGTTTCAATTTTAAATTTATTTATGATATTATTTTTTTGTTTCATTTTACCTTTGTTTCATTGAAATTGTTATTTTTATTATTAAAAAAAGTTGTACTTTTGTAATATTTTTTTTTGTTTACAATTAAATTCACTTTTATGGCCACATATTTTTTCTTATATTTTTCTATTCTTTAAATAAGTTATATTTAAATATTTTAAATTAATTTATTTTCAACTTCTATACTTCTAATGTATTTTCAAAATTTATGTTATAAAATGCCTATTAAATTATTTCTTGAGATATAATTACATTCAATGGTAAAAACTGGTTGAGGAACTATTATAGATTTATAATGAGTCCTAGAGATTATTTAATTCATGGGATCTACTATGGCCTAAATGAAATGCAGATTCATTACTGCATAATCATTTTATATAGCAATATATTTAAGTACTTATGTTAAAAGTCATGTATGAAAAATAATAACTAATCAACAAAATACATCAATATCTTTACAAAATATAAAATGTTAAGTTTTGATTTTAAATGTGAAGCATATTTCTTTTTCTTTTTTATGTATCAATTTATTGTATATATTAAAATATAATCTTCAATATTTTTGTTTTTAAAAAAATAGAGATCTGAGTATATGCAATGTGTTTTTTTTTAGCTTTATATTATATTTGTAATAAAATACACGTTACTTATCAGAAATATATTGTTTATAAATTTTTTTTATTTACAAAATATTAATACCCATATTACTTTGAATATAAAACACTTATTTCTCCAAGTTTTAGATCCATAAAGAAGGGTTGTGTCTTAAATTTGAACCTAATTTTTTAACATTTTATTTTTGTTGAACTTTGCTTTATGCTATACATGCACATAGTATTATGATCACAATCATTGATATCCCTGTATAGAATAGTATGTTAAATCTTTTTAATCAAAACAAAAAAGATTTAACACTAAATATCAATATTTTTTGGATTAATTTCATAAACAGCTTTAACTATCCCTGAAACTGCTACTTTTACCATTATGTTGGATATTTTATCATTATTTTATTGAGAAAACCATACTGAATAACATTTAGAAGTTTTTTACAACTAATAAATCAATAAGTAAGAGCCTGCATTTTCTCTGATTGGTTGTTTCTTGTTCTCTACACAAGAGAACACCTGTTAATGATTTTGTCTGTTCTGATATCTTTGTTTTGATTTTCCAAGTGAAAACATATGTTTTAGAATCTTTTAACATTATTTTGTTGATTTTATGGTTATTTCATCAAGAAAACTATATTGAATAACTTTTACAATTTTTTTTACTACTAATAAAACAAGACAACAATAAGATAAGAACTTGCTTTTTGCTCTGATTGGTTGTTTCTTATTCTCTGCAGAAGAGAACACCTGTCAATGATTTTGAGAGTTGCAATATCTTCATTTTGATTTTCAAAGTGAAAATGTATATTTTAGAATCTTTTTTAATACATTTATAATTTTTTCAAAAAAATATTTATGAAAATATTAATTTATTTTAGAATGATTCAGATTTTAATAGAATTTACATGAAAACAAATTGAGAAAGAAATCAATGATGTATAGCTGCAATTTGTAATTAGATGATAAAAATATGTTCTATGTTGATCGCTATAGATTATTATTGCCAATTATCAAAAGAAATTCATTTTTAAGAAACTTTCATTTACTTTAATAATCTGACAAATTATTAATTTGCAATTTAGAAAAGTTTTTAATCAAAATAAAAAAAGATTTATCGGTAACACTAAATATCAATACTGTATTTTAAAATCTTTTTTCTTTGAAAAAACCCCCCATTATATTTACATTTTTTTTAAAAAAAGACTTTTATAATTTTGAATGGGTTTACTTGAAATGATATACCTGAAAAAATTATCAAAAAAATCTTTCTTAAAATATTGCACTGCTAACAATATAAATGACCTAAAGGTGAAGTACCCTGCTGGAATAGTGAAGATAAGAATTCAAGTTCTGAAAATGAAGATGTAGAAAGTGAAAGTATATCTGAAGAGGATTTGCAATAAATTAGATGAGCTTATTGTATTTATATTAGTTCCTATTTAAGTAAATAAAAATGTTTTTTATTTTTCAATAAATTTATTTAAAAAATGTTTTTTTTCTTCCAATTTTCCAAAGTTAAAATCCTACTGCACCTTAAATTTGGGGGTGTCTTATATTCTGAGTAATATATTAAATGTTTTAAATCAGAAAACAAAACACCATTCAACTTTTTTCAAAAATAAATATTGATTCCTTATATAATTATTTTTGCTATGTAATGTACAATAAATATTTAAAGGGATGATGCCATCTTTTTGAATTAAAATAGCCATGTATAGAAAATAGTTCTATTCAGGAGTCTAGAATTTTATTCTCCTTTCTTTCTTTATTCAGAAATAAATCCAAAATCATTTGCTTTCTTATATTACAGAGCAACCATTCAGAGCACATACATACAAATATTATGAACATAATATGTTCATTTGTGCCTCATGTAGAAAGATTAACTATAGTTATATTTTCTTATTCCATCCATTTTATGTGTGCAGCTTTAAATAGTAGAAACAAAACTTTATAAAGGAATATAAAAAAAAAACATTACATTATAAACAATAATATAGTAATAATAATTTATTTTACTTTTTAAGAGAGTTTAAATTAATTTTACTATATTTTCATAGAAGCAAAATTTATTTTAACAGTAGCAAAGTCTCCATACAATAATGCCACCCAGTGCCAGACTTAGTAGTCAATGGATGTGGGAAGTTTGTGCATAAAGACTCCATCTAGTGTCTACTCACCCAATATCCCCAGATTAGTTTCTAGCTTGTGGTTTTCATCAGTGAGGAGCTTTGGATCTGACAGCACTGCATCTAGTTTTTAAGGTTCTAATGCAACCCTCCAGCAACACCTTTTACTTATTTTGTTAAATTATAAAACTAGGAACTCAAGATGAAAACACCTTAATGTCTTCAACCCAAGCTTATTTGCTTATATAATCATATAGATCTGAATCCAGTTCAGCATCTATGGATTCAAATCTATATGACTATACAAATGAATAAGCTAGGGTTGAAGACATTAAGATGTTTTTATCTTGAGCCCCTAGTTTTATAGTTAATTAAATTGATAAAAGGTGGCTGCTGGAGAGTTGTATTACATCCTTAGATCAAAACTTCCAGCATCCATTAATTAGAAGACTTGAACTGAATGGCACTACTGTATGGAGAGTTTCTATTGTTAATAACAGCTTGTGTAAGTAGGAAATGGTGATCATGTGAAAATTTATTTTAATTAAAACCATTATTTGTATTACTAATATTTATTCTAATATTTGCCATTTCCAAAGAATGCTTTATACTAAAAACACTAGGATTTAAGTAATAAATATTTTGAAATGTTCTGATCTGTGCAAAAAGCAATGCACAATAGTATTATTATATTTGTTTCACAATTATAAATTTAAGCAAAAGTTGGTTTTGATTTCAATATTATCTTAAATTATTTTTAATGATTATATTACTATATCTTCTTTTATCTATAAAGAATAGGCAAAGTAAATCGCTTTAGATACTGTTTAGCAGCTGTATTTTTTTTTCCGATTCTTTTAAACATACCAAAGTTATATCAATTTTTTAAAAATGTTTTTAGAGATTGTGTTAATAATTACAGACTTATTTTTTTCATAAAATTGCATGAATATTTTCTATTCTTACAGTTCTGTTTATTTCAAGTCATTCTATTTACCCAACCAGAGCTTGGCCTTGATTCTCTCATTTGCTAATTAATTAGCTGTTTAAGCTTTCCATTATTATCAGTTTTTCAATATGACTAAGCCATTTAGTTTATTTGAATTTAATATTAATTAGGAAGTCTCATACATGCCATATAGCTTTTTATTATTTTTCTTCTCCAAACTCTATAACATCTTTTATAGAGTTAACGATTTTGCTTAGTATTTTATTTTTAAAATGATGTAATCAATGTCGCATTAAATAGTTTTAATGCAGGATTCTGAATCATAAAATATAATCAATCGTATAACCTATAAAATAAAATCTACCTGTAATTTCAGTTAATTAAAGTTATTTTTAATACATACTTGAAATATTTAACTATATATATATGCATACATAAGAATTATTAAATATTTAACTATATATATATGCAAACATAAGAATTATTATATCAAAAGCTGTAAAATTTACAAATATATATAAAAAAAGATGTCAAGCATTGGTGGCCGAGTGGTCAGCACAGCTGCCATACAAGCAGTTGTCCGGGGTTCGCTTCCCGGCCGATGCTTTGACACATAAAAAAAAAAGAGATAAATATAAAATAAAATCATTAATAACTTACTCTTGTTGGTAACGCTATAAGTGCTACACAAATCATTGTTATCATAAAAAGTTGGGACGGCCAAATATCTGGAACAACATCTCCATAACCAACAGTAGAGAATGTAACAATAACATAATAAAAAGACTGGAACAGATTAAGGTGTTTATGTCCAGCTCTTTGGATATGTTGCACTCCACAAACACTGTAATAAAAAAATTCAACCAAAACTGTCAGATCAATTATATATATATAAAGAATAATGATAACAAGAAAATATCAAAAAGCACTGCTCCTTTAATCCTATCTAAGCTTGAGGATTTATTAAGTAATGTTGTATTTATGCATGAGGCAATAACAGAAATTAAAATATTTAAAATCGCCAATAATAAATATTAAAAACTTAATTTTAGTAAATTATACTTTTTCATGATCATAACTAATGTTAAAACATTAAAATTTCAATATAGCCATTAGAATCTCCTAAAAAGATTTGTCGGTTTGGAATAAAATTACAAAATTAATCTTCAGATATAAAGTTATAAAACACACAGCTAAAACCTAATTAAATATAATCTTATATAACAATGTTAATTATTTTGGTTAAAATATTTTTAGAAAAATAGATTAAATAGAAGATAACTTTCATTCATTGTTTATTACATCATCTTTTATTTGATATGCAATTTTAGAATTGGGATACTTTTTTGTTTTTAAAAAAGTAAACACATAATGGAAAAATATATATAATAAACAGGCTTGTAAGAAAAAATCTTTAGTCCTAGAGATTTCTATAATAAAATTCGGGTACTTTTTTTTCCCATTGGACAAGCCACCAGGTGATGCTGCAGAACCACCAAGAAGCCTGTAAGTAATAAATTTCTATCCAAAAATGGCTCAAATTGCTAAAATCGAAAATTAAAACGCCTAAGGGGAGAAATGCAAGAATCGCTGAAATCGATGAAAAAATAAAATGCAAGAATCACTGAAATCGATAGAAAATTAAAACACCTGAGGTGAGAAATGGTTAGAATAAATCCTCAACTTCCCTCCACAAAATGCCTAAGGCAAACAAATCGAAAAATTAAAAATTGAACAAATCCTTCTAAAATACAAATCAAAAAGAAATCTAATGAAACACTATAAAATTCAAATTACAAAAACAGAAATTGGTCTAATATATAAACACAACCCCCCTCCCCAATGCACGAGTTCAATGATAAATAAGTAAAATGCAAATTATGAATGCTATTTTCAAAAGCCTATCAAATAAAAGAAAAAAACTATAATAAAAACCTACAAAATTAAACAAAAACTCTATAGTCTTTATATCTAATTCCCTTATCTTTTCCCAAACCCAGCATAAAAACCAATAACCCACTTTCTGTATAATCACTTTGTTCATATTTATACTTCTATACCTTTATTATTTGTACCCTTTCTGCTTCAAAGCAATTACATTGAAGTAGCAGATGCCTAATATTTTTTATGCCTTTCTTACACAACCTGCAGACTAATTCAGTCATATTTTTCCATTTACATTTATACTCCTTTGTTGCTAAAGATCCCATTGGAGCCTTAAACAATAAACTAACTCCCACCCAATGTTCCATTTACTTCTATATACATTTAAACTCATTTTACTCTCCATACTAGTTGATGATGTGATGTGATGCACTTTGACATCTCCTTAATGAAGTCAGGAATCTCTCAGCAACTATGCCCAGAGAAACCTGTTAGCCACTTTACCTATTCCCCACTCTAAGTTTTCCCATATTCTGCTCTATCCCATTTTCACAACATAATCTTTGTCAACTCTATGGCCTTTATATCTAAATCCCCCTTATTTTTTCCCAAATCCAGCATAAAAAACAACAATCTACTTTCTGTATAATCACTTTTTTTATGTTTATTCTTCCATAACTTCATTATATGTACCCTTTCTGTTTTCAAGCATTTACATTCAATTAATAGATGCCTAATATTTTCTATTCTTTCCTTACACAATTTACAAACTAAATCACCAATATTTTTCCATTTACATATATATTCTTTTGTTGATGTGATGTGATGTACTGTGGCTTCTCCTTAAATAAAGTCAAGAATCTCTCAGCAATTATGTCCAGAAAAACCTGTTAGCCACTTTATTTTCCATTCCTCACTCTAAGTTTTCCCATATTTTGCTCAATCCCATTTCCACAGCATAATCTTTGTCAACTCTATAGCTTTTATAGCTAAATCCCCCATATTTTTCCCAAACCCAGCATAAAAACCAATAACCACTTTCTGTATAATCACTTTTTTTCATATTTATTCTTCCATAACTTTATTATATGTATCCTTTCTGTTTTCAAGCATTTACATTCAACTAACAGATGTCTAATATTTTCTATTCCTTCCTTACACAATTTACAGATGAAACCACCCATATTTTTCCATTTACATGTATATTCTCTTGTTGCTAAAGATTCTGTTCAAGCCTTAAACAATAAACTACTTTCCTTACTATTATATATTAACTTGCACCTAATGTTCTGTTTACTTCTATATATATTTAAACTCCTTTTACTCTTCATACTAGTTCTCCATCTTTCCAACTCCCTATTTTTTATTAATAAATCTATTCTTTTATCCCATTCCTCCTAACACAATCATTTCATCTTTTGTACAAATATACTGATATAAATTCTTTATCCAAATCTTTTGCATACTGCATTACCTTTCTCACTCATCTTGTTGCCTGCCCTTTACCCATAACCCAATTAAATACTATTTTGGCTATTCTTTTACTATCCATAAACTACAATCTACCAAACGTTTCCATTTTACTTTTTGCATCTCTCATATAAAAATTTGACCATCCCATTTCTACTTGAATTGCCTCCCTTGCTGTCCATACATCTGCATCCAATGCATGTCTTCCTACTTTCCTTTGTACTTTTTCTAAGTAATCTAATACCCCTTTACTAACACATAATGCATCATTACCATATGTTAACCCTGCTACTGCAACTCCCTTTTATATAATTCTAGCTACATCATATTTATTATATGAAAACACTGTTAATTTCTTTATCAATCCCTTTCTTTTCTTTGCTTCATTTATCAATTTTTTCTCCCATTCATACAAACAATTTTTCTGATTACTTAAAATAATTCCCAAATAACTATATCTATGCACCACGCTTAATATCTCCCAATAAAAATTTTACATCTTCTCTTTCCCCAGTATTAACTATCATTATATTTGATTTTTTTCACTAAATTTAATCCCCATCTCTTTAAAATTATTGCTGTTAATGCAGATAACAAATGCAAGCTAGGAAATTCATGTGAGAATTTGTTTTGGTACGCAGTTTGTAGGTTTATTTATCATTTATTTTTTAAATAGTAAAATGCACATTTTAAACTTACCTGGTAAAACAAAGACAAATTAAAGTTGCTGTTAAAATCATAATTTGCTGGCTTAATGCTGATTGAGATTTTTGCATTGCTCTATGGAGGTCATTCTGTAAGAATACATTTAAATTATAATTGAAAAAACAAACATTTGAAAAATTTAAAACTTATCTTTAAATTGCTTTGAAAAAGAAATATGATTCTACTTACAAACATATTCTCTAAAGCAGATTTAGCTAACCAGCAGTTTAAAAATAAAGGAACATATAAATTTTGTAAAGGAGGCCAAAAAATCTGAAAAAAAAAAAAGACTTATTAGTATTTATTTTGTAATATAAAGACCTAATAGTGAATGACGTTATTTTAATTTAACTAAACCAACAATTAATTCTACTGAACTATATATAAGTATTAATCGGAAGTGGGTTTTATTTTACAATAGTAAGATGTTAAAACGTCCTATTAATTAAAAGCTTTATTTTAAAAGTATATTTTTGCACTGGTAGATAATTGTGAAATGGTGGAAGTGAGATGATAGATGTACAGATAAAACAAAAAAAAGTTGAAAATATCTCTGGGCCAATGATTTTTCACTTTTTTATAAGAAGTTAAAAGTAGACAAAAAACAATATTTACCTTGCATGACATTTATAGTATGAAATATATTAATCTGTCAATTTAGCATGGAAATTTAGGGTTTGACACCTCTAGTTCAACTGATGAGCAAAGTTTGTTCATAAAATGCTACATACTAAAAGATGATTGGGTCTCTGAGCTGGAAATAGCTGCAATATGGTGAAGTTGAGATGAGGGAAGATGCAATTTGCTGATAATAACTTCTCAAAAGGTCATAACATGTTCAAGTATTGGTAGTATCAGATTGAAATTTAATCCAGAGATCATTATGTTGGAACCATCATTTTACTGCCATGTTCACAGAACTATTTTTCTAATTTATTTTGTTTCCATGAATAATGACTCACTATTCTATGTCTATTATTCAAAGTAACATAATTATAACTGAGTTTATTACAATTTTTACACTTTTGCAGAAAGATAATTACAACAAGACCTATATATCAACAAGGAAACACATTGGCTTTTTCAATTAAATATAATAGTATAAATAAAAAGTCATTAACACAAAATTTTGCTTTACACGAAAAGGTCAATCTATGTCAAAACAAATAAAAAAATAATGTTCATTAATATTCTTAACATGGAATCCTTAAACACAAAATATTGGTTAACATGAAACAAATGATTTTAGTTTCACATAAAAATTATTCTCATTAATAACAAATTAATATACTTCTTTATCTTTATGATTCTGAGTGAGTGCTATTGACATGCCATTGTCAAAATGACTCATAAGTAATAGCCAATAATTTTAGAAGTTAAATAAAAATTATTATGAATATGAAAATTTAAAACTTAAAAAGTCTCTAAAATTGTTAACATTACTATTTCAATTATTTTAAATAGCAGTAGAAAAATAAGTCTGCAGTCAATTTAAACCTGATAAAGAACTAAAAGTATGAAAAAATTAAAGTTAATAAAATTGATTTGTAAGATGTCTAATCAAAATCAAAGCTATGCAATATAGAGAAAGGGGTTATTTCTGATTAGAAAAGGAAAGTAAATGATAATCTATTGTTTTAAGAGAATAAAGATAACACAGTTAATGATTATCACCATCTTTAGAAAAATATACCGATGATGATTATGATTCATTTATTAGGCTGATTATTATTATATGTTTTTGTAGTCCAATGTATGTTTATCAATAATTCATTTTAAAGCATACTTTATTGAAAAGAAAAGGTTAAATTATATTACATGATATATTTTACATAAACTAATATATAATATGATGATATTTTTTAAGATCTAATAATTACAACGATGTTGGTAGTTTGACCAAACTCCGTGTAACTGAAAAGATGTCAGGCAGAGTGAGTAGATGGTCTCTATTTTCTATTTTAGCTAATTGATTATTGAAAAGTGATTAAAGCTTCTGAGATGTCAGATTAAAACAAAAATGACACTCTATAAGTCATAGAGTAAAAAGTATAAATGCAATTATTTATATGTTAGGGAAAAGCTCTCTAGTTATCTGGCTTATTAAATAAGTGAAATAAGGGATTTGAGATCTAGTAATTTGAAATTATTATGTTTTTGTATGTTTGTATTGCTGGACAATTATTAAAGAAGTGCTCAATAATTTCTTACCTTATGATGTAGAAAACATATTGAGCCCATATTTGCAAAAAAAAACAAACGTTTTTTTGGGCTAAAAAGACATTGGTAGGAAGAACCTAAAGATTGATTTTAATTAAAATCCCAAATATTTTGGCTCCAAATACCACAATTTAAACATTTGAATTATCTGTTTATTAGTAAATTTTAATTTGGATTGTGGTGAGTTAATTAGTACTTCTTTATATATTA
This sequence comes from Epiperipatus broadwayi, assembly GCA_028023455.1. Taxonomy (NCBI): domain Eukaryota; kingdom Metazoa; phylum Onychophora; class Udeonychophora; order Euonychophora; family Peripatidae; genus Epiperipatus; species Epiperipatus broadwayi. The sequence goes on along the minus strand of JAQFVV010006202.1, from coordinate 15,737,003 downwards.
TTACATATGTATACCAGTATTTAGATATGAATATGATTAATCTTTTAATGAAAGGATCTTTAATTTCTGGTGGTGTATCCAGTGGATTAAGCAATATAAAGCTTAGCATCTCAAGATACCTTTAATTAAAACAGGCAAAATTATCTCCACATATTGGTGATCATGTGATGTTTAATCAACCTTATGATTCAATTTACTGCTCTTTGAAAATAGTACATGGAGATTCAGGGTAATGAGAGCCCATTATATTTTGGCGTGTTTTTGCATTGATTTGATATTAATTGATACCATTTATCTGTTACAGATTAATTTACTGCATAGTGAATTTATCATTTTCATAAAGGATATAGTATATTTGATAATGGACATATAATAGAAGGTTTTTGAGAAGATAAAAAATATTGATGAGATACTTTTGCTTATACAGATAAATATGCTTTAGATAAGTTAATCGTGTTTTCTGTAGAGGTGAGAAGTTTACTTTGAACTTCAGATCTCATAGCCTTTGCAGAAAGATAAATGGGGAAAACTTAAGAATATTATGTGGTGATGCAGTGAAAGGAGAGTTTGCTTTATTGCCGGAGAGAATGTTCCAGCAAAAGGATTTTTCTTTGTTGAAGTTGAGTAGTAATTCTTTGTATAATTATAAATATATGTAATATCCTATATATATATATATTACATTTTTAACATTTAAAACAAAAAGATTATTCAGTATTCTCTAAAATGTGCTGAGCATGCTTTTGATTGCTAAGATTGATGTTAAAAATGTGATATGTATATACATCACAATTAGCAGAAGAAAAGAAAAAACTTTTTGAATATCCTATTTTGTATAATTTTCTGTATTCTTTTAATATGACTTCAAATTCTTAAAAAAGTTCAATCCTTAAAGAAAGAATTTTTTTTAGCCATAAATGCACAGACATTAAATAGAAATCTATTCGTCATAGTCTAGTGCTGCCATCTAGTGTAAGCTAGAGAAATCAAATAGTACTGCTTAATAAATCCCTATCCAATGTTGTCCTATCCATATTGCCAGACTAATTTCTAGCTTATGGCTTTCCTCAGTGAGGAATTTTAAATCTAGATCAAGGGCATCTGAATTGTTTGAATCCAATATACTTTCCTCTAGCAACCATATTTTTACTTTCTTTTTATTTTTATTGTAAAGTCAACAGCCCAGAATTCAAAAATTACTAAAAGTTTTGAGCGCAATCCACCCTACTTGTATAGTTATAGGAATCTAATATTAATCCTTTTTAAATAACATTAATAAATATAACAATTTAAATTTCAATAATTTTATTTATCATTCTCCAATTAAAACTTGTAGTATTTACATATTTTTGCGTCCACAAAAATATCCAGTTATGTTAGGAGATGCAAAACTCCTCACTGATGAAAACCATAAGTTAGAAACTAATCTCGGAAGCCATGGATAGGGATTTATTAAGCATTACTATCTGACATCTATTGAATTTTTTTTACTAACTGACATCTATTGAGTACTCAAGCTCACACTAGATGGCAAAACTGATATAGGAGAAGCCAATTTCTATAGAAAAATATTGCTTAAGAATCATGAACTTTTATTGTTTTTTTAAAAATGCAGATTTATTAATTTAATGCCATTTTTTTCCTATATATTAAATCAGAAACTTTCTCCACTTCAAAAGTCAACTATTTTGAAATAAAAAAAGAAATATATTTATAAGGGTTTGCAAAGGAAAGAGAAAATGTGTTGTTTGTTATATATTTTTTGTTGTAAGAGTGTGTGCCATTACAAGTAGATATATAACCACACACCTGATTATATTTTGAAATTATGTAATTTTACTTTGAAAAGATTTTAGTTAAAATAATTTTCTTTTTGTCTTGGTATTAAACTATTGTGATTAAAACCAACTAAAATTTTATTCTAAAAGCAGAGACTGATTTTCTAATTAATTAAAATTTAAGTGGTATTTAAAAAGAAAAGGAGAAGAAAGAGACTGGCCCTGGTTAGATTTTTAATTAAGATCTAATGGGAGATAAAAATAGGATATAAAAGCAAATTGCAAATCACTAATAGAGGATTGCTAATTGCTAACTGCTAAACAAACCATTCAAAAAGAAAAAAAATCACCCAGTTGTCATTATAGACATTTCAATTCTCAAAACTGACTTTAAAAAAAGAAGTGAATACGCTTATTACTGGAGCTAGTGATCATCTATTCCAAATGTAGAAACTACCATCCTTGCAGAAAAATATCAAAAGTATGCCATGCTAAAAACATTCTAAGATGATCCTGGAGCTCTAAAATCATTTCATCATTAACATGTTCTAATTTCATAGTTCAAGACTGAAACTGAAACTTGCCTTCATGCTCCATAACCAGCTTACTGGAGATCAAAAACAGAAGCAGTGTACATTTTCTGGAAATAAACCTTGCACACACTGTTAGAACAAATCAGAGGAAAAACTGAAGCCTCGAATGTAATCTAACATTCTTATATTTTAACCAGAGCTTAAGAAAAAGAAAGACAAACATGTTAGGCTTATTTGTAGAAATGTAATTATTTTTAGTTGACTTATAAATATTGCGTTTATTATGTGTGTTTACTATTGTGATCTATAAATTGTACATAATTAATTCAAGATTTTATTTCTATCACTTTGTCAGAGAGTATATTGGAAGCTGGTATTTTTTACTCATTTTTTAAAATATTATTTGTTGTTAAAAGCTTTGGTATATAATAGTAGTTTTCCTTTTATATCATCTATCCTATTTCATTTGAAATCAATTTAGTCTAATATTTGTCTGCATTTCTTGCAGACTGTGGATCTTTTGGCTGGTGATTTATTGTGTGAGATTATTTATTTATTTATTATTATTATATTTAATATTACATAAATTGTAATCTTTTCTCTTTACTTGTATGAAATTAACCTTAAGGGCCATACAATAAATGTAGGCTGTTATGAGTGTTTAAGGAGCATAGGATGTCCTTATTTTGGTTCTGATGTCTTTACTGGGTTAAGAAGCAATCATTCCACACTATTTCATAACTTCCATTCAAGATAGCCTTTACTAAAAATCTGTAATGAAAATAAAATAGAAATGAAAGGAAAGCAGAAGTTGGGTAGATAAATCATTGACAAGAATATCATGACAATACTCTATAAGCTTAGGTGAGAAAACAAAATTATCTGCAAAGTATTTGATATATTATAATCTTCACTTGCACTCTCAGGCCAATAAGGTTGTGGAATTTGGGTCAAATTTTATTTTTTGACTATTTGTTTTGAATTTAATAAACCTAAGATTCATTAAAAAAGTTTTTTTTTTGCAGATGTTTGTTTCTGTGTCTTGCCCCTAAATTATCTGGATAATATTTAAGATCTCTTTCTCTCCTTGTGTCTAGCTGATGGCATTTACATCGGATCATTTATCATCGCTTAAATTCTGATCACTGTAAATCAAATATATATATAATTAAATATACTTCAAAACTATTATGTAATATTTTTTTTTAAAAAACAAAGAATAAAGACATTGGAAAAAAGCAAATGATCTTCAAGGTACATTTGTGACTGAATTAGCATTTTTCTGTTGACCCAGGTCACAAATCCCTGTCAAATATGTTCATAATCATTCATCATCTATTTATATTCTCCTCATATCAAATCTCTAAGTATTACATTTCTCTGTATGCAAATCAATGATTATCTTTAACTTTAAATAAATATATAAACAATTATTAAAAATTGTTTATTAGAGATTATTTAACCCAAATATTATTTTTAAACTCTTTTAACAATCAATATATCATTAATCATTAATGATAAATGCATTGTCTTAAATGGACACAATTCTGTATTTTTCTAGTCATATATAATGTTTTTAAATGTACTTGAAATCTTATTTAATGTTTTAAACTTCAAAGAAATAAACAGACAATGCTATATTCAAAGGTGAAGTATATTACTTCCAAAATTTTTGTTCACTTATAAATGGTAAAAAATAAATTATAATATAATATTAAATTTGTCTTATATTTGTTTTTATTAATTACACATATGATTATTATGAGGTATCTTCCTATATAAGAATTGTTAATGTTTTAGTAGAATAACTCCATTTTTGACTAGCATAGAATATAAATAATAACAACAAAAAAGAAGAAATGAAGCTTTGTTCTGAATGAATATATAGTTAGTTGTTAACCTAGATTGAACTATTGAGCTGTCTTTTCTTTTGTTATATTAATTCTAAATCTCATGAGTCATTGCATAGATATAACAGGGATTAGCTCATGTTGCAGGGATATAAACTCATCTGAGTCATTTTTTAGTTTTCTAAATGTTTTTTTGTTGAAAAAAGAATGTGTTTGTTTTAGTTATTTATAAACTAATGGGTCTGCATTTTTTTTGAAGTAACAAAAATATATAACTATTAATCCTTTTATAAGTAATTCACATATTTTATTCTGTATTTTTGAATGATATATTATTTCAAAAGCCATTGCTAAAAATATATTGTATAGATGAGGAGTTTGGAATAAGTTTAAATAATCATTGTCAGATATAACATGCCACTCCTATATTTGAAATATGGATAAAACAATGTTAGTTAATTTTATTCCTAGTTAAATGATCATTTAGCTAGAAAGAAGTTATATTTTTTTGTCTATTTGCTTAGAAGCTTTTCAAAGTTAACATACATTTATTTTTACATTAATACTAGATCATTTATTTTTGCTACATTATGGAATCTTTCATTTTTTGAATAACATATGAATCTTTTTTTTATGATCTTATTCATTTTAGATGTCAAGTTTAATGAAAGTTTAATGTAATGTCTACTTTCTTGTTTGTAATTCTAGACTGTTTAGTTCATGTGTTATACTGACAATACAGTTTCACATGACTGAAAGATTTGTAAACCTTTTCAATTTCTTCTTCAATATCTTTTTTATTTATTATCTTATAAAATTTAGCAATAAAAATTGCTATTATTAAAATATTTTATATTTTCTAATTTATTTCATAAAATTAATAACGTCAGTACAATGAATCATGGGTATTTGCTTCCATAATCTATAAGAAAACATATCTTGGATAAATAGGTATGGAAAAATTATCTTATAAAAAAATCAATTCACCACTAATACTTGAAGTTTATTTTTAGATAACGTATTCATTTATACATGTAGGAACAATATATATTTTTTCTTTTTAATATTCTGTAAATCTCAATGTATTAACTCTGCCAATTGTAATGTATTTACTGACGTAAGATACATCCCTCTTTTTATATACATTTTTAAAAAAAAAAATAATTTTTTACATTTTTTCATGAATTCCCATAATGATTTACTGAAATAATTTTACAGTTATGTTCACAAAAAATGTTCCTAAGTACCTTTTAATCTTGATCCTCAAAACCCAAAAATTCATCTCTAGAGCTAAACATTTTGAAGTTTGTCTCTTTTCTTAACTGTATGTTATTTATCTAATGGATAGATTTATATTTTTGAGAGAAATTTTTTAAATATATTTTAACCATTTAATTTTAAAATAATTTTTAAAAAATTATGAGAATATTAAATTATTTTGAATGTTTTGCGCTGATATTGTTACGATTATGATAGTATATATATGTATATTAGTGTGACATTGTTGTGTAACTATATAGCTTACATGCATGCTTATATACATGTGTATTTGTAAATATTTTTTTTAAAAAAGGGCAAAATGTAATAAAATACTTATATATGTATATTAATATAAACCAGAAGTTTTAGACTGACTGAAATTTCAACTCATAATTTTGATTATCATCACAGACAAACTTTTTATTTTAGGAATATTTTGAGGGGAGAAAATGCACCCTATAGGCCTCAAATTCAGATATTACAAACATATCTGAAGTTCCCAACTAAAATATGTTTAAGGCAACAGTACCTAAATTTCACTGGTAATAGTTTAATATTTTTTGTTTGTCTTAAATAATATGTCAATATCTTAGTAAATAGAAAATAAAAAATTATCTTTTTGAGATATACTATCTTTAAATAAAATAATTAAATTTAAAGCATACTGACACACATATGCATATATATATATGTCATATTATTATTACTATTTTCAGGATATTCCGTGTAGTGAAAAAGCTAAATGCTGACGTTTCAGTACAATATCAAGTACCTTCCTCAGAGCGTCCTCTTTCTCAAATCATAAGAATGCGTGTGAGATTTAAAATCGTTTTTATCGTTTTCTTTCTCCTCATATTTAAATTCTATTGGTTGAGAAGTTTTAAAATTTATTTTCTCTTCCAATAGTTTCTTCCAAATGTTGTTAATCTTCTTTAACTCACACCTTTCATTTATGCTCTTGGGCCTTTTAAAAATCTCTATAGCTTCTCTTAGCAATCTCTGGTCATATTGTTCAATTTTTGCTAAAATATTTGTTTTTTCAAAATTGATATCATGATTTGTTAATTTAATATGAGAATAAATAGCTGATGAATTGGATTTTTCTCTCACTGCCAGAATGTGTTCTTCCTTTCTAATATTTATTCTACGATTAATCTGTCCTATATATGTATGTGGACAGACCCTACATGGAATTTCATACACACCATGACACTCCAAAGCAATTTTATCTTTAGGAAGAGGAAATATTTCACTAATTTTTTTATAAGTAGTGTAAATTGTGTGAATATTATTATTCTTTAAAATATTACCAATTCTATCAGTTACTCCTTTAATATATGGCAAAATTGTCTTAATTTTTGATGTATCAAAATCTTTTTTCTTTTGATATGTATAAGCCCTATTAATAATTTTGTAATTAAAACCATTATGAAGAAGCATTTTATTAGTAGCAAAAAGGTCCCGGTGAAAATGGCTATCATCCGAAAGTCTCTTTGTTCTATCCAATAATGTCTTTGCCACTAAAAATAGTTGTGCAGGATGGTGATGAGAGGAAAAATGCAGATATCTCCCAGTGTGTGTTGGTTTTTTATATATACCATGCGATAAAGAACCATCTTCCCTTCTTTCAATCAAAACATCTAAAAAAGGTAATTGATTATTATTTTCTATTTCCATGGTAAATTTAATATTGTTGTGAAGAGAGTTTAAAAAATTAAAAAAGTCATCAAGAGCATGCTTACCATGAGGCCAAATCACAAAGGTACCATCAACATACCTCAGCCATATAGATGATACCTTTGTTATTTGGCCTCATGGTAAGCATGCTCTTGATGACTTTTTTAATTTTTTAAACTCTCTTCACAACAATATTAAATTTACCATGGAAATAGAAAATAATAATCAATTACCTTTTTTAGATGTTTTGATTGAAAGAAGGGAAGATGGTTCTTTATCCCATGGTATATATAAAAAACCAACACACACTGGGAGATATCTGCATTTTTCCTCTCATCACCATCCTGCACAACTATTTTCAGTGGCAAAGACATTATTGGATAGAACAAAGAGACTTTCTGATGATAGCCATTTTCACCGGGACCTTTTTGCTACTAATAAAATGCTTCTTCATAATGGTTTTAATTACAAAATTATTAATAGGGCTTATACATATCAAAAGAAAAAAGATTTTGATACATCAAAAATTAAGACAATTTTGCCATATATTAAAGGAGTAACTGATAGAATTGGTAACATTTTAAAGAATAATAATATTCACACAATTTACACTACTTATAAAAAAATTAGTGAAATATTTCCTCTTCCTAAAGATAAAATTGCTTTGGAGTGTCATGGTGTGTATGAAATTCCATGTAGGGTCTGTCCACATACATATATAGGACAGACTAATCGTAGAATAAATATTAGAAAGGAAGAACACATTCTGGCAGTGAGAGAAAAATCCAATTCATCAGCTATTTATTCTCATATTAAATTAACAAATCATGATATCAATTTTGAAAAAAAACAAATATTTTAGCAAAAATTGAACAATATGACCAGAGATTGCTAAGAGAAGCTATAGAGATTTTTAAAAGGCCCAAGAGCATAAATGAAAGGTGTGAGTTAAAGAAGATTAACAACATTTGGAAGAAACTATTGGAAGAGAAAATAAATTTTAAAACTTCTCAACCAATAGAATTTAAATATGAGGAGAAAGAAAACGATAAAAACGATTTTAAATTTCACATGCATTCTTATGATTTGAGAAAGAGGACGCTCTGAGGAAAGTACTTGATATTGTACTGAAATGTCAGCATTTAGCTTTTTCACTACACGGAATATCCTGAAAATAGTAATAATAATATGACATCTTTTATCCGTGAAAATATTAGAATTAATATATATATATATCAATTATGTTCATCTATTAAATCAATGAGTTATCCAGATGATATTTTACATCATTGTTTTCTAAAATATCAATATAATAAACAAAATATTGGAATACTTACAGTTATAATCAGAGGTACTGTGTTAACAAGTTCCAAAATAAAATCTAGAGACAGAAGTTGTTGAAGAATGTTACCCTAAAATTAAAAGAAAATAAATTATGCACTTAAAACATTTTTACAGAATGAATAAAGTGTGAGATTTTTTTTTAAAAAAGAGGATGTATTTTAAGCCGCTGACGTTTTTTGTTAAAAAATTAAATATATTTATTTATTTAAATTTATGCCATAGAACTTCTATACCTTAAATAAGAATTAGTAATGATTGTTTTAAAAAAAATTTCAACACTTTTTACTGGTTTTTGCTTAATTTTTAGATCAAATTTCTTTAATGAGTTCAAATATAATAAATATAAATTCTCTGTAAATTGTAACAAAAGCGAGTATTAATTTTCACCTTAATATTCTCACACAAGTTAGCATATTCTAAGCAACTAATCTTTCTTACTGCATTGCCAAATGTATACCATATAATACTAAATCATGCATGCACTTTACTACTGTTACACAATGTTTTATTTACCACCCTCTTTTATGGTTTACAGTTTCAATTGCCCCAGCAATCAAAACTGTAAACTGTAAAAGAGAGTAGTAACAGTAGTAAAGTGCATGGATGATTTAGTATTATATGATATACAGATTCTAAGCAAAGAGCTTATTACAGAGATTTTTACCACTGCTTTTACTCTACTCCAGAGCCATCTATTATAAGCTTGAATGAACAGTTATCATTAATATTCACATATCCAAATCAATGATGAGAATATTTGCACCCACAAATTTAGCAGTCACCTTTAACACTTTTCTTAATAGCAAATATAAATAGATACATTGCAATTAAATTGCTTTCATTTAATAATAAATTAATATTAAACCAGTATAACATAACATGACCACCATTTTTTATGCTTACATAATATGTTAACTTAGTAGCCACTTTCTCCATATAATATTATAGTATAAGCCATAGTAATCAATAAATGTAAAAGGTTGTTGCATCACAATCTATATCTAGTGCCTATTCATCCAATATCCTCAGACTACTTTCTAGCTTATAGATTTCAACAGATGGCAGTGATGCATTAGATCCAAAAATCTGAGTGCAGTGCTCTCAGATCTAAGACTCCTCACTGACAGAAGCCATACATTAGAAACTTGTCTGGGGATATTGGATGAGTAAGCACTAGATAGGGATTTTTATGCATAAACCTTCTAGCATATCCATTGATTACTATGGCTTGCACTAGGTGACAATAGTGTATGAAGAAAGTTGCTATGTGTTATAAATTAATATTCATGCAATTCTTGTGACTTATAAACTCATTTTAAATAGTTATTAATAAAAAAAAAATTATCATAAAAAAAGACACAAATAATTTTTTAAAAATTGGTTTAATTTTTTAAAAATAAGTTTGTAAAGATAAAATTGTTTGTTAACAAAAGAAACTGATTAAAAACACCAATTCAGCAACTGATTAAAACACTAATTAATTGTTAAAAATCAAACATATATATATTTTCTTTAGGTAAGATATTAGTATACATAATATTGTATATTGCTTACAATCTATCTGTAGAAAAAATAATGTTGACTCTAATAAAATGGTTTGTATTCATTTTTCTATTTACAAATAATATTTCCACAATACTGTTTTCTTAATATATGTTATTTATAAAGTATTAATGAGAAAACATTATACCTTAAATTTAACATATGCTAAGTAGCAATTTCTCTTAATTCTACCCCACTTGTAATCTTGAGTAATCATATCCAAATTTAGTGCTATCATATCCACATCTTCAGTCCATTTCAGTCTTATGCCCTTCATCAGTGAAGCATTGGACTGAATGCTTTTGGATCTAGTTATAATACATATCATATAGAACCTTTTTAAATCTTTTTTCTTCTATTTACTATTGAGTTTCAAAAAATTATTGCCAATAAGTTTGAATATCAATTCACAACAGTATAAAAGCAAGAAAGGTTTCTTTAATAAATATAGAGATGGTTGAATTTATTTATAATGAACAAAAAAAATCCTATTAAATTTTTTTGTAAATGATGAGACTGGTATTTATTCAAAATCTATTTTATTTCATTCATATAAATATTAATGTGAAAACGAGGCTCTATAATACTGTACAGTATATTTTAAATCAAAGGGTAATTTTATTGACTTTAAAATATACTTAAAGAATTAAGATAATTAATAGTTAATAATTTCAGGGATTAATATTAATGATAAATTAAACGAGATATGTGACAAAAGATTTTACGTGAGATGAATGAAAATCTTAATAAATCATACAGATACGAATTTATTAATGAAAAAATTATTCATATTTTATTTAGCATTGCTAACAGAATAGTAAACAAAATTAAATTAGTAAACTTTAAGCCGCGATCGTTTTAGCTAAATATTTATCAGATGTAATAAAACTTACAATTCCATCTATTAAATCGTATTTTAAAAAAAAACTATATATATTTTATTTCTTTAATAACAAATATAAAAATTAATACAAATGATATTCTAGTCAACTTCGATGTTATTTCTTTTTTTCCAAACGTTCCAGTTGATGAAGGGAAGCGTACAATATCATTTCTAAACATGCAATTTTTCAGAACATTATTAATTTAACTAAACATCGCCTTACATATACTTATTTTATGTGATACTCCGATGGGCTCATTAATCTCAGGAGTAATAGATGCTTTATTTATGGAATATATAGAAACTCGTGCTTTAGATCCAGCACTTTTAAAACCTCTTATTCGGCTCAAATACATATATAATACATTTAATCATTTACCACATGGTAAAGACAAATTACACGATTTTTTCACATATATAAATAAAATACATTCTAATATTAAATTCACAATGGAAACAGAAACTGATGGGAAACTTCCTTTTCTTGGTGTATTTGTCACCAAGAAAAAAATAATCTTATCTTTTTCAATTTTCAGAAAATCTACATTTACAATTTTCATCACATTATCATGTCAAATCTTTTCTATTGCAAAAACTCTTTTCACTAGAGTTATTAACCTTTTTTCAGATAAATCAAAACTCAAAGATGAAATAAATCTTATAAGCAATATTTTATCAGCTAATGGCTATAATAATAAAACAATACACTGAGCTTTAATTCAAACCCTAAACAATCAAAATAAAAGACAAAAAGAAGAAACAACTATTAGAGTTTGTATTCCTTATATAAGAGGAACTACAGATAATATTGGACGTATTCTAAGACATTATAATATAAAGACAACATATACCACTCATCAAAAAATTAATAGCATTATAACCAAACCTAATGACTAAATCTTTCTTGAAGCAAATGGAGTTTATAAATTCCCATGTAACATTTATAAAGCTTCCTATATAGGCATAAATAATTGTCATATCAATACTAGAAAAGATTAACATATTAATGGAGTTAAAATTACTCATCATCAGCAGCACTATCTCTTCATGCTATAGATACAGATTATAGTATTGATTTTGTTAATATGAGAATATTATCCAGATGAGATACTCCCCATCAATGTCATATCAGAGAAGCCATTGAGATCTTTAAAAGAGCGAAATGTATCAACATATGTGATACATGCAAATTACCTTCTATTTGGAATTTTTTTTAAAAAAGTCATTAATCTAAATAATTTCTCATAATTATTATTTCTATTAATAAAACGTTCATTATTGTTATACATCAGTGTTTATAGCATCTCTACAATTATTTTATAATATTTGTTACCCATTTGATGACCAGTGTGACCTGGTCGAAATGTTAGTTTATATATATATTAAATAAATTGTACATAGATGTATCCGGATAATATATATGTTAGAGGGCTACTAATTATATTTTAGTGTTCTCACTTTTATAACTCATACGCATTTTATTCATTTGACTAAGATGGTATGTAGGAATAAATGTTACATGACAATCTTTGCTTCTATTTGATATATGTTGTTAGAAGAAATTTTTATCATTTTATCTTCAGCGCCATCTATTGTAACTTGAGTAATACTGGAACTATATAGTAATGCATTATATTAAGACTTAATATCCATAGTTTCAAATTATTTTATTATAATTTTCATAACTCCCATCTTCCAATCACATTCACTTTAATATATAAAATATGAGAAAAGATAATTATAGGATGTTTGTTGTTCTGTACATATCATGGTAGCCAAAAAGATGAAAAGGATTTAATAATATTATAAAAAATAAAATCAGTAAAACACATAGTTATTAGTATAATGTCACATCAATAAGCTATTTTAGATCTTAATGTGTTTTTGAGTTTTAGACTATTGGCTTATAGTTAAAAAAAAACAATAATAAAAGATGTTTGCTAAATTATGTCCATGATGGCCCAAGTTTTCCATTGACAAAGTCCATATATCAGAAGCAATGAATTATAAATAATCTTTTTGATTTGCAACATTTTAAATTATTTTTATAAAATTATTTATAATCAAATACGATTTCAAAGACATAGTTTTTTTCATTAATGTATTTTAGTTTTATGAAAGTATTTTAGATTATTAATCTTATTACTGCTTTTAAAAAAAAGTATACGACTTTATTGCTCAGAAGTTCATAAAAAGTTTGAGTGCAGACCTGTGAGACCAGAAACGTGGAATTTTCCGATCCCAAGTCAGACATACTATCTACCAACTGTACCAAACTGCGCAGGGCTTATGTACTAATGACTTGTTTAAGCTAAATTATTATTTAAAAAAATATAATAATTATAAAATTGAGACATTATTGAATTTTTATTTGTCTATTTAGGAGGCCTATGTTTTAAGTGCAGTATTTAAACATATCTATTTATGAATTTTCTTTTAAAAAAGCAATATATATATATAAATAAAATGGTTTTTATTAAATAGCTATTATTTAATATTTATTAATTTAATTGTTAAAAAAAACTCTTTACAAATATATAATTGTATATAAATTATAATTTTTTAAAAGTAAAATTCATTGTAAAAGTAAGGGTATCAAATTTGCAAGCATTGACATATTAAAATAAATAAAAATGAATTGAAACCTGCAAATATTAAAGAATTAAGAGAAAATATTTATTGAGAATTTGTTCCACCAAAATAAATATTACTTGATTTATGTGTGTGTGTGCAATACATTATAAAACTGTAATGATATCTATTGGACTATTTCCATCATCTAATATTAAATATTGAATATCTTTCAAAAATTTTAATCTTTATTTTAAACGTTACATGTATAATCAGCTATTAGTAAAAACATAAAGGTTAGTATATTATACTATTCTTTTTTTAAAGTGTTGCTTGTCTGACCAGTGACAGTATTAGCATGGGAATTGAACATGGACCTTTAGATTAATGAATATTGTCTTTTAAGGAAACACTTGAACCAACTGATATGTTCTGTCAAAAGAAACATTCAGTATAAATTTGTTAAACTTATCTATGAGATTCTTCCTAATTTCTACACTTTTTGATAATAGCAATGTTAATTAATGATGTTATGTACTATCCTATTGGGTTGACTTATGCGGTTATTTGCCATTGCCATGTGAAAAGATTCTTTGTATTTTCAAAGAAGCTACTGACATGAAAATGGCAAATGACCTCACAAGTTAACCTAATATGATATGTGAATTCTGGAAGCCATTAATTAACCTTGTTCTTAGGAAAAAATGGAGAAATCAAAGAATTCTCATAGATAAGTATAACAAATTTCTACTGATTGTCACATTTTTCAAAATAGCTCAGTTGGTTAGAACATTATTTTAAAATTCAATATTCATAAAACTGTAAATCTATGGTTGATTCCCATGCTAGCACTATCACTGGTCAGATCAACAAAACCTGAAGAAGATAGAAGAATACTACTACTCAAAAACATCCAATAGTTAACATTACATGGTGGAAATAATCCAACAAATAATTACAACTAATGTGCCATCATCACAAACCTCTAACAAATACAGTAATGATATTTGTTTTATCATCCACAGTTATTAGTGGATAAGACAATGTTTAAGATAGATATCATGAGCCAAAAATTAGGTGTAGATGTCACATATTTGAGGCTTCAACTATTAAGTGCCTCAAAATATGATCTTTGACTTTTGTGAAGTTTAAAATCATTATATACTTGGAAATGGAAATCTTTCACGTAAATTCACTTCTCTCATGAGTGTCAACTTTCCCATTAGTTTCCTATTAGATTTAGAAACAGTAAAAAAAGGGTAAAATTTATTTTTTTAAAAAAGATTTATTTATTTATTTTCTAACACATATAAGATTCATAATATTACATTTTAAATTTTTGTAATTATTAAATATATCACTATGATGATTTTTTTAAAAAATAAATTAGTATACCATAATTAATAGATCAATTAATTTTACTTTTAAGATATTACTTTGGTAACATTTAGAAGTCACAACAATTCTAAAAATTACAGTAGTAACAAATGTAAAAATAGTGTAATAAAATTTCTATAAGAACCTTTTTTGTTTGCAATACTTTTTTCTATGGTATTGACATGTTAGTAATATTTCGAATAATAAAATTTTATGAGTTAAATAAGTTTGAAATTTAAAAGATATTTTTACTTTAAAAAAGACTGAACATGACTATTTAAAATAATTTGAAAGTGTCCAAAAATAACAATATAGCAATAATAAGAAATTTCATTGGAGTTAAGTTAAAACAGAAAAATGAAACGATGCATCCATTTGTTTTAAATAAGTAGATCCAAATCACTATCCCATACAAAGTAATAACAATAAATATGAAAACAATGTTACAAATAATCTATTTTCAGACAAGCCAATGATAATACAATTTGAGAATCATTAACATCAATATTCGCACAATCACCATTTCATAATCGTACCAAACTCTCCACACAGTAGTGCCACCAAGTATTGTATGGAGAGTTTGGTACCCTTATTAACAGCATGTGTAAGCATATGAAATGGTAATCATGTGATGTTTTGATGGTTTTATACCTATCCTGCCCATAGGATAATAGTGACTATGGTTTTTGAAAAGTCAAAGAGACCAAAATGTATAGATGATGAATTGAGTTCAGATTTATATGACTATACAAGCAAATGAGCTTGGGTTGGATTTTGTGCTTCTAGCTTTATAGTTAACCAAATAGGTAAAAGGTAGCTGCTGAAGAGTTGCATTAGATCCTAAGATATATGTGCAGTGCTCTCATTCCTCACTGATGAAAGCCATAATCTAGAAACTAATCTGGAGATATTGTATGATTAGGTGCTAAATAGAGATTTTATATGCAAACTTTCCTGCATCTATTGATTACAAAGGTTTGCATGTGGTAACACTACTGTATAGAAAATTTGATACTCTTATTAACTTCAATATTATTGATGTTTAGAAATAAATGATTAAATAAAATCTTTATGATTATAAAGTACATAATTATCACTAAATATATTGTAGTAAGTAACTAGAAATAATCTGCAATTCTTTATGACTTACATTTGAATTATTTCTATATTTATTATGTTCCCTACCCCTTCTCTATAGTTAGAGCATTTTGCAAAAATAATATTATTAAGGGAATAACACACACACACACACACACATATATATATATTATTGTTAAAAGGTGGTTGCTTTGACAACAGATTGAGATTGATGATTGTTATTGATATTGGGATTGTCTAAGTATTGATTAGTTTTAATGATTATATATATACATTTTACAATATTCAATAAACATTTATATTTATACACATATCCATATATAAATGTATTGTTTATATATACTCAGATTATATTTATTTATATGGTTATATATTTATTACAAGTAATCTACAGAAAAGATATCTACTTTTTAAATGATATTTCTAATTTAGCTTTTGGGTAATAATTGTTTTACATGTAAATATTGCATTTGCTATAGTTTAAAGATATATATTTACTCTAAGAAAACTTGAGCTGAGTCAAGCCACTATGAAAAGGTATAACTGTATCGATATATTCTCACTTAATAACACTGAGTTAACTTTCAGTGAATTCTCACCAGAATCATAGTGCAAAATTAGTTAATTAACTGAACAAGAAGTATGATGAATATGTAGTTTATAAAATATGCAAATTATTGCAGCAAAAAATATAAATTATAAAAGTCAGATGTTCCATTTTTTTGACAAAGGCATGCAAGATCTTTTCCTGTTGATTGAGTTTGGGTTGCTTGCAATAACCCATGCCTCCTTGAGCTTTCTCTTATGGTCATTCCTCTCTGTGCAGATGGTCACAATGCTAGAAGGAGAAAACATCCATCCTGTAGCAAGCTTGCTGCAATAATTTGCATATTTTATAATCTATATATTTATTCTGATCTTAGTGCAGTTAATTAATTAATTTTGTACTATGATTCTGGTAAGAATTCATTGAAAATGAACTCAGTGCTATTAAATGAGAACATATCTATATAGTTATATCTTCTCATAGTAGCTTGGCTCAGCTCAAGTTTTTCAAAGTATTTCATTAGTATATGATAAGAGTTACATGTTAAATAATTACAATGACATATATATTTAATAAATTTTAAACTATTAATTAAAAATAAAATGCAACACACCTTTCATGCTATATTAAACATAATTTGTAAAAATGACAAAAATTTAAAAATGACTTAATATAACCAGTTAAATATTAGAATGACAAACAATATCAGTAAACACAAACTAATTAAAACACTTATCCTAAAACCACTAATAAGAAAAAAAAAGTTAATATCCTTCTGATAGCTGTTTTTCATCTTTTTTCTTAATTTTTGATTGAAGCAACTGCCAATTACAGTTTCAATATTCATAGTTGTTTTGTTTTTCTATCTATTGTCATTTCTTGACTTTCTCTATAAAATTGTCTTTATAATTGACATTCTGAAGTGTAGCAGATATTAAATATTATAAACCATTCAATTATTTTTTCCCCAGCATAGTTGAGTGCAATGGGGGAGTTGTGGTGAATTGCAGAGTTCAAGATCCATAGATCTTAGCTCAAATTTGTCACTTTCAATGCTCAAATTTTGATTATTTTTAATTACTCTGCCTAGTTTAGTGCACTGATATAATGACAGACTAAAGGGTCAAAGATCGATAGATTATGGCTCAATGTATCAATTTCAATTCTTAAATGTCATACAACATCCCAAGTGACAAGATAATTGATTTTATTATAAATTAAAATTTAAATATAATCTTTTTAATGAAAAAATGTGATAATCATTTAATTCAGATTCTTGAGTGATATAAACATCAATCTAAGTATTTATTACTATTCATTCTTATATGAGATTATTTTTGCACGATCTGTGGGTTCATTAATTCACTGTTATATATTAGAGTACTCAAAATTATAATCTTATGTAACAATTTTTGATAAGATTTACATCACAGGTGTGTTACTGAAGCACTCTCTCTTTCTCAACTGGAAATAGTACTACTATTGCTTTGTGCTATTTTTGGTCATACATATTTAAAAAAATGTCTCCTGCAAAACTTACAAAGATATATTGATGATTACAAAGAATCAAGTTGTATGTCACATGACCTAATTTAACAAGCTTGTATTACAAATGTTATAGATAGAGTTCATAAATAAACTTTTAACAAACTTTGCAGAAAATCCCCGACCCCAGACCTATTTCTGATACTGGCTTCCTCAGTGAGGTGCTAGGATATTCAAGAATCTAATGCTTGAATATCCTAGCACTCACTGAAAAAGCCAGTAGCAGAAACCGGTCTGGGGTTGGGGATATTCTGCAAAGCTTGTTAAGAACTTATTGGTGAGCTTTATATATAATATATTGATGAATTAAAAAATAAATTTTAAATGTGGTACACTTTGACAAATATATCACTCCTATCTTATAAGTACAATGACACATTACTACAAAAAGGTGTAAAAAATAATTTACATATATAAATTTTTTAAAAATAAACCATGATAACATTTAAAAAAATATTATAAGGCCATAAATTTGAGAGAATATTTTTATTATCTTTTGCTTATTAAAATAATTAGATACCATATTGATGATATATCAACATCTTTTATTTAAATTCAATATATATATATATATATAACCAAAATAAATAAAAAATGTCAATAATCAAATATCTAATAGCATACAACTATGTGTGGATTGGAATATTTGCATATAAATAAGATTAAGTATAGAGTTTAACATAGCAATTTGAATACAGTTACATAGAGAGAAATTAGAACAAATGTTTGAAATCATGACTATGGTGTATGTCCTGAAAGTATGTTAACCTGTTAAAATTAAGTATTTAATTCCACATATATAAAATTGGATAAAATATATGGAATAAACAAAAAACTTTGGAATAAACTCTGCAATACTTAAAATACCAATATATAAAAATTAATAGCTATAGTCAGCTTATGGCATATATGTCATCCTGAATAGCATTTCATTAAAGTCTCAAAGCATTTAACTTCTACAATTTATGAATATTAACACAATCATGATAGATCTAAACCCGTACTTGCAGAACATTAAGTTATTTGTAATGAAGATTTTTGCTTTGACTGTTTTTATTTTACATGTGGAAAATGATTTGAAGATTAGAAAAAGCAAAGAGGCATATTTTGTAAATATAATATACAATTTATTAGATAAACAATATAATTGTGGTAATATACATAAATTATGGAAAGTTGACCATTCACATAGGGACATTAATGTTGTAGAACTTTAATGTGATTTTTAGTTTTAAAGTTTAACTGCAAAATAGTACTTAGAATATCAGACATACTATAAACTGGCTATAGTTATTAATTTTTATATATTGGTATTTTGAATATTGTAGAGTATTGTCAACATTATTAATTAGTTTATATATATATGTATTATACAAATTTAATTTAGAAATGAGTACAACTTTGTAGCAACTTGATATTCACAACAATCATTATCATCATTATCAGCCACTCATAAATGAGTGTGGCAATTCCATCTTCAAGGGAAAAAAAGAAAAAAAAATACTACTCTAGGAATAAGTTTTGCATTGGCTATACAAACCAATCTGTGAATCATAAATAACATTTACATGCAGAACAAGCCGAAACATTTTCTGTTTACTTGATATTTTATGATGTCATCTTTAATTTCTTCTGCAGAAAATTTTTCTTTCTGAAATACTTCAACACCAGGTATAAATCTAGCTCTACAATTTATTCTATTCTCTATCATATCTTCGTAATAAAAACAATCAACATTTATTATCAAATGAAGATAAAACTGTCAAAATTAATGCTAAAGATAGCCACAAAAGAATGATTTCAAACTGAAACAGAGCAACACCCAACAGTACTTCATAATGTCATTCAGCTGAAAATTGTTTGTTAATCTTATCAATCATTTTTAAGTCTTCTTATCAGTCATTGAAATATTGCCTTTAAATCTTTATATTTAATATGAAGCTCCACATTTATTATTCTGTCAAGCATAAAATGCCATATGCTGACTTTTAATTAAGTTTCTAATAATATGATAATTATTTAAACAATCATGATTTTTAAATACAATATATCCACTACTTTAAACGCTTTTTAGCAAAAATCTTTATTAACCTATATTCATGTACAATTTTATGTTTTGACTGTCCTGCGGTCTTCTTCAGAGCCACTTTTATTTTTAAAAAATTAACATAAAGTGGCTCTGAAGAAGACCGCAGGACAGTCAAAATGGAAAATTAAAATAAGATATTACAGCAAAATAAACGAAATGGTGAATTTGGTAATATTTCTGAATCATGATTTTTCTTTTTATTGAAATTAAGAATGAATTTACTTGAATCCATAACACACTTAGTGATATAAGATAGAGTGAATAGCTGAAGGGAGCTTTAAAGTCTGTGGACAAACCCCCTATAATTAAAATGACATTTGTAAAAGTTGAAAATTAAAATGTTAGAGTTTAATAGCTGTTGAAATTTAGCACACACATATATATAATAGATACTTCTAAAGAACAAATATCAATTTTTTTGCGAATATGAAATACGTTTCGATAAAATCGTTATTTATTAGATTAGAAATTACTAGACATAAATTATATATATAAAAATTATGTTTGAAATATGTTGTAATCAGTTCATGGATAATAGGATCATTATTAAAAAATAGAAAGCGACAAACAGTGGAAACCTATTACCAGCAAACATTAAATGTTATTGTTTGGCTACCTCTATCTACCCTTGGGAAGAAAAAATAGCATACATTTAACTAAACACACATAAATATATATAAACACACACACACATATACGGTATATTATAAAACAAAAGCTAAGCTTTGCTAATTTTTATTCTTAAATAACAATATTTTTTTTTAATTTTGAACTTTTAGTGAGCTTTATATATCATAAAATTTTTGATGTTGAAAGATTTGTTTTCAATAACAACAACAAAAAAAACTTGAATGTATTCAAGTATATAATTCCCCATGCTGGAATATGTCAAAAAGTCAAGTTTAAAATTATTGCGATTTATTTTCACTAGATGGCAGTATAAAAAATGGGAAGGAAAAAGTAGTCGTAAGAAAAATAAGATTTTTACTATAATAACAGAGAAAATAATTCTTATTCAAAGTTAAATCATAAAAAAAAAAGATAAAATTAAATTTAACAAAACATACATGTAAAAAACAAAAATTATATATGCTTCAACTTTACAAATAAATGGAGTTGGAAATAATGCAAAATATAAAAATGAAAAAATGCCCCTAAAAACATAAAAATAAAATTATAGATTGGTGATTAAATAAATATATTGAGGCCTGAATGAGTTATATTCTTATTTTAATAATAAAGCTTTTGTTGATAATAGTGAAAAGGAAATGTGAATAAAGTATAAATAATAAATTGCATTTGAGTAAATAAAGTATATTGCTAATGGAAGTAAACCTTTTTTGATTTGAATATAGCTATATAAGGTTTAATAAGTGATTTTCAAACTTTGAAAATAAAGAAGTCAAATTCACAACACATTTAAATTAAACAGAGACTCACATAAAAATGTATTGAATGTAATATATTGACTGTAAAAATGATTCTATAATTCTAATTAATGAATAAAAAACATTTTTTATATGATAATAATAATGTTTGAAGCCAATAAACATCACATGATCACCATTTCTTATGCTTGCCTATAACTGTTATTAACAGGCAAAACTCTCTATATGTATTGCCACTCAGTGCAAGCCAGAGTAATCAATGGAAGCCAGAAGGCTTGTGTATAAAATCCACATCTAGAGTCTATTCATATGACTATATAAGCTAATGACCTTGGATTGAAAATATTATAGTGTTTTCAATTTAAGACTCATACTTTTGTAGTTAAGTAGAGATAAAAGGTGGTTGCTGTAGGGTTGCATTAGATCTTAAGATCTAGGTGCAGTGCTCTCAGATCCAAGGCTCCTCACTCACAAAGGCCATAAGGCAGAAAGTAGTCTGGGGATATTGGATGAGCAGGCACTAGATGAAGATTTTATGCACAAGCCTTCTGGCATCCATTGATTACTCTGGCTTGCACTGAGTGGCAATATGTATATAGAGTTTTACCTGTTTTAATAATGTTTGAACAGATAAATGGAGTATTTTGAATAATGTTTATTTATTCTTCAGAATGATCACATTTAGAAACTATTCTCAAACAAAAATGTGTAATAGATAAAATATTTGCTTTCTCTTTTTATGAACAAGATGTGATATATGTTTGATGATAAGATTTTTAATTTGAATACATTAAAATCAAATCATATCTTTGGTTCTTAGGTATACAACATGCTGATGATTGTGCAATTTTTAACAATTCAAAAATAATCTCCATAATATTTTGAATAATTTGAATATAACCTATAAATTAGTAGGTTTTAGCTAATATTGGAGTAGAGGTGGGGGAATCTTCAAGAATTTTAGACTTGGGAATTAGACTTGGAATGTGAATCAGATTAAGCATTTTGGCAGATCTATTGTTTGGAAGATGATTTGTATGTTAAAAGATATCCATCATATAGATATAACTATTTTGACTAAATTAATTATATATAAATCTGTTATTTTACCAAAGTTATTGTATGCAAATGAAACTAGAAATATTTTATAATGATAACATAAAGTCACTGAAAGAAGTTTATTTAAAAATACTCTGTAATATTATTAAAATATGATGGAAAGATTTCAAGACCAATAAGCTTGCTGAAAATGATATTAACTTCTTTATTGTAAGAGTATACTTTTATTAAACTGGGTATGTTAAACAAATGAATAATAACAGACTGCCTATTTAATTTAAATATGTTTTTTATGGACAAGACAAACTGAATTTACATTTTAAAGATTATTAAAAACATTCTAAAGAGGTATAATGTGGATGGATTTCATTGGAAATGGAAAGCTATAACTAAGCAAGGTATTGACATTTTGGAAAAAGTTTCTTGTAGAAAATATTAAAAGATAACATTTCAGAATGTTAGATAAATATTGCAAGAGACAAGCATGTAATACATGTGTATGTATTCATGATTCATGCAATTATTTGTATATTGACCACAAAACTCATATTTAATTATCGATCTTTCTTTCTCTTTTATACTTTTCTTCTAGAATTAGGAAGCCACATTTGTTTATGAGATTATTAATGAATGATAAAGAATATTGATGTGGAAAATTTCTTGAATACAATGGCATTTGAAGACCACAAAAACTATTACATCAGTTTCATAGAGATGGATAGAATTTATTTACTTATTTTTTAATTGAGAATCTAATCAGAAAATGTTGTTCATCAAAAAAGTACTTTGCTACCGAGTCAATGCTCTTCTTATTATATAATAATACTAATTATTGTTTTCATAAAGTTTAAAAATTGTGTATTTTAATTTAGAGAATCAGGATCGATGTTTAAACAATGAACTCATTTTTTATACATACATCAAAAGAAATAACACTTTCTTTAATTTGAAATATTTTGCAAGATTTTACTTCACATGTAATAATAACATAAATCTTCTTTTTTCTAATAATAAAAAAATAAAACTTTGAAGAGAATCATTTTCAAAAAATTTTTTTTTTAAAAATTAAAACTTCTATGAAATTTTATGCACCAACTATTTATATATATTGTAGATATATGATAACTAATTGTGTAATGGTTAATATATCCTCTGGTAAAACCACTAATAAGAAATTAAATTCAGGTAAATCTTGAAAATTGTTTTAAGGTATTTGAAGAGTTCTAAATAGGTTTGATATTTTTTTAGGTAATAGACCGTTCAACTCAAATGGCTATTCATTTATTGACAGTAAATGAATGTCTAGCTACTTTTAGCTAAAACGTAAAATAAAATCACAATAAAATTTCTTACTAATTGACTAGTAATTGGTAAGTCTTCTCTTCATCACTGTTAGTCTAATGAGGAATGCTGAGAAAGTCTTAATCTTTAGTGAAATATTTAAAACTATTTTACTTATCTTTTCTAGAAATAGTATATATATTTTGACATTAAATCTTAGTATGTTTGTGCTTGTAGCTGTTATACATTTTTTTATTTATATATGAAGATAATTAAATAAATAATATGACTGCTATAGATATACAATTTAATGTATTGTAACTATATACATTTTATAAACATGTTTTATTTCCTATGTTTTTTCTAAATTTTGAATTATTTCCTTGAAAAATTTATTCTTACTTGAGATGATGATGATGATGATTATTATTATCATTATCATCATTATCATTATATCATTATCATCATCATCATCATTATTATTATCATTATCATCATTATTATCATCATCATCATTATTATTATTATTATTATGTTTCAAAAAAGGAAGTTTATTAATCAAAGAAATACAGAGTTTTTTACATTGATTTTTTACAGTGATTTTTCCATTGGTTTTATATACAAGCATTTTTATAGTCTTCGGTTACATGTTTTCAATAAAAAGTTATAAAATTTTTACATAAAAAATTATTTATTGTAGAGAGAGGAAAAAATTGTTTTTTATTTCCGTATTTATTGTTATTGAATTTTCAGTGTTTTTGAATTTTTAGTGCTTATAGCATTGATTGTTGTTTGATAAGAGACCATGTAGCTGCATAAATATGGGGATTTGCTATTGTCTTGTCTCTATTCCGTATTTGGTTTAGTTTGTTGTAGAAGGTGGATGGATGCCTTCTTTATAATACAAAGGTTGCTGCCCTAATGCTGGGTATTGATCTGCCTTGAAAAACCTTAATTATATGACAAATGGTCATGTTTTGCTGGTGGTATATTGCACTCATCATTGTTCTTACATTGTGTAGTGCAGTACATTGATACAATAGGTGTTGTAGGGTCTCTTCAGCCTTGTGGCATAGTCCACAAAAAGGGTCTATTGAAACATACATCCTCTTATGGTGTAAGAAGTATGTTGTTGGCATTGTGATGAGATTTACTTTTAGAATGAAATCAAAAAATTTGGGTTCTAGTGACCACTTTTTGTATTCATGTAGTAATTTTCTGTTGTTTATTCTGAGTATTGTGTTATCGTCGTTTAGGTCTCTTTCCTGTTGAATTTGTTCATGAATGTTCCAATGTCAATATTTGTGTGTATATTGCTCTGTTCTGTTAAAAGTTGTTTTATATTGATGGATGATTGATGATATATATAGCCCTGTTGGGGGTGGTTTGTCAGTTGGAGTAATTTGAATTAAGCATTTAAGTTTTGGAAATTGATTCATAATGGAAATTACTAGATTACTTAATTTTTGTGTATAAAAAATGTCAATATTGTGCAAACCTAGACCATTTTTAATAAGGAATTGATTTAGTCTTTTTGTTGATATTGCAACCACTTTTCTTGACCATAAAAGTTGGTTACAGATGGTTTTAATCTTTGTTTTAAAAGCTTTTGAGAATTTTATTATTGGTAAATAATATGTTATTTTTGTCATTATAAGTTGATTTATTAGCTGGACCTTAGAATATATAGAGAGATATGTTTTTGATAGGGAGGTGACAATGCATTGTGCTTCTTCTTTTAATCTATTTTGTATTAAACACTTCATTCCGGTTATTCCCAGATGAAACGAGAATCCTAAAAAACGCGTTGGTTTTGCCTTGTAAATGGACGTGCATGGTTTTCCGGTAAACATAGACCAAGCAGTAGTCTTTTCTGGATTAAACTTCAATTTGTATTGTTGCGTACATTCATTAAGAATTTTTTGTAATTGTGGTAATTGTTTTTTTGAATTGAGAAAAACAGTGATGTCATCCATATAAGCCAAGCAAGCTATATATTGTGTAGTGCCGGGTACTTGAATGCCGGTAAATGTTTTTTGGATTTTTTCTATTAAAGGGTTAATATATAGAATAAATAACAGTGAACTGAGAGGAGAGCCTTAGATATGGATTGGGTGGGAACAAATGATGGAGAATTTTTTCCATTTAATGTTATGTGTATTTCTCTGTTGAGAAGTAGATTTGCAATGATGTACAGATGTGTCTTGGGGATAGATGTATTTCCAAGCATGTCTAGCAATATGGAAATGTCTACTCTGTCAAAAGCTCCCTCGATATCTAGTTGAATTGCTATTGGACTATATATTTTTTTCTGTCTTGTTGAATCCAGGATTGCTTTGAATAATGCTGCCGCTTGAATTGTGGATGAGTCCCTTTTGGCAAATTGAACTTCTGATATCAGTGGCATTATATGTGGTTCTATTGTTTCTTTTATTATTTTTTCAAGAATTTTTATTGGCAAAGATTCCATGGAAATTGGTCTGAGTTCTGTGAGGGATGGGGTAGTTTTAGCTTTTTTGTTGAATGGCACTATTGCAATGGGATGAACTCCCTCCATATCCTGAATTTCTTGAGATAAGTGGTTTGCTAGGTTGCACAGATATTGTGCTGTGTATTTACTTAGGTATTTTAATATGAATAATGGTATTCCAGGACTTCCTAGATGGCATGCATTTGGTATTGTATTTAGTTTTGCCAGGAAGTCATTTGTTATGAAAGGTTTTTGTGTTTCTGCTTGTCCAAATAGCTTGGAGTGTAATTTAAGTGGTGTTTTAGATTGGAGTTTGGTTTTAAAATTTTCAAAAATAGGAAGGATCATATTGTGTCCTGTATATGTGCCATCTTTTGTTTCTATTGCCATTGGAACTTTGATGATTGGTGGGTTTCCCAGTGCCCATTTAATGTAATCTCTGGTCCATGTATGTGGTTGGGTTATGCATATTTTGCTTTTTTTGATTCTCAAATATTCTTTTAGTGTTTCACATGTTTTGTTGTATGTCCTTGTTATACCATGTATATACTGCTGTGTTTGATGTGATGGCATAATCATGGTTATTTGTTTATGAATTTCATTTACAAGTGTCAACAATTTGGATGGTTGTGGTTGATTTTTTGTCACATGTGAGTTATTGAATGATAGAATGTTTATGTATGCTAGATATTGTTGTATGGGGTTGAGATTCATATCTTTTATTTTGTTTAGCATTATGTATGTTTCTGAGAAAACAAATTCTGGTGTGGTTGTTGGAAGTAGTACTCTGATTGTTCTTGTTAGTGGGAGAAGTGATGTCTGCATTTGTGTGAGGTTTAGTGATACTATTTGTGCTAAATGGTCTGATAAAGCTGTGGGGGTTAATTTTATTGCTATCTGGTGGTGCAGCATCGGGGAGTAGAAGCATAGATCGATGAGTGATGAATGACGACCATTGTGAAAAGATATTGTATTCATTGGTAGGAAGCCTTCACCACTCATCAGTGGTATGGATATTCGGTGAAGCCATTTTTCTATGAATTTCTGATACAACATGTTGCAATCACCAATCAATATTGTTGGGTTTGCTGTACTTGCAAGTATGGAGTTTATGTTCATTATTATAGTGTTAATTCGGCTATCTTGAATAGGCAGGTAAACCAAAATTATATTGAGGTTTATAGTTTTATGTTGAAAAGTTGTAATTAGTAAGTTAGCATCTATGAATATAATTTTGAAAGCTGTGAAAGGGCAGTTTGTTGATATAAGAATGCCTGTGCCTGCAGAAGGTGATGAAGAGTCTCTGGAACAGGCACAGAAACCTTCTTTGGTTGAATGTTTGCTGGGTCAATTTGTGATCCAGCATATATTTTTGTCTCCGTTAATCCGAGTATATGCAGTTGTGTAAGTGAAAACCATTGTTTAAGCTTTTTAATTTTTTGGGTCAAGTTTAAACCCCTAACATTCAATGCACCAATTTTTAACTTCATTAAATTGGTGTTTGGTGGTTACATTTATTTGCAGGTTTTGAACTGAAAAAAAGTTGTTCTATAGTGTCTTCATAATTTTGTTCTGTTTCTTCATCTATTGAGTTATTTGATTGATTATCTTGTATTGTGTCACTATCATTTTTTTTTACTATTATTATTATTATTATTATCATCATCATCATCATCATTATTATTATTATTTAATTTTACTTTATTGCTAAGGAATCTATAAACTTGTTTATTGAATTTCCTTAATTTTATAATAATACACCTGTATATATATTTTAATTACCCAGTTGCAACTTAGGCAAGATTACAAACTATATACTACCTCAAATTTAAGAGCATGGGCGGAACAGGTCATCTACAACTATAAATACAAATTGTGCTTCTAATCATTAAAAATATTTTATTTTATAGTGATTAAATGACAGTGTCTGTCAAATAAACATCACATGATCACCATTTCCTATGCTTGCTTATAATTGTTATTAAAACAGGCAAAACTCTATATGTATTGCCACTCAGTGCAAGCCAGAGTAATCAATGGATGCCAGAAGGCTTATGCAAAAAATCCACATCTAGTGCCTACTCATCCAATATCCCCAGACTATTTCTGGCTTGTGGTGCAATCTGGGGATACTGGATAAGTAAGCATTAGATGGAGATTTTGGCTTGCACTGAGTGACAATACATATAGAGAGTTTTGCCTGTTTTAATATTTATTTTACTTGTGTTATTAATAATTAATATTTAAATATAGTTTTCACATATATTTATGTAGAAGTTAATCAGCCAACCTTAATGTGATCATATAAATTTGCAATAGTAATTAATATCATTACATAATCAACAGCTCAACTTGAACTATAATTTGATCACAATATACCAAATAACATTTTATTCTGTCACAATATAAATATATATTGATCATGTGTTGATGTTCATTTAATATTACAGTGTTGCTACATTGTTAAATTTTATAATTTAAAAAAAGGCTAGTGTATGTAAGCATTGAATTTAAATAAAAAACAGAAATTTAAATGAATATTATAATTGACCATAATTGTAATAACTTGCTGTTGATTGTTAGCTTTTCATTCACTATTTTATATTTAGATCTATTTTCTTTACAATTTGCATTTAGAATTAAGTATTTTCTTTAAAATTTACATTTATAATTACTATTTTCTTTTCAATTTCCTATGCTATTTTAAATATTAGAAGTACGTTTATGTAAATATATAATAAATTATTGAACACAATATTAATATTAAAATAGCTAATAGAGAAGAAGAAAAAATGATTAAAAGAGAGCTATCATGAACCACATGTCCAAGACTACATTCTTGTTCTCCACAATCTTTTAAAGTAAGTAAATCAAGATCTCCAAATAATAGTACAGCCAATTGCAAAGTCTCCTATAATAGATTTATGAATATCCAACTTTCATTTAAATAGAGATCTTAATAGTCAAATGAGAGACAAACCTATTCATCAAGGGAAAAAAAATTGCAACATTTAGGCAAAATAGTCTATGAACTCTAATTAAGTCCATATATATCAACCAATAATGGTTTTTTTTAAATATATTTACTAGATATATTGCAATGATATATTTTCTTTCTAATTAGAATGCCTTTAAGATAACATTTATCAGTGAAGTCTACCATCTTGAAATTCTTTGTCCAGTTTACTAGAAATGTTTTTTGTTTTTTTAAAGGAAGACTGTTGCTCTTCATATAAATGCATACTCTTGAAATTGTAAATTCAATATTCTGGGGATAGTGGTTGAATAGACACTAGATTGGGATTTTGATGCACAAACCTTTTAGCATCCATTGATTATTATGTCTTGCATTGGGCGGCACTATTGTATAGAGATAGTTGTTACTGTTTTACTCATTTAGAAAGCTGAAAATTATATTAATTGATCTTATGATTTTTTTATAATATTCCCCGAATTAAATTTTTCTAAGGTTTTATTTTATATCAATAGAGATCCCACATCTTATTTTCATACAATTTATTTTGAATAGTAATATTCCTACATAAAATTAGTTTATCTGAAGTACATAAAATACTCTATATTTAAACTTGTTAAATGCAAAACAGAATAATGGAGGCAGTTGGACTTGAACATTCAAATTTCATTTTTATCCCAAAAGGTATTGACCACTGAAACCAAAAGTTGCTAAACATTTTTTATGAAGCATTGGCATTTTTTTGAACAAAAATTAAAACAAATTTTTTATAGATGCCCTTCAAAACATTACGAATATTTTATAGACTATTATCTGAACCAGCATCAATAAATAATCATTAGACAACTATAAATTTAGAAGCCTTAAAGATAACATTTCTGTTTTAACATTATCAAACCTACATTATAGTTCAATGGCTTTTTCATGAAGCTGCCTGTATATAAGATATTCTAGAGACTATTATCACAAAAATGGAAAGCAAAGTTGACCCTAGTAGCACAGTTTTAATATCAAAAACTCTATTTTCTACAACCATTAATAAGACTTTCTTTCATAGCATCCATATAATATGAATTAACTTACAACAGACATATAGCTAATTTCAAACATTGCCACAACATTTTTGATTAATCTAGTTTTATACATTGACCAAATTGATAAAAACATCAAAAATCATTCTTTAGTGCATGTCATATTTATTGCATTTGTTTGGTAATAAAAATAATATCTACAATATTCTTGTTCTCCAAAACATCAAATCGCTGCTAATTCCATTGAAGCAACATATTCAACAAAATTCTTGAAAGTATTTTTGCTGTAAAGGAAAATCTATGTGATTCTCTGAAAGACTTTTCTATTCTATTTTATAAATAGGAACGAGAAAAGAATAGTTAAGAGTAGGTGGCATATTATCATGAGTAGTATATTTTTAAAACATTCTAATAGTTTAGATCACTATCATATTTAAAATTTTATCATGACAAACTGTTTTTTATTTTTAAGATTATAAAGAGATTAATTTTGATCTGATTAAGTGGAATATCAATGTCCAAATTAAAATAAATCAATAGGATGTATATATCATTAAATACATATATCTGAAAATTTGTATCACTATTCAAAAAGGATGACAAAATATTCTTTCTACCTCTTCTGATCCATAAATTACGTTCAGCATGCCAAAAAACTCTAATGTGAATCTAATAAGCAAATAATTGTATCTACTTTTCAGTTTTAATTCATTATTTTTTCAGTTTTAATTCATTATTTTATATAATTAATACAGCACTTACATCTGTGAGATGTAAATTATGACACTTTTTACATCTAAGTTGTGGGACGAAAAATATCAGCTTGAGCTTTGATTTTTTTTTTTTTTTTAAGATCTTTTTTATCCATTGTATTACAGCGACATCTGTTTTTCTTTCTTTCTTTTTTTTTTTTAAAAAAAAATTAAATGAAAAAATAAATAAAATCAAATAATTTGAGAATAATCATTTTGTCTTCTTTCAAAAAGATCTACTTTTTTCTCACAAAAAAAAAACTTATGTAATTTTATTTTAAAAAAAATCATTTTCTCTATTAATAATGATAATTTTAAAGAAATTTTGTTAAAAACTATTAAACACAATCAAATGGAAAAAATATACATCAAAGACTAGTATTAAAATTTTGGCTGCTATTGCTATGATATAAAAAGACATATTCAAATAAAATTCATGAACTTCTGGCCTCATATGGTAAAAAAATGTAAAGAACCACATCTTAATGCTACTGCTTTATAGTAAGCTATACAATATATATATGTAAATATAAGGGAATTGAACTTAGACTTTCCAAGCACTTTTCATCTATTCACATCATCTCATATCACTGATACACATGATCACACACATGTAGAAAAGATCAATAATCACATGTATTTCGTGCTGAATCAGCACTCATCAGTTGGCCCAGATTATCATCTCTCACACACATATATAATCAGTGCTCAGTTTATATTAAGATAGCAAATCTTCATACTTTAATGGACAGACTCCAATCTACTCCAAACTCCAACTCTTCAGTCATCCATACCATTGAAAATCTGATTTTGGAAAGCCCAAATACTATGCTGATGCCAATATTGTTGTCATGCCCATATTGACCTCAAATTATTCTGACCACCCCCCCATGTACAAGTTAACATGGGCATGAAACAATATTGGCATCATCATGGGATTTGGACTTTCCATCATCAGATTTTCAATGGTATGGTTGGCTGAAGAGTTGGAGTAGATTGAAGCCTGTCCATTAAAGTATGAAGATTTTCTATCTTAATATAAACTGAGCACTAATTATATATGTGTGTGAGATATGATAATCTGGGCAAACAGATGAGTGCTAGTTCAGCACAAAATATATATATTGATGATTACTGATCTTTTCTACATGTGTGTGATCATATGTATCAGTGATATGAGATGGTTTGGATAGTCGAAAGGTGCTTGAAAGTCTGAGTTCAAATACCCTACATTTACAATTAGGCTCCAGGTATATGAAGAATGCATGTATTCCAAATATTACAATATATATATGTGTGTGTGTGCTAATGTATAGAAAATTCAAGTTTTGAAAACAAAAGATATAATGGTTGTCCTTGAACATCTCATAATCACTAGATGACAAAATTGTAAACTATATATTGATTAAAAACATGCAATCACCATCATATATTAGTATTAATAGATTATACCATCACTATTTCTTTGGAATTATGCCAAAATAAAAATAAGCTTTATTCGTTTTTGAGACTATAAAATAGTGTAAAAAGTGGGCATCAAATGCAATAGTTGTGGGTGTGTTTTAACCATGGGATAATCATCTGAATTTCAATCTATTCATTGGATGTGCTTAGTGTAAATGTTTGGGAATATCATATACAGGATATTGTTTAGTACTCAGTATTAGAATAATGATAAAATATAGATTAAGCATAGTTTAACTTTGTAAACAAATCCATCATAATGTTATTAATTAGGCAATGCCGTTACAAATTACAAACATCATTATTTCAAATGAGAAATTGTAAATATTTTAGCTATTAATTATAAGTGATATTTTTGGAAAAGATTACTTAAATAAAAATAATTGATTTTGTAAATTTAAGTTAAAATAATAAAGCAACGTGATCAATTGAGTAATATGTAGTAAGAATATCTTCATGCCTGAAAAAAAAAGTGATCTAATTATTTAATAGATTGAATAGAATCACTGTGAATATTTTTAATTAGCCATGTATTGTGTTGGCTGTAAAATCAGCAGTTAAGGCTGTTAATTTGATAATCAGATATATAAAGCTATTTTAGATTTTTTTAGAGGCAAATTATCTGAGCTACAATGACAGTGATTGGAATTGTCTTGATAATCATGGAAAAACAGAAACGTTTTTGTTTACTATGAGCGAAACAGAAAAATCCAAATAATTATCTCCAGAATTACTGGTTTATAGTAACATCATTTGAGTCTAATATAAAAACTAAACTACATCACTGCACTTTATCTAGTACAATTTTACAACAGGCACACAATAATGTATTGTAATATGACAAGCCTTAATAAGTGAAAAAAACAATCTTATCTTTAACATTGCACATGATAATCAAATTCTATTGTTTGTCTGAATTATTCTTCAGAAAATTTTTCCAGTTCTTAAAAGTAAGTTTGAAAAAGTCTACTATACCATATAATGGTGTCTCATGTAATAACAACAATGGTTCTATATAAGACTGTTACCATGTTTCCCTGAAAATAAGATTGGGTCTTATATTAATTATTGCTCCAAAAACACTGTAGGGTTTATTTTCAGGAAATTTTTAATTTTTTTATGTGCAAAAATCTACATTTATTCAAGTACAAAAATGTACATTTATTTAAGTACTTCTCTTTACAGAAAACTATAAGATTCTTATCCCAGGACTCACTGGAACAGCTCTTTCTTTTTGCACACATTATCTGGCATCAAAATATTATTCCATTTAAATTTACCATTAAATCAACTATTAATTGGATAGTTACAAGACAGAAGTGATAACACAATAATTCCAACTAAGAATGATTTATTCACACAAAAGAAACAAAAAAAAAAAATTCAGGCACAAAAATTCTGAAAATGTTTCTGTATTTTATATGTGCACATTATAAACACTTTTCAAATTACTCTTAACAGACCTGATTGGGTATTCTTTTTAAAACCTCTTTTTAGAAGAAAAATTGATGATTTAACTTAAGCTTAACTTTGATTATTAAAATTATTTCTATTATTTTAATAAAGTTTTTTAGAAGAAAAAAAAAATGTTTAAGAAATCAAACAAATTTTTCTTTTATCTTGAATATTTAAAAGCTTTCACGATGACAGTCTAAAATTAAGTCAAGCATTTTAAATCTAAGTATTTAAATATAAATAAAATAAGTACTTAAAAATACAAATAAAATCATAAATTGTCCAATATATTGGCTTAAGGTAGAAAATTGTTTCTCTATACAGATAGAATTATGTTTATTGAAAATGGTTGATGGGAAAATACAAAAGAACTATATAATTTATATTATCACTTATTTAAAGCATTAATGTCAATAATATTGTTTAATTATACAATCATTTCTTTATAATTCAACACATCCATCATGTTTCAATGGGAAAACAAAAAATGTCTATCTGGCTGACAATTTTAACTAGGGTTTATATTTGGGTTAAGACTTATATTATAAGCATCCTGAAAAATCATGCTAGGGCTTATTTTCGGTTAGATCTTATTTTCAGAGAAACATGGTAGATAAAAATTTAAAGCATTACATTGTTGATTCTCAACTGATTTAAAAGATTTTGATCAGACAATAGCTTTTTTGTCTATTATTACAGTAATTTACCTTATCTTTCATATGAACTTTATTTTATGTTATAATTTTCAGTCAAATATCTTACTAACATTTAATACTATTATGCAGCATTGAATTTATCTTGTCATACTTTCCAAAGGAAATGATTTAAAAACATGAATACCATTAATAATTAATTGGATAATCACCAATTAATATATTTACTGTTATTTAAATATCCCAGTTATTATATACTTATACAATATGATATGATTTCATTAAATCTTGGCAATAGATTGATTTCATTTGAAAATGTTTTATCAAAGTTAAAGGTCTTGACATTATTTTAAAAATTACAATATGCAATCAATTTAATACTTTTTAAAAAAAATTAATACTATTTTATTACTAAAAAGTGGATTTTAATTAAGTTCGAACTATATTGTAACTATGCTATTTATGTAATATTTTAAAGAAGAATAGTCTTGTTAAACTTATTTAAATGTAAATATCTATATTTGGAACATTATTGTATGTTTACAACTGTAAATCAATTTATTTACGTTGTTTGATAAATACAAGAGAAAAGCTTTCTTTATACATATAAAAAGCATTGGTGGTCGAGAGGTCAGCAACAGCTGCTTTACAAGCAGTTGTCCTGGGTTAGCGGGTTCGCTTCCCGGCTGATGCTATGACACATGAGGGGGAAAAAAAGGAGCTTTAAAAAAAAGTTTGCTTTTTTATCTCAAAGTAAAGCAATCACGAGATTCAAAAAAAAAGTTTTTTTTTTTTGTTTAAAATACTACTATCAATATCAAAATGTTCTTTTACTCTCATGAGACTTTTATTCTCTTCTATAGCTTTCCTTGCTAGTTCACAATTATATTTTCTTATATCATTATCAACTCTTTTTTGCATCATTTTGCAAAATTCGAGATATTCAATCCTATTAAATTTTGAATAATTTTTTTTTATTGATTATTTTTACTGGTAAATCACAAGTGGGTTATTAGTATCAAATTACAGAAAACCAATTGTTTTAATAAAAGAATTATAAATTTAAAGATTAGTTGTACTTTTTATTAGTTTAAAAGATTATCATTATAGTTGATGTAATGCTCACCTACTGCATGTATACTATATTGTAAAAGACTGAAGACCATATAGACCTACATTGCTGTTCTAGTTAAAATTATTTAAACTATTTAGCAATATCAGAGAAGGTAGTGCGTTATATGGATTTTTAATCAATATATTAAAATAATAAAAAAACAAGGACATCATGTGAAATCATTTACTGGAAGTTTTAGGATTATGGATCATCATATTAAGAACTTTATAATCTAAAAAATATTGTTAAAATTTTAGTATCATTTGATCACTAATGTTCTACCTTATGGACATGTCCAGAGATCAGATACATAGCTAATTAATCTTTTTCTCCACTCTGTTTTGCTGAGAACTTCAATTCCATTTATCTCTTCCTGTCTCTCATATCATTCAGCAAGATCAGCCTTCTTTATCCTTTTTTTCTGTATCCATTCACTATACCCTTCAAAAATATCCCTCATTAAACTATTTTTCCTTCCTAGTATCTGTCCAATCTAATTTTCTTTCTGATTCTAATTTGTCTAATCAATCTTCATTTTTCATTTATTCTTTCCAGAACTTCCTCATTTGTTATTTTATTCATGCAACTAATTTTATTTGTTCTTTTCTATGATTACATCTCAAAAGTTTAAAATTTGTTCCTAATTCTTTTACTCATTGCCCATATTTCACAATTGTATAAATAACACATATAGTATTTAATTACTTTTTCTCTTAATTCTCTCTGCAAAAGTTTGTCAAGTGTTGGTAGCCAAGAGGTCAGTGCAGCTGCCTTGCAAGCAGTTGCTTGCAGACAGTTGTTGTGGGTTCGCTTCCTGGAAGATGCTTCGACATATGGAAAAAAAAAAGGTCCAAAAAATATTTTTTTCTCTTAATAAGTATTTTTTTTCCCAATATTATTCTCATTTTGACTTCACTTTTTCCATTCTTATTCCACCAATTATCTAAATATCTAACCTGTTAAACTATATTATCATAAATATCAACTTGAATATATTCTTTTTGTATTCCTTCATTTTCATAAACAGTTAGACTTATCAATATTAATCTTCATCTCTTATTCCATATATCTTTCTCCAATTTATTCAATATATTCTGGAAATTATTTTTATTCTTAGCCATAATTATTATCCCTATCACTTACAAATTTATGCATTTTATTATTTTAACTTCAATATCAGCTCTTCCACAGTCCAATTATTTATTTATCATATCTTCTAAATAAACATTAAAAATACATAGGTGACAGACATTCTTGTATACTGATTTCCTCAGTCTCATTATTTCTCCAGGCTGATACTTACTTTTTGTTTATTTTCAAGTCATAAGCTTATTTCAGATTACTCTATCAAATGCTTTTTCCAAATCCACTAAATATATACTAATTTCTTTTTCTGTTTTAATATATCTATCTGTAAATGTTTTAATAACATCAATAGGATATTTTGTATTTTTTCCCTCTTTGAGAACAAAACTTTTCCTTATCAATACAATATTCTATTTTTCTATATATTTTTCAAATTAAAATTCTCAATAATATTTTTTTAAATATGAGATAATAAATTCATTTACCAACTTTCTTCTCAAAAAAATCTTTAAGCTGAACTCCACTATCACATATCAAATTCCACAGTTCAACAATTTCCTTTATAGTAGTTTTTACCACCTCTTAATAAAATTCTATAAGTATTGAATCCAGTCTGGTAGCTTTACCATTTTTCATTTGTTTAATAACTTTAATTACTTCTTCTGCTAATATGTCCATACCCTGATCATCTACTTTAACATCTTCACTTTTAAATTCATATTTAAACCACCCCCCCCCCCCAAAAAAAAAAAAAAACAAAACAAACAAATATTAAGAATAATTTTTCCATCTTTTTGATATATTATCCCTATCAGTTCATCTCTTTCTATTCTTATCAGCTATTTCACGAATTAATCATTTATTTTCTCCCAATTAATATTTCTAATTCTTACAAATACCAGACCATATCTTTTGCTTGTTGAAGCATTTCTATCTCTCTACATTCTTATTTTAACCATTTTCTTTGCCCTAAGAATATTATTAAAATTTTAATATATGGACCAGCATTATTCCGAATATGCAAGTAATCCTTTAACATTGGGATGGCATATTTTACTTTGATATTTTATAATGTCAACATCATGAATAACAACTCTTCACGTACTTCAGTCACTGCTAATTATTCTTTTAGTGTTCATTTTTTTAATATTAATTTTTTATATTTTTTATTGTGAGCGATTCTGCAAAAAGAAAGAAAGAAAGAAAAAAAGAAAGAAAGAAAGAAATAATGAGAGTAAGCATTCTGGAAAATTGGCAGAGTTCTACCTGTCTGATTACCTATTATATGCTTCAATGCTCTCAACTATACCTAGTAAATGTGAATTCAACTATTATATTTCTGAAATTAATTTACTTACATATGTAAATATTTATATCAATTTTTATTGATAGTTTATACAGTTCAGATGAATTATAAATATGCTTAAGAATAACATTTTCAAAAACATTATTCTGAATATATTAATTAAGTAACATACATTTTTTAAAAGATGCCAAAAATAATTATTAGTTTGAAATATTTATTTATATCGGTTTTATAAAATTTATTTAGATTTAGAAAAATGTCCCAGAGTTCTTTTGTAATATATCAAACAAAATCACTTTCAGAACTAAGTAAATATTGTTTTGTGTAACTTGTCAATATGTTTCTGAGCTTCAGATATTTGGTTAAGTTAGTCTGATAAAAAATTAATTAAAATACAGTAAAAATAAAATT
The DNA here is from genome assembly GCA_028023455.1 of Epiperipatus broadwayi. NCBI lineage: Eukaryota > Metazoa > Onychophora > Udeonychophora > Euonychophora > Peripatidae > Epiperipatus > Epiperipatus broadwayi. The sequence goes on along the minus strand of JAQFVV010006202.1, from coordinate 15,698,465 downwards.
ATTATCATAGATTATAAGTTTAATATAAGCTTATAAATTAACTAATAATTAATACTATAGATATTAAAAATAGAATCCACATTTGTATTAATTTGTCTGTTAAATATATACTATTATTTTTAACTAAGAAGAGTTCATAATGCTTTATTCTATTGGCTAATATAGTTAAGCAACACACATCATTATCATCAACACTCACTCCATGTTATGAATTAAGGCCACAATACTAACATTTTTAATACCATGATCCTATCACAGATATGGCACTCTCTGCCAATGTAAGATCAGAGAAGCCATTGAGATACTAAAAAGACCAAATTGTATCAATAAATGTAATGACACATGCAAACTTCTTTCTATTTGGAAGAATTTTTAAAAAAATATTACCCTGAAGATTTTCTAATTTATTTTTTTAAATTATATATCTGTTATTTTTTCTATTGGTGGAACTTTAGCAGAGTTATAAATCAGTGATTACAGTGCCTCTACAACAAACTTTATAAAATTCTATTCATCATCCAGTTAATGGCTTATGTGACCAAGCTGACACATTGGTATATTCGTAATCAAAATCATACATGGATGAACCTGCAAAGTATATATATATATATAGTGACCTTCTGGTTTGGCACCAGAAATAATTTTTATAATTGTGTACTATTGTATCAGCAACATCTGATATTATATTACTTAAAAAAAATGAAATAACGTGAAATTTTAAATTTTTTTTTATTTATGATTTAAAATATGGTTAGAAGTATTTATAGGTGCAATTTAAAATTTATTAGATGTTTAGTGGCTTACTTTAGGATATAATTAATGATAGGGTAGGGGGGTGGTTTTTTATAAACATAGTCAGTTCAGCTTGAGTTGGTGCTGATTTGTTTTGTTTGTTCACAAATAAAGAGTTAGACTTGTTTTGAGTAATTCTCTGGTTCATTTGCTTTACACATTTTAATTTATAGAATAAACAGGGAAGTATGTTTCACTCATCATCATTAAAATAGCCATTTAGTCATATCAGTTTAGTGTCTAGAGTGCATTGTTAGTAAATATTCATGTATGTCAATATCATTATTCAACTTCATTTTTCATTCATATGTTTCATTAAATCATTAGATATCACATTTCATACTACCCAATTATTTAATTTCATAGATAATAGTATTTAAAACCACCTAATTACATTTTAAGTGAATTAATTGAGCATTGAACTAATGAATTATTATACAATAGTTATATTAAAAAATATTTTATTTATTAAAGCAATTGATATTAGTGTTATTCTGTTGTTTTAAAAGTACAGAATATTTTATCCTTAACTCAATTTAATACTAATATTTTTTATCATTTATTTAAAAGAGAGAATGATCCCCCCCCCCCACTTATTTTTTTTAACAAAAGTTTCTTGCATAAATTAGGTCATGTTTTCTGTCTGTTGATCTTTGAACTTTCAAATCTTGAACTATTGGATGAGAAAAATTATGAGGTAATCTTTTAAAAAAGAAATCTATAAAAACGATTGCCACTTCAATTAACACACTCCACTCCTACCTTTTGACCTTCTGATTACTAGGCCAGCTACAACTTTAAACTTCTAAAAGATCTTCCATTACATTTCAATTTTAAACAAGGTTTAATAGTGTAATTTTTCTCTTCCAAAATTCAAGTTGAAAGTAACATATTTTATTGTTGCAAAAATATGTGTACTTAAACTAAACTAAAGATACATTGGTCTTATCATTGGCTGACTATTTAAATTCTTCACCGTCATCAAAGATACATGTAAGTGCCTATATATTATATTATTTAAATTTAAATTGCCACTGTTGAAAATAAAGATGGGAATGAATACTAGTATTATAAATTTGCCTAATTTAAACTTAAAATTAAACGGAACAGAAGAAAGAAGAATGTATGTTTACTTGTTAAAATTATTTTTCTCAAGTTTTAATTATATTTTTAAGGGAATAATTGCAGAACTGTTGTTAAACATTTTCAGAACTCTTTCTAAAAAATTTTATGCTAATTATAAAAGAAGATTTAAAGAACACGTATGAATTGTTTAATTTTATCTTCATTATTGCTGGAACATTTTCATAATTATCTTTGTTCTTACCTATTTAAAAATATACAGGATTAATTGTGCAAAGTGAATATGTTCTTCATATTTACCTGTTTCCAGACTAATAGGAGAAATGAATTTATTAAAATAGACGAATTATATAACTTTGTATTATTAAATGCATTCCTCACTCATTGTGAAACTTTTCTGTCTAAAAATATTGCTAGTAAATTCATTTAGACAAATATTACTAGCTAAAATATATTGCTTAATTAGAATGGTTTTAAAAAAATAAAATAATACATTTGAATGTCCTAGGAAGAAAGTAATCCTTCATTTGCATCATTAAAATATATTGCTTAATTAACTAAATAATCTCATATAATGTTAACAGCAATTCATCAGCTGATTGTTGAGAACATTGAATTTGCTCTTATGAATTTAAATAATATTGTTTTGTTTTTCCTGCAAGAAACATGTTTGTGATATATATGTATTCGTCAATATTGATATTTGCATGAAAATAATTATTATTCATTTTGGAGAAATGACCAAGGAACATCATTCATAAACTATTGATAAACTTTCGTTTTTCAACCCAGAAGAAGGAAACAAAAGACTTTATTTATTTATTATTTAATTGTATCTAGTATGTAAACAGTTTAAGGATTGTTTTATTATTTTTCTTATGTTTATTATTATTATACTGCTAGAACGTCGCCTAAATGTACAATATTAATGGAAGATATTGTACAGGTAATTTTTTTTCTTTATTGGTTTTGCATGGTAAGGGATGGATGCATCCATGTAATGTTAATAGGGGTGATAGCTTTTCTTTAAAAGAAGCACATTATATGTTCTTATGTTATATCTATGCATTTCCAATAGATTTGAAAAAATAATTATTTTCAATAATCATTTAGCCTGAAATATAAATTTTTTATTATTTATCTAACTTCAATTTTACCTTAAATCTGTGCTAATTTGAATGCACTATAAAAAAATTATTTTGTCTTGCTTTGCCCACAGTAATTATTACGTTGATTTCCAACTGTTATTAGAATGTTACCAAGTCCTAGATATTATCAGATATGAAATATTTATTCTTTATCATCTTTATGAATTAGTAACTAATATTTTAATAGTAGTTATTTGCTACTGTGATTTTGAATGGTCTGTGTATCATTATGCTTATATATGTGTGCGGCCATTATTAAACTTAGCTATAATATATTAATTGCAAGTGCAAATGTTTTATAATCAATCAGTTTCGGAGGAAAAGGATCGTCAATTGTTTAGAAGGATTAGTGATTTATTTAAGAGAATTATTGTTCTTTATGTTTGAATGGAAAAGTATTTGTGGCTATATCCAATGTTTTATAGTATTTATTGGATTGAGTAAGCTCTCCTTTTTTGTTATTTAAATCTTTAAACATGGGTAGATTGCCTAGTGTAGTAGGCATGGGATCAGGTAATCCAGTATTTTCTGTGTATTGAAATGTTTTGGTAGGAGTAGATGGAATCCCCCAGTTTTGATGATATTTATTATGAATTAAAGTATCTGAAGTTGAATATATTATCCCCTTGTTTATTTGGTGAAGAGATTTATTCCCACCAGTTTATTTAGTTTCAGAAGTAGACTTGAAAGTTATTGTGTTGATATTTATCTGACTTGAATTGTTGAAATCTTTTATCTCCATGTGTTATTGAATGTTTTTCCAGCTTATACTATAGCCAAGTGCCAGATAATTTATTGATAAAAAGAAGAATAAAGGCAGAATAGATTTTCTTACAAAACAACTGTAATTAAAGTTTAATTGATCATTGATTTTGTCTGTATTGTGATCATATTTTAGCTTCACAAGCAAACCGATTAGATTGTTAGAATTAATTATTTATTCATTGACACACAGCATAATATAGACCCATGTATAAAGTGTTATTTTGAAAGAAGGAAAATTCATTATTAATGTATAATTTTAATTATCATTTTCAAACATTTTACAGTGATCATTAAGATTTCATATCATTAATTTTATCATTCAATCATCATTTGATTAAGTAAGCAGGCAAAGATAAAATATACTTAATGAATAGAATTGTTATTTCTATTTTGGCAAAATTAAAAAATAGTTATGTAATAGAATACTTTATTTCAGTGTTGCAAGGGCAAAATATATTAATTAATGACATTCTTTATTTTATTTTGGAAGACATAGTTTTATAAGAATATATTGGTTAATGTAATTCTTTATGTTATTTTGCAAAATATAATTTGATGAGAATGTGTAAAAGTAATGGAGCTATTTATTCATTTTTGCAAAGCCTAGTTGATGTTATTCTTAGATTTCAAACCCCTTTATTTTAGTTATCTTTACTGTGCATTTGAAGTAAAATGCAAAATATTAATTTTATTTTATAGCATAATTACAATATATTAATCCATATTGTTTATCTTAGATTTATTAATTTGATGGATAAATAAGTATTATAAAACCAAATGTTGAATAAAAGATAAATTTTGTAGTGGATTAATAGGAGCACAAGGTTATATTTTTTTCAGTTTTATAGTTATCAGAAGAAGCTGATAACTAAGAAACCATTTCCTTTATAGTAAAATATATGGTTTTAGTTTGGGTTTATTATTTGATATTACAAATATCAGATGTTCACAAATCTATCCAGATGTTTGGATAAATAAAATGTGTATCTTTGAAATTCAAGAGCATATTATGTTATTATTATTATTATGAAAATTGTGAAATAGATTAAATGTTTGTTTAGCTATTTTCTTGCTTGATTAATAAATATTTTATTACTCAAAATTTGTATTTAAAATTCTTTTATAACATTCATTCATTGTTTCATATTTCCACACATGTTCACACATTTATTTTATTTAATGTGACCTAATTGTATTTTCATTTAATTATGATAAATATCCAAATATGATGATATTGATTTCCTTGATCCAAACACTGTATAAGATGCCAATTATCTACCAATTGTCTTAAAAGATTTTATTATTTAGAAATTGTTTAGATAATGAATTGAAATCAAAATGTACCCGATTTCTTTCATTGTCTAACTGCCATTATTTAGTTAGGGTATTGCTTAGTTTGTATTATTATTTTCATAATATTAAATAATAGTTATTGAGAGAGAGATTTTAGAAAGTCATGCCATATAACAAATTCCCTGAAATCTTTAGTATTTAATTCAGATTAGATAATAAATTCAGTTAATTAGATTAGATTAGTATGTAATTAAAAATTTAGTAATAATAGGTTTAGTTTGAGTTCAGATCCAGTTAGTTATACATTACAGTTTCTAAAATATTATTTTTTTAGTTATTGGTGTAATTTTCTAATATGATAGAGGTTGTTCAGTGCATATGGATGATGGGAGGAGGTGAAATATAGATTATAATTAGTTAATTTTAGCTGGTAGAATTTTACCAATTTAATTTTGTTTAGCATAGAACTTGATAGATGTTTTATTCCTATTAGTTATAATATTTTCTCCCACATCTAATGTACATTGTACACCTCATACACGTCTGTATCCTTCAACTGAATTAGTTTTAGGTGAAATTTAATTCAGAGCCTCATGAGTAAATTTAGAATAAAGTTAGATTGATAGTTTATTCTACGATCCATAGAATTGGTGCCACTGGGTAATTGTTAGTGTTGCTGATCGGTGTGAGGGGTTTTGGCACACCGACGTGTTGGGCTTGATGATAGATGATGATCACAATATGTTTTTTTTTTGCACCAAAGTGGTGACTCGATTGAGTGATGATTATAGAATATACAGGTTTTTGGTGTATCATGTTCAGTCTGATGATAGATTGATGATGATGATTACAAGTTGCGTTTTTGGTTAGGACCTTGATAGATACATTTAGGCTTTGATTTCAAACCCTATACTAAAAAATATATGAGAATTAGTTTGTTAATAATTATATCAGTTTAAATTATTTTATTTATGTCAAAAATAACTTAGTCTATCTTACATTATAAGTGAAATATACAGGTCTTATTCCATAAAATAATATGTGTTTGGATCAATGTCATCTGTTCATGAAATACAATAATTTTTTTTGCCCTTATCATTATTTTATTTTCAATGTGTGGAAAAATGAATGTTATGCTGAAGAAGTTGGATAGGCATACTATAGTGTTCCAATGTATTTTGAGTGATGGTGGGGGTTTTGGATTGTTGGTTGAGGGTAGGATTGATGTATCTTGTTTCTCTATCAAAAATATATCAACAAATTAAAGCTTTGATAAAATGGAAGATCTTAATAGATGTATTGATTTGGGTGAGTTTCAAGAAATATTGTCCCCAGATGTAATCGTGTCATCTCCTCATATGGTTTCAGGAAATGAATCAATGAACTTAGTCAGCAAAGAAGAGAGTATGGTAGAAAAGGTCCCAGTCAGAAGAAGTGGTGATTACTCAAAAATTGATAGAAATAATATCAAAAATGAAGTCAGAAATGTCAGGAATGAAGTCAGAAATGTCAGGAATAAAATCAGAATTGTCAGAGAAAATAGATAGAAGTGCTCAAGAAATATCAGAAATGAGGTCAGAAATGTTAGAAATATTTGACAAGCAACACCAACAAATGTCAGAGATAAAATCAGGAATATCAGAAATATCAGAAAACATAGACAAGACTACCCAAGGAATAATAACAGATATAAGGCAGATGAAGTGGGAAGTAAAATCAGAAGTATCAGAGGTGATGGAGGAGAAGTTGACAGAAAATGTTCAAGTATCAGAAGTGAAGTTAGAAGTGCAAGATAGTTAGAGTCAAATATTTAAGTCAGAAGTTCTAGAATTAGATATTAAAAATCAGCTACCTCAGAATAAGTTAGATGATAATAACCTAATATTACTATATAAGAAGAAGAGCCAACCAATTGCTAAATTACTTTGTAAGAATTATACTTTATCTAAAGATGAATTCAAAGCATACAAAAATATTGAAGAAATAGTTAATGGAGAATTAGAATTCTATAAGAGTGAAGCTATAGATATTTTTGGATATTTCAGGAAAAGTCATAATAAAAAGGATGAGATCATCAAATTAGTCAAGTTAGGAATAGTTTCTTTAGGCATGAAGTGCCCAAAAATTGTTAAAAATATATTGTTAAAAGTTAGTGATATTACCAGCAATAAATTTAAAAATAAAACCCAAAGAATAATCTCAGAGTATGTTCTTGATTATTTAGATTATAAGATGAAGAGGAATTTTTGTGGGAAAGTACTTTATGGAGGTGTGGAACATGTGATATATGACATAGAACAGATAATGGGATATTTTCATCAAAATCAAAAGGTTGATAAGCTAAAAATTAAATGTAAATTTAAAAATGCACATAAGTTTAGTATAGACTTTTTAAAAAAAATTATGGAGGTAAAATAAAGATTAATAAAGGCCAAGTTCAAACTTAAAAGAAATAAAGGAAAGTTAGTTGATGAAAATACTCTTAAAAAGGTTAAAAATAAAGAAAAGAATAGCCAAAAGGTTAAGATTAGATCCAAGACAGTGAAGGTGAATTCTAATGAGAAAGGACTTATTAGAAGGAGAGAAATCAAGAATGTTAGCACAAGATTTAGGAGTTACCTATAATGCTCGCAGCTTGATACCCTTTCCAACCAGAGTATAATAGTTGGCATGAAATCTATAGAGTCTGAATGTTTAATTGCATATTTTCCATGTTTAAAATTAATGCTAGTGTATGATATTTAAATTACTAATGCACTATTGTTGTTGCTAATTGCGTATTTCATTTTTTTTTCATTACAAGGGAAGGCGAGTTGTGATCTTCTGGTTTGGCACCAGAAATAATATTTATAATTGTGTACTATTGTATCAGCAACATCTGATATTATATCACTTAAAAAAATGAAATAACACGAAATTAAAAAATAAATAAATTTATGATTTAAAATATGGTTAGAAGTATTTATAGGTGCAATTTAAAATTTATTAGATGTTTAGTGGCTTACTGTAGGGTATAATTAATGATAGGGTAGGGGGGTGGTTTTTTATAAACATAGTCAGTTCAGCTTGAGTTGGTGCTGATTTGTTTTGTTTGTTCACAAATAAAGAGTTAGACTTGTTTTGAGTAATTCTCTGGTTCATTTGCTTTACACATTTTAATTTATAGAATAAACAGGGAAGTATGTTTCACTCATCATCATTAAAATAGCCATTTAGTCATATCAGTTTAGTGTCTAGAGTGCATTGTTAGTAAATATTCATGTATGTCAATATCATTATTCAACTTCATTTTTCATTCATATGTTTCATTAAATCATTAGATATCACATTTCATACTACCCAATTATTTAATTTCATAGATAATAGTATTTAAAACCAGCTTAATTACATTTTAAGTGAATTAATTGAGCATTGAACTAATGAATTATTATACAATAGTTATATTAAAAAATATTTTATTTATTAAAGCAATTGATATTAGTGTTATTCTGTTGTTTTAAAAGTACAGAATATTTTATCCTTAACTCAATTTAATACTAATATTTTTTATCATTTATTTAAAAGAGAGAATGATCCCCCCCCCCCCACTTATTTTTTTTTAACAAAAGTTTCTTGCATAAATTAAGTCGTGTTTGCTCTCTGTTGATCTTTGAACTTTCAAATCTTGAACTATTGGATGAGAAAAATTATGAGGTAATCTTTTAAAAAAAATCTATAAAAACGATTGCCACTTCAATTAACACACTCCACTCCTACCGTTTGACCTTCTGACTACTAGGCCAGCTACAACTTTAAACTGCTAAAAGATCTTCCAATACGTTTCAATTTTAAACAAAGTTTAATAGTGTAATTTTTCTCTTCCAAAATTCAAGCTGAAAGTAACATATTTTATTGTTGCAAAAATATGTGTACTTAAATTAAACTAAAGATACATTGGTCTTATCATTGGCTGACTATCATCAAAGATACATGTAAGTGCCTATATATTATATTATTTAAATTTAAATTGCCACTGTTGAAAATAAAAATGGAAATGAATACTAGTATTATAAATTTGCCTAATTTAAACTTAAAATTAAACGGAACAGAAGAAAGAAGAATGTATGTTTACTTGTTAAAATTATTTTTCTCAAGTTTTAATTATATTTTTAAGGGAATAATTGCAGAACTGTTGTTAAACATTTTCAGAACTCTTTCTAAAAAATTTTATGCTAATTATAAAAGAAGATTTAAAGAACACGTATGAATTGTTTAATTTTATCTTCATTATTGCTGGAACATTTTCATAACTATCTTTGTTCTTACCTATTTAAAAATATACAGGATTAAATGTGCAAAGTGAATATGTTCTTCATATTTACCTGTTTCCAGACTAATAGGAGAAATGAATTTATTAAAATAGATGAATTATATAACTTTGTATTATTAAATGCATTCCTCACTCATTGTGAAACTTTTCTGTCTAAAAATATTGCTAGTAAATTCATTTAGACAAATATTATTAGCTAAAATATATTGCTTAATTAGAATGGCTTTAAAAAAATAAAATAATACGTTTGAATGTCCTAGGAAGAAAGTACTCCTTCATTTGCATCATTAAAATATATTGCTTAATTAACTAAATAATCTCATATAATGTTAACAGCAATTCATCAGCTGATAGTTGAGAACATTGAATTTGCTCTTACGAATTTAAATAATATTGTTTTGTTTTTCCTGCAAGAAACGTGTTTGTGATATATATGTATTCGTCAATATTGATATTTGCGTGAAAATAATTATTATTCATTTTGGAGAAAAGATCAAGGAAGGACATTCATAAACTATTGATAAACTTTCGTTTTTCAACCCAGAAGAAGAAAACAAAAGACTTTATTTATTTATTATTTAATTGTATCTAGTATGTAAACAGTTTAAGGATTGTTTTATTATTTTTCTTATCTTTATTATTATTATACGGCTAGAATGTCTCCTAAATGTACAACATTAATGGAAGATATTCTACAGGTAATTTTTTTTTTATTGGTTTAATATAAATTTTGCCGTGCATTATGTTATAATATACGTGCGATGCATGGTAAGGGACGGATGCGTCCATGTAATGTTAATAGGGTTGATAGCTTTTCTTTAAAAGAAGCACATTATATGTTCTTATGTTATATCTATTCATTTCCAATAGATTTGAAAAAATAATTATTTTCAATAATCATTTAGCCTGAAATATAAATTTTTTATTATTTATCTAAGTTCAATTTTACCTTAGATCTGTGCTAATTTGAATGCACTATAAAAAATTATTTTGTCTTGCTTTTCCTACAGTAATTATTACTTTGTTTTTCAACTGTTATTAGAATGTTACTAAGTCCTAGATATTAGATATGAAATATTTATTCTTTATCATCTTTATGAATTAGTAACTAATATTTTAATAGTAGTTATTTGCTACTGTGATTTTGAATGGTCTGTGTATCATTATGCTTATATATGTGTGCATCCATTATTAAACTTATCTATAATGTTAATTGCAAGTGCAAATGTTTTATAATCAATCGGTTTCAGAGGAAGAGGATCGTCAATTGTTTAGAAGGATTAGTGATTTATTTAAGTGAATTATTGTTCTTTATTATGTTTGAATGGAAAAGTATTTTGTGGCTATATGCAATGTTTTATAGTATTTATTGGATTGAGTAAGCTCTCCTTTTTTTGTTATTTAAATCTTTAAACATGGGTAGATTGCCTAGTGTAGTAGGCATGGGATCAGGTAATCCCTTATTTTCTGTGTATTGAAATGTTTTTGATAGGAGTAGATGGAATCCTCCAGTTTTGATGATATTTATTATGAATTAAAGTATCTGAAGTTGAATATATTATCCCCTTGTTCATTTAGTGAAGAGATTTATTCCCACCAGTTTAGTTAGTCTCAGAAGTAGACTTGAAAGTTGCTGTGTTGATATTTATCTGACTTGAGTTGTTGAAATCTTTTATCCCCATGTGTTATTGAATGTTTTTCCACCATATACTATAGCCAAGTGCCAGATAATTTATTGATAAAAAAAAAGAATAAAGGCAGAATAGATTTTCTTACAAAACAACTGTAACAAAGTTAGTAGTTAAAGTTTAATTGACCATTGACTTCGTCCATATTGTGATCATATTTTAACTTCACAAGCAAACCGATTAGATTGTTAGAATTAATTATTTATTCATTGACACACAGCATAATATAGACCCATGTATAAAGTGTTATTTTGAAAGAAGGAAAATTCATTATTAATGTATAATTTTAATTATCATTTTCAAACATTTTACAGTGATCATTTAGATTTCATATCATTAATTTTATCATTCAATCATCATTTGATTAAGTAAGCAGGCAAAGATAAAATATACTTAATGAATAGAATTGTTATTTCTATTTTGGCAAAATAAAAAAATAGTTACGTAATAGAATACTTTATTTCAGTGTTGCAAGGGCAAAATATATTAATTAATGACATTCTTTATTTTATTTTGCAAGACATGGTTTTATAAGAATATATTGGTTAATGTAATTCTTTATGTTATTTTGCAAAGTATAATTTGATGAGAATGTGTTAAAGTAATGGAGCTATTTATTCATTTTTACAAAACCTAGTTGATGTTATTCTTAGATTTTAAACCCCTTTATTTTAGTTATCTTTACTGTGCATTTGAAGTAAAATGCAAAATATTAATTTTATTTTATAGCATAATTAGAATATTTAATCCATATTGTTTATCTTAGATTTATTAATTTGATGGATAAATAAGTATTATAAAACCAAATGTTGAATAAAAGATAAATTTTGTAGTGGATTAATAGGAGCACAAGGTTATATTTTTTTCAGCTTTATAGGCATCAGAAAAAGCTGATAACTAAGAAACCATTTCCTTTATAGTAAAATATATGGTTTTATTTTGGGTTTATTATTTGATATTACAAATATCAGTTGTTCACAAACCTATCCAGATGTTTGGATAAAGTGTGTAATTTTGAAATTCAAGAGCATATTATGTTATTATTATTATGAAAATTGTGAAATAGATTAAATGTTTGTTTAGCTATTTTCTCGCTTGATTAATAAATATTTTATTACTCAAAATTTGTATTTAGAATTCTTTTATAACATTCATTCGTTATTTCATATTTCCACACATGTTCACACATTTATTTTATTTAATGTGACCTAATTGTATTTTCATTTAATTATGATAAATATCCAAATATGATGATATTGATTTCCTTGATCCAAACACTGTATAACATGCCAATTATCTTCTGATTGTCTTAAACAGTTTTATTATTTAGAAATTGTTTAGATGATGAATTGAAATCAAAATGTACCTGATTTCTTTCATTGTCTAACTGCCATTATTTAGTTAGGGTATTGCTTAGTTTGTATTATTATTTTCATAATATTAAATAATAGTTATTGAGAGAGAGATTTTAGTTTAAGACATGCCATATAACAAATTCCCTGAGATCTTTAGTATTTAATTCAGATTAGATAAGAAATTCAGTTAATTAGATTAGATTAGTATGTAATTAAAAATTTAGTAATGATAGGTTTAGTTTGAGTTCAGATCCAGTTAGTTATACATTACAGTTTATAAAGTATTATTTTTTTAGTTATTGGTGTAATTTTCTAATATGGTAGTGGTTGTTCAGTGCATATGGATGATGGGAGGAGGTGAAATATAGATTATAATTAGTTAATTTTAGCTGGTAGAATTTTACCAATTTAATTTTGTTTAGCATAGAACTTGATAGATGTTTTATTTTTATTAGTTATAATATTTTCTCCCACATCTAATGTACATTGTACACCTCATACACCTCTATATCTCTCAACTGAATTAGTTTTAGGTGAAATTTAATTCAGAGCCTCATGAGTAAATTTAGAATAAAGTTAGATTGATAGTTTATTCTACGATCCATAGAATTGGTGCCACTGGGTAATTGTTAGGGTTGGTGATCGTGTGAGGGGTTACAATATATATATATATATTAAAACAAAATAAAATGTCTGCTAATATTAATGATACAATAATGAAACTTAAATATATTCCAAATAACGGTAAACAACTTATAATATAATATAAATAAAAAATCATAGAGAAATATTTTCGATCATATTCATAATCATTATCAACTTAACTCAAATTTTAACATGAAGTCATCTATTACAACCAAAAACACATGTCAATTTAAATATCCCACAATTCATTAATCCAAACATTTGCTGACTGTCTATTTATTATTCTATTTTTATACCTAGTAATAAAAATCACCTCTTTAATTTTTCTTTTTTCCTTATCTCTCATTTAACCTAAATTTTTTATCTTTTTTATATCCAAAATCAAATTTAAAATTAAATTGTAATTTTAAAGTTGGTTTTGATATAAAAAAGATAAAAATTTTAAATCAAGAGAGAGATAATGAAAATAGAAAAATTAAAGAGGCAATTTTTATTAGTAGGTATAAAAATACGATAATAAATAGAGTCAGCAAATATTGGGATTAATGAATTGTGGGATATTTAAATTGTCATGTGATTCCGGTTGGTAATAGATGACTCCATTTAAATAAGACTAGGAAGGATTAGAGGTTGATGGTTATGTAGATAATGTATAAATGTCATAAAAAAGATGAAAAAATGGTTTAAGAGTGTAGAAAAGTTAAAAAAAAGGTAGGAGAAATGGAGGAAAATGTAGTTGAGAAAGATAGAGTATGTATTTAGTGGAGTGACAAGAGATACAGATGACAAAATAATTAGTGCAATGGAGATAGTTAGCCAAAGAATAATTAAGATGGAGGAACAGGTAAAGGAAAATTAAAATTATTAGAAATGAAGTGTGAGTAGCTCAAGCAATTAATGAATAGTAACAATAAAGAATAAGTAGATAAGGAAATCCAGAAGGTGTAAGAGAATGTTACAGATGAAGTAGGAAAAGTAAACTATGAAACAGTCTTGATAGGAGACTCACTAATTAGAGGATGTGGAGATGTAATTGCAAGGGAACATCAAAATAGGTATGTAAGAGTAGGTTTGCTTGGAGCTAGAATTAGGGATGTTACAGATAAGATAGTTAAACAAAGGAGTAGAGACATTTATGATTAGTAGGGATAATTTGTCAGTTCCATCAGAGAAAGTAATGGATGAGTACAAAGAATTGATTAGTATTTTGAATAAAATTAAAGAAGAGTAGGAATAGTTGGATTACAACTAAGATTTGACAATAGATATATGTTAGATTGGGCATATTCTATAAATGAGATTGAAAAAATTATGTGAGAGAAATAATGTTATGTTTGTGGATATGTGGGATTTTTTTATTAGTAAGAGGAAGTTATGTAGTAAAGATGTACATCACTTAGCAAAACAGGTAAGTAAAGAATTAGGGAGTTCGATTTATAAAAATATTATAAATCAGGAGACTTATACAGGGGGATACAGTTTTATATTACAGTATTATCAAAAAAAATTAATGGATAGGATATACAAAATAAACAAAAGATAACTGATTTATATATAAAAGTAGATGTGGAGAGAGAATGGGTCTATAAAATTAATGATGAACAAGCTAATTATAAATGTAATAGAGAAGAAAGTGTCAAAAGAATTTGTAAAAAAAGTAATAAGGAAACAAGAAATTGTTAAAATTAGAAATTTAAATATGCAAAGTGGTAGGGGATCAGAAAAGTGGCTGGAATTAAACAAAGCAGTTAAAAATAAAGAGATTAAGATATTAGCAGTAGTGGAAATACATCTAAGAGAAGAAGAAGAAACTACAATGGAAGACCTGGAATGGCAGGGTATAAGTAGAAAAAAAAAGAATGCTAGTATAAGAGTTATGTCAAAAATATTTAAATAATGTTAAATGTCAAGAACATTTGTGGTTTGAGATAAGATTAGGAAGACAAGAATGGATAGTTGCTATAGTGTATATAGACCCAGGAGATACACAACTACAATGGAGTGGAACAGTAGCATATATGAATGCCTAGTAAAGGCTATATAGAATTTCAAAAAAAAGGAAGAAAATAATGATTATAGAGGATATGAATGGGCATACTGAAGAAATTAATGACATGAATAACAAAAATGGACAGCTTTTGAAAACAATTTTGTCAGAGTGAATTTGAATATTGGAAATTTATCATATATTTATGAGACACAATACACATGATCTAGAAGTAATATATTTTACACAATAGATTATGTATTAGTAGAAAAAGAGGAAATGAATAAAGTATAAAAAATTAAAATGTTTGATAATGAAGAAAGAATATGTAATAGTGACCATAATTTCTTTATAATAGAAATGGTTAGTAATGTGAATGAAAAAGAATAATAAAAGTAGAAAGCATAGTGAATGAGTAGATGGAGAATGAATTATAATAATAAGTTAGAAGAATATAAAATAAAAGTAGAAAAAATCATAGAAGAGTTTAAAAGTAGAAAAAATCATAGAAGAGTTTGTTGGGATAAATATAAGGACTGGTGTGGTCAAATAGAAAAAGTGGCAAATAAGGTTTCATGTGAGAATAGTCAGAAGAATAAAAGTACACCTGAGTCTCGTTTTATGCGATAGATAGGTTCCTCAGAATACGTGCAAATGAAATCGCGCAAAAATAGACGTAACTTACCTTGAAAAAGGGGGGATACGGACTGTGATTTTTCAAAACTCGTATAAAAGCAAAGCACCAATGTAAAATTTACTTTAAAATTCGCCAAAAAAAAAAAAAGGAAATAAAATATGACTAATAAAAAATTTCAAATTTGAAAAAAATTGATACAAGACAAACTTTTTTTACCTATAATATTTAACTTTATTCAAAATAATATATTTTTATGCATAATTTACAGTACAGTAATTTACATTTTTTTATACATGTTTTAATTATTATCGCTATTTGCTGATAAACAGTTTCGTTTGCAAACTGGTAAAAAATAAAGATTCTTCACAAGAGGAAATACAACTAGTGCCAAGTTCACTCTCATAATGTGTTAATGGTTTTCTGTTGACAATGTAATTAGTAATTAATCATTGAGATGATGATTTTATTAATTGTTTATGAACTTAGACTTATGATAATAAAAAGACATTTATTCACCACTACTGGGAAAAATTTAATTAAAACTAACAATTAAAAATTAAATTCTTATTTTTGTCTTCAATTTTTTAATTTTCAATTCTGTGTAAAAATCAAATTTCGTTTTACATCACATTAATTTCAAGTCGCCGTAAGTAGTTTTTAAATTTTTAATTACAATTAAAAATCAGATTTTAATTTTTAATTGTCAAATTTAATTGTGCCCACTGCTATTACTCACCTTTTAAAAATAAACTTGGGGATACTAAATGATTAATAATAGATTATGTTCTTTTTTAAAAAGCAAAAACAGAATGTGATTTAAAATGCAAAATTAACACGCACAATGTTTGAACAAATTTACATTATAATCTTGTAAAATTTAATGTGTGTATACATAAAATGTGGAAATCATGATTTTAATTTC
Organism: Epiperipatus broadwayi; assembly: GCA_028023455.1. Taxonomy (NCBI): domain Eukaryota; kingdom Metazoa; phylum Onychophora; class Udeonychophora; order Euonychophora; family Peripatidae; genus Epiperipatus; species Epiperipatus broadwayi. Next base: position 15,681,841 of record JAQFVV010006202.1, on the reverse strand, counting down.
ATTACTGCATAAAATCTTACTATTATAAAGCACTGAAAATATTGAAATTACTAAGATGAAAGTCGAATTCCAATAATGTGCTATTACTTTCAATATAATGTAAGTGCTTGAAATTTATTATTTAAAGTAATAGCGCATTATCGGAGTTCAACTTCTGGTGAAACATGAATTGCATAACTTCAAAATCGTGTTAAATAAGTCTGCGTAAAAAGAGACCCAGGTGTAATAGAAAAATGAGAATTAGTAAAAGTGTAAAAGAAAGGAAAAAAGCATGCAGAAAATATAAATGTGCTATTAAAAACAAAGAAAGTGAAAAAGATGTTAATATTAAATGGGAAAAATATTTTTAAAACAAGAAGTTGGCTAAAATAGATAATTATATATAGAGAGAATGGAATTAAATATTAAATTATTGGAAAATAAATGGGAGTAAAATTTTTTGGAAATATATTAAAAGAAGGAATGTAGGGCAGAGAGAAATAGTATTATTAAATGATGAGAAAAATAGTATAGTTCTAGAGAAGAATTAGAGACAATCGTAAATAAGTATGTTATGGCTATAGAAAAGATGTTAGATGTGAAGGACAGTGATAACAAATATAAAGGCATACAGTAATGGAAATATTTTACAGAAAATGAATTTAATGAGGTAGGGGACAAACTGAAAAGTGGAAAGGTAAAAAAGGTTTAGATAAATGGGCAGAAGGGTGGGTGATAAACTTAGGAAATAGGACAAAATTAAATCTATTATCATGTTTTAATAAGATGGCACAGAAGAGAGAATTTCCAGATAACTGGAATAATACAAGAATAATGACTATTTTATTTAAAGGAAAGGATAAATGTCATAGAAAGTTAAACAATTGTAGACTGATAGTGGTAACTTCAATATTATATGAAGTGGGAAAATGGATAGAAGAAAATAATACAGTGGAAAAAATGCAAGGAGGTTTTCAATCAGGTAGGCATATAGGAGATAGTTTATTGGAAGTCACACAATTTATAGATATGAGTAGAAATGCAGAGACAGTTATATATGGTCTTTATATACAGAGAGAAGGCATATGATAGAATAAATAGAAATAGATTATGGGCAAGTTTAGTAAATTTGGGAATGAATGCAGCTTTAGTGGTTCTTATTAAGAAAATTATATGAAAATAATTACTATACCTATCAATTAGAAAATATAGAATTAAAGTTAAAAGTAGGTGGAACTAAGGCAAGGATGCCCTATGTCATTTATATTGTTTTTGTTATATTTGAGAGAAATGGAGAAAGCAATAGAAAAAATAGAAAGAGGGGCAGAGATACTATTAATAGATGGCAAGGGAGTGTATATATTAGCAGGTTTTTGATTTGCGGATATCTTATGGAAGTTATGTTGAAGGGGTGCACAAGGGCGAGTAAGAAGATGAGTATTAAATTTAGTGAAGAAAATCAAAAGTAATGATGATAAATGCTGGGGAAAAAAAAGATGAAGAATTTTTGCTGGGGGATAGAAAGTTAAATGTGGTAAATAGGTATGACTATTTGGGAATTGTCTTAACTAAACAGAGAAATTGCTTGTAGGGGGAAAAATCATAAATAAGGAAAAGAAAAGAAAGGGACTAATAAAGATATTAACAGTGTTTTCATATAATAAATAAGATGTAGCAAGAATTGTATTGGAATGGCAGTAGCAGGGTTAACTTATGGTAATGTAGCATTACATGTTAGTAAAGGGCTATAGATTACTTAGAAAAAGTACAAAGAGAAGTAGGAAAACATGCCTTAGATGCAGATGTGTGGATGACAAAGGAGGCAATATGGTCAAGTTTTTATATGACAGATGCAAAAAGCAAAATGAAGTGTTTGGTAGATTGCAATTTATGGATAATAAGAGAATAGCCAAAATAGTATTTAATTAGGTTATGAGTAAAGGACAGGCAACAAGATGGTTGAGAAAGGTAATTTGGTATGCAGAATACTTGGATCAAAAACTTTATGACAATATATTTATACAAAAGGTGGGATGACTGTGTTAGGAAAATTGTTGAGGGTTATAGTGGCAAGGAATGGGATAGAATAGATGCATTAATAAAAAAATAGGAAATTGGAGAATTGAAGAACTAGTATGGAGAGTAAAAAGAGTTTAAATATATATATAGAAGTAAACAGAATATTGGATGTGAGTTAATTTATGATAATAACAAGGAAAGTAATTTACTGTTAGACTCGAATAGGATTGTTAGCAACAAGGGAATATATACAAGTCTTCAATTTATAAGGCATGGAAAATATTACATATATGTTAATTAAATGTAAATGCCTAAAAGCAGAAAGGGTATAAATAATGAAGATATAGTAGAATAAATATAAACACAGTAATTATACAGAAAATGGGTTCTTGGTTTTTTTGCTGGGTTTGGAAAAAGATAAGAGGGATTTAGACATAAAGGCCATAGAGTGGACAAAGATAATGTTGTGGAAATGAGATGGGGCAGTGTAGAGAAGAATATAGGAAAAACTTAGGGCAGGGAGTGGGAAAAAAAGATAGGTTGGCTAATAGGTTTCTCTGGGCATAGTGATAGATAGATTCCTGACTCCGAGAAAGGAGAAGCCATAGTGCATCACATTGCATACTATCTTCTTTTTATTTATATAAGATCAAACAAATGAATTAAAAAATTTTGGGGAAATATTTTCCCAAATATATATTTTAAACCAGTAGATAAGTTGACCTATTTCCAAATTCCTATCAAATGCCTTCATTATCATTTATTATGTATCTATCCTTAAAAGCATCAGTGAAGAAATATAAATGTCGTGTTTGGAAATTGAATATTGGTAGTAAATAAATAATGAATGATAATGAATATCTTTGAGAGAGGATTGCGATTTGGACCAATTAAAAGTGCTGGTTCAGCCCAAATATATATATCGTAATGTGTTATTTGTTTTTTGATATGGAAACATTAAAATAAAAGTTTTAAAGTATATTTAAAGCCTTTTATTCAGATCAAATTAATAATGTTTTAAAAAAAAGTTATAATGCTATTTTTAAAATATAATTATATAATATTCACAAAAAACATTATACAACTTACAAAAATGTCATTTTATATAAATATGAAATTAAAAATCAATTTACGATTATTAAATAAAGAATAAGCCCGCATGCAATTTTGTTTATTTTAACATGAAAAATAAAAAGTTTTAATAAATAGGATTGTATCAACAAATTTTCAATTTATTGCTTTAAAATTCTCATAAAATTGGAAATAAAAATAACTTCTATTAAAACTAATGATTGTTTATATTTTCTGAGGATATTTATGAAAAGAAAATTCTTTCTCTAAAAGCACTTTAGGGACGCCATGTTTATGAATACTACTGATGAATTAACACTTTCATTCCAGATGCACTATTAAGAACACACTGCCATTGTTTGAATTCCTTTAGGGAAAATAAATTCAAAATATATTTTTCTTTATACATTTATTTTTCTACTTAGAAAAGCAAATAAAACGTACCTATCGGTGACTAACGTCGACATAAATTTTAATTATATTGAAAAGTTGTTTATTATTATAATGTTACACATCTGGCTAAATAATTAGCGTCAATTATTATGAAAAACCATCAAAATATGGAAAATCATATATATATAATCAAGTACTTTTGAATTTATGGTAGTGTGTATTTGTGGTCTATATATATATACTCATTATTATTGTTACGTTTGTAAGGAACTACATAGTTTTGCAACATATTGTTGTTTAGCATTGACATTTAAAGACAAAATTATTTTACGCAACAAAATTACTTTACAAAGTATTTTCAAAAAATGACTTTTTAAATACATATTAAAATTAAAGTGAATTTTAAACAGCCAATATTTGTTATAACGATGTTTCGATATTGTGGAAGAAGTCACCAAAGCGCTGCTTTTTTAATTAATATTTTTGATTGTTTAATCTTAAATTGGTGCAACTCCGGCCATAGTATTATATTTAATAATTAAGAAATGAATCGTAGATATGAATCTATTTATTTAAAAAAAAACATTTATTAATTTTATCAATGAAAATATTAATGAAGTTATAAGTTCTAAATTATAAAATATCAACAAAAATATTTAATTATTCTAGTGTTTTCCTAAAGGTTTATGATGATGGGTTTAGTTGTATATACATATTGGACCATTTCCATAATCTAATATGAGTATTGAATGTCTTTAGAAAAATTTAACTTTATTTAAATATTCCAAATACATTCAACTGTTAGTAATAGCATACAGATCAGCATATGCACAGCATTTCGAGAAAGTATTATTCTCCATTCTTCTTCAGATGTTGCTGATCTTGACAGTACTAGCATGGGAATCGAACCTGGATCCTTAGATTTTCAAGTATTGAATTTTAAGGTAACACCCTAAACCTAACCCTTGTGATTAAATATGATGGAGTGATGCCACCCAGTATTTTGGGAAATGAATGGTAATGCCAATTTAATTCATATTAACAGCAGATCAACAAGTGGGGAATTATAAACTGTTCATAAAATAAAACATTTCTACTGTGATTAGTGAAATACAAATGTAGACTCAATCAGTTGTGTTTTATGTATATTAGTTACTGAAGGTTTGTAAAAGTTTCAACAATAGAGTATGAGATTATTTTGAATACTTTTTTTCCATTATTTTTGACATAATTTTGGAGGGGGTAGGTTTTTATATTGTTTTAATTTTTTTATATTCTTTTATCTTTGTTATACTTATGTATATGTAGATTTTAGTTTCATGAATATAAACTGCTTGATTGTGGAGAGATAAAAAGGAGGGTAAAGTTAGTTTAAATTCTGGTCATAAGAAAACACAAGACACTTATGCCATCATTTAGTGATCAAGATAAATTATTTAACATTTGTAAAGGGAGAGGTTTTGAGTTAAGCTATATACAATGCACTCACTATTATATAATATGCTTGGATTGTCACCCCTATTTGAACAGCTCACCAATAATAAAATTGAACCTTTATTGGTCATAGGTTAGTGATGGCATATTTCATTGGGAAAGATTATTATAATGTTAGAATAATAGTATCTTTGTACAATTGGTAAGCAATTGCACTAATTTTAAATATTTTATTTTAAAATAGATCAAGTCAGTTCAGATTGTAATGAGAGAGAATTGGGAAGGAATATATAAAAAGAAAAATACAATACAGATTATTGGAGCCCTACATGTGTATCTCTCTTGTTAAAGCATATAACTATAATATTAACATCAATTGCATCCTCTGGAGAAAAAAAATATTGAAATTATTAGACTTCACAAAAGATTACATTATACAAATAAACACTATGATCATAGAATAATCTTCTTGGTCTAGTGCTAGGCTATCCACCTGGTGGCTTCCTCATACTTGCTACTATAATCTGTGTAATCTTGATAGTTTTGCAGCTCTAAACTATTTTGTACCATCACAGTATATATATATAATATACAAATCAATATATATATCAAAATACAGTACAATTTATATAAATTATATTCTTTTAGAAGTACTTTCGACTATACACTTTGTAGTCTTTATCAACTATATAACGTTGAATAATCAAAACGAGACAACCCTTAACAATACCCATAGTTCAATTCAGATTTCCCACAATTCTGTTATCTTAACATTTGATGACTGGCAATTCATTAACATTTGATGATTTCTTGAAATCAACATAGCCTCTTTTATTTTACGTTTATTATGACAACGTTCAATTTGAATAATTTTCATATTTTTATAATCAAATTTAAATCCATATTGACAAGATTTATTATGATCAAATATAACAGATGATATCATCTGTTATATTTGATCATAATAAATCTTGTCAATATGGATTTAAATTTGATTATAAAAATATGAAAATTACATATGAAAATTATTCAAATTGAACGTTGTCATAATAAACGTAAAATAAAAGAGGCTATGTTGATTTCAAGAAATCGTCAAATGTTAATGAATTGCCAGTCATCAAATGTTAAGATAACAGAATTGTGGGAAATCTGAATTGAACTATGGGTATTGTTAAGGGTTGTCTCGTTTTGATTATTCAACATTATATAGTTGATAAAGACTACAAAGTGTATAGTCGAAAGTACTTCTAAAAGAATATAATTTATATATAAATTGTACTGTATTTTGATATATATATATATATTAATTTGTATATTACATATATTGTGAAACGAATACAGATATCAAACTTTATTTATTATATATATATATATGTCAAAGTTTGAGTTTAAATGAAAGAATAAAGATATATAAAAGTAGGATTAGAAATAAATATATTAGTTCTGCAAAAGACACAGGCCACATTATTAGTTTTTATGAAGCTAAGATTGTCTTCTTTGAGAAAAAACGAAATAAAAAGAATTAAACAATCTTTATTATTAAAAATTTATGATATTGAAGCAGTTATCAGAGATAAAGGGAATTGTAGATAATGTTTAATTTAAATATGTTATTTTGTAGTTCTTTACACTTAAGAAATCTGATTGTAGCAGTGAAACCATTGGTAGTGTTTCAGAGTTTATTTTATGGCTAGTCTGGTTGAGTTGTGAATTTGATATAATTTTGATTATATATTGACTAGTTTACCTTTATGCTTTTAAGGCATATTATGGACAAGCATAAAGTGTTTTAGCAAATCTCAATGCAAATTACACATGTATAATATAAATTGATTAACACTAATTAAAAAAAGTTGATTTTAAACATTATTACAAATTTTCTTTAAAAGATTTTTCTGACTAATTAAATTCCAGACTTGTTTCCTTAAAAAAAAATTAAGTTTTAAATATTCTAAGAGAGAAGAAAAGAGAGATTGAATTACTCTATTACTTATTTTAAAATTAAGACCTCATTTAAAACTGCCAAAATTCTCAACAAAAAGAGAGAATTTCTTTCAGAGTTATATTTATATTTAACACAAATTTTAAATTAAAGCATACTCTAAAAGAAATAGTAAAGCAGTTATATATGACATATATATGATATTAATAAATAGATGCATAAATAAAGAAAAATACATTTGAATCTAATATTATGGTTAGCAAAACAAAAAAATAATAATGTGCATATACTAAATGAAAGTACTTATAACACCCTTGACTTGTTATGGTATATAAAAGTTTATATTATTGCTAAGTCCCTGCAATTGATTGAAGAAGTAGCTACTTTGATCCATTTAGCATTTGTACTTTTTGGGGCAGTCAGTTGAGATTCTTCTTTGTAGGTTGGTTTTAGGAGGTCAGCTTTCTAAAGATTTATGATTTCACAGCATGTTGAATGATAAAAGATTGACTTAGAACATGGAGTCTGTCTTGGTGAGGTGCCTAGCCATGCATATTTTGAAGAACATCACTAGAAAAATTTGGTCAGTTCATTTTATCAAACTGCTGGCTGCTTGTTCCAAACTGTTAGTGGAGTATCACTAATTTTAATGAGAGAACTGGCATGAATTTCTGTTGTTATACAGAATGAAGAGTCCAAGCATCTGGACTCCAATCTTGACTAGCTGAAAAATGGATCAATGAATATCCAAATAACTGAATCTAAATAATGACTATAATAAAATCTACTGACTCAATTTACTGACCCATTGAATAACAATAGAAATTAGGGAGCTTTTCTACATATTCAGTCTATTGTTCTTATACACAAATTTTCTAGAAGTTTTAAGATTAACATCTTAAAATAGCCAGACTTTTAATCAAGACATTTCTATAATTATTTCAAAAATAAGCCAGGTTTTTAATTAATTAATGAATGTAGGAAATTTCAATCACTTAAAATAGAATATTTTTACATTTTCTATTAATTAATTTCATTACATGTTATATTGGAACAATCTTAACTCTTAAATTTTGTTATTATAACAGATTAAAATTTTATTCTGAGGATAAGGACTGTTCTACAAATTTTTACAGTAATCTTATACAAAAGATAACAGATTTCTTTAAAATGTTTATTTTTTTGAAAATAAAAAAAATAATTAAACGATTCATGCGTGGGCATGTATATAAATGTGAATACACTTTTATAACACATGTTTCATATAAAATTAAATTATCAAAATTTTTAAATTAATTTGAGGTAGAAATTTAAACTAAAGCCCTTATTCTTCCACATATATAGGTTTGACACATGGCAAAGCACCTGTCTCAACTATATCTTATTTTTTGGCATTTATTTATTTGATATAATCCTCTTTCAATAAATAGACTAATGATTATTTTCAATTATATTTTATTGTTACATTAGTTTTAGGTCTGATACAAACTTTAAACTTGATTAAAGATTAACATATTTATTGTTGTTACATAAAATTATTTAGTATCATTAATTCAACTTCAATAATTTTTGCCCCATGATTAATATTTTAGACATATTCAAATCTTTTATTCACATACACTTCAAGCAGATGAATAAAGAAAAACACAATTTGGGAATTATTTACTTTTTTCAAATGTCTTTCCTCATGTTTTTGAAGTATATGTAGAAAGTAGAATGTTTAATTATATATCATTTACTGTGTATTTATAATGATTCTGGAGAAGATATAAACATTAGAGTAGCCATTCATTTTTTCATAGTATTATTTTATTTAAAAAAATATTTAAAATTTACTAATATTAAAAAAAAAGCATAAACGTTTATTTATTTATTGGATTTTAAAATCTAAAAAGTTATACAATAAATTCCAAATTAAATCCCCCCCCCCCCATAGTGTAATGATTATTTATATAGTATTTATAGAGAGGGATTCTGTAGAAAGGTCCATGACTTACCTTATAGCCAAGATAAGCAAGTAATAAGGCCTCTGATAAACACACAATGGCTACAGTTACCTGAAAAAGATATATCTTTATAAATAATATTGATGTGATATATATATATTAATAACAAATTCTCATAATAATAGTATAAAACTTTTTGTTTACATCGTATATAAAAGGGGTAAAAATAAATGAATGTCACATGATTTTCGATTTTTTTTTTTTTAAAAAAAATCATTTGAAGATTTTTACTAAAAAGTTTAAAAACATATTTATCACCAGTTAAAGAGAAATTTTGATTTAAAAATTATTAAAATTCTTATTATTTTTTGAATAAAATGAAAAATATAATATCCATTTCAAATTATTTTTTCAATAGCAACAAAAAAAAAACTTTTATAGTGGAGTGGAATGTATGTACTATATAAACAATATAGTAAATGTAACATGGCTTCTCTTTAAACAAGGTCAAAAGTTTCTGTGCATAGGCTATAAATCCAGAAACTTTGTTAACCAAATTAATTATTTTCCTCCACCAAACTCTTATACACCACAATATACTCCTATACTTCTTATCTCTTATTACTTCTTGATTGTGATGAAATTAATCCACCATTCTTTTTACACTGTCATAAATTGCATTTTCTGAAAAGTCAATCAGTATGCCTCTTTGTTATTTTGAGAGCAGTTTTTATTTATTCTAGATATTATATCATTTTACACATAAAGAATATGCTTTAATGCTTCTGGAATGATATCACCTAAGTTTGACCTTATTATTCTTTATTATATATAAATAAGACATTTATTTTATATAGGCTGATGTTTTTATAAACTGTAATATTAATAAGCCAAGAAGATAATGCACATGTGCTTTGTAGATTTAACTATATAAATGAATACTCTCACTTTCCAAACAACAAGATAAAGTCTGTAAATATTTAATTTATATAGGGCAATGTTTTTATAAATTATAATAATAATGTAGCTTACTCTGCTGCACATGCACTTTACAGATAGAATGCTAATTATAACGAATACTTTCCTTTCCAAACACAAGATAAAATCTTTTTAAAAGATAGTTTAGGTGAAAAGGATAGAGTAGATCCATTCTATCTTTTAAAAAGACATTATCTTGTGTTTGGAAAGGAGAGTATTCATTATAATTAGTGTTCTATTTGTAAAATGCGCATGCAACAGAGTAAGCTATGTTATTATTATATTCTTCATTATATGTATATAATAGTTAATAATATATTGATGGCACACACTCTCTCATCAAAACTTATTTTAAACTTATAGGTGATACATATGGTTAGAGCTTATTCTTTAAATAAATTAACAATTACTGACTATGCCTAAATTAAGGCTTGAAGTTATTATGAGCCTGATTTTTATATCTGCATATTTATATATCACAAGGAAGAAAAAGTTTCTCATCTTTAACTATCTGAAACATGGAATCTTATTAGTTTATATATATATGTAATAATTAATAATGTATCAAATTATATATATGTAAAATTGTGGTAGAAATGACCATTCACACATGCACTAGAAAATTGATACATCAATAAGTGTTAAATTGATAAAAAATCAAGTCAGATGACCTAATTTTAATAAAGCTCCTATTTACAAATGTTATATATAGAGGCAGAAACTGCGGTCTGAGGTTGAGGGTATTTTTGAAGCTTCATAAGAGTTTGTTTTTAACTTACTCTATATATAATCAATAAGTGTTTTAAAACTATATGTGGTCCTTAATTTTTTAAAATAAACCAACAATTATTGACCATGCCTAAATTAAGGCTTGAATTTATTATGAGCATAATTTTTAAATCAGCATATTAACTTGTACATGTTTAGCCTGTATATCATAGGGAAGAGAAAGTTTCTCATTTTTGATTTGTGATATTGAATCTTAATAGCTTATATATATTGTGCCGGTCAAAACATGTTTATCCATCTAACATGAACTGGAACTCACAAAATGTACTTCAAACCCAATCAAGCCCAAGATTTAGGTCAGTGACCAGCCTGGATTTGAACCCACCATCTAAGCTCCAAATCAAACACCTAATGGATAACATAATAGTGATGGCCCATGAGAATTAATCTTAATCCGTCCGACCAGCAAAGCTGAGAAGACAATGAGACATTTATTACTATGACTAAACTAAAAGATATATAAGCATGACTGTAATATATGGAAGTGGAGGAAAAAGGAATTCAAACTACTCAAATAAGTTAGACAATAAAATATAGTTTATTATAATGAAAAATTATTTATATACATTTATAAATTAAGTACATTAGTATGTGCGTGAATGAGCAAGCAGTAGATGATTACATAGTGTCATTCACGCTATTATTTCTCATATGCTCTTTATTAGCTAAATGGTATATTACAAATAAACACACATCTTTGGTGGGTCCAATATTAAAATGCCAATCAGTATTAGAAAGAGGTTACACAAAATTTTTATTAACACTTTGAAACGTGGTGACTAACATATATTAGGGGAGCGTTCTGAGATTCATTACAGATATAAATACAAACTATTTTCCTGCCATTATGGTCATGAAAATACATAAAATACATTTGAAAACATTTGATTATATTTAAACTTATGACAAAATATTTAATGACAAATTACTTTAACAATAGTAAGATGAACACTTTATTTTCCCCAAGGCATATAGATACTCTTAAATATAGATATATAAATTACGAAGATAGGATTGTATATGATTGAAATAAACTTAATTAATAAAATAGAAGTGATTGGAATTTATATATATCTTTTAAGCAAAGCTTAATTTTAATATTAGAGAATTAAAACTGGGTCATAAAGCAAAAGAAATAATAATAATAATACAAAGAAGTTTGCGGTGCTGACATAATAGCCTAAAATAACTAAGAGGAAAAGGTCATGCTTCTGGATGAAAAATGAAATCTCACACCCCCTTCTTGGGTAGGGCTTAGAGAAAAGTGGATAGGCATGGTGTGGCCCAGACTTTTGCTGGTATAACTGATGTGAGAGGCCTTTTATCTATATGAAGTGAATATGCATAGCGTGTGCCAAACTTACAGGATCACCACCAGAGGCATTTAATATGAAATAAATGTGGTTCCAGATAGCTCAACTATCTAAGGAATGAGGTACAAGAAGAAATGTTCGAACTTGTCACAACCCCCAGATTAGAAGACTAGAAGCACATAATATATATATAGGAAGAGAGGCTAAATGTCGGCAATGCAGTAATGATAAATGTCACCAACAACATTGAATAAATTTTACTGCTTTAAAATAAATGACCCTTGTTTGAATACTATAATATGTCATACAATTATAATATATATATATATAGAGAGAATATTTCATTTAATAAAATATACGTTAAGATTTTACCTAGTAAAAGAAACATTATGATTTACATTTCAAATTAATAAACTACATGTTAAGATTTGATTTAGTAACAGAAACATTAAAATTTTTCCCCATCCCTTTTTCTGCTAGTTAAAATAAATCAATCTCACATTCGTTGATTTTACAATAACTGAAATATTTAAATGCAAGATTTGAAATTTTAAGAGTATGGAAAATATAAGAAGACTGGCAGTTATTGAAAATAATTAATGGGTCACTCTTTCAGAATTGAATAAAAACAAAACATTTTAAAAGATTTCAAAGCGTTAATTAACTTAAGTTCTGGATTTACACTGGTAGAAAATCCAGAGTTAAACATATATATATATTATATTAAAACATAAATAGAATGTTGGCTCGAAAAACAATCTGGTGAGTATATTAATTAATAATGCATTGTTTTAAATGGACGTTTATAACTTGCTTCATGAAGGTTTACTTAAAAAAATGACAAAAAAAGATTTTTATAAATTAAGCTCACCAGTTTTTTTGAGATTAGCAAATTAATAAAAAAACATGTATATATATAAAATCAAGTAATAAATATCTGACCGCACCAAAATTAAAGAAAGGTTAAAAGCATAGGAGATAGGATTAGATATAAAGAATTCATTTGAGAGCAAAATTACATTCACGGATATATATATAAAAACAAAGTTAAAGAATACATGAGAAGAGATCTTGATAGATTATTTAGGCTAAATTGACTATTAGATGGTGGCTTGGAAATTTACCTTGCAATTTTAAGAATACATTTTAAAGTATGGCACGTGCATGGCGATTGAAATGCAAGTACTTCGGTGGCAGGAAACTTCTATTAGCATTTTAAAATTCTTTTTAGACCTTTCTTCATTTCAGGGCAGCAGGATATTATGGAAGCGGCAGAGGCCGCTGAAGAGTGGTGGATTTACTGCTACATCATTTTAAGTTTCACCGCGATGTTAACAATTATTTTCACTAGAGTAGCTAATCTCTCTGATTCAAAATTCAGTCATTTTATACTTTTTCTTTTATCAGTTGTTTTTGAAGATGCAATTGTAAGATAATGTCCAAAAATAAATTCAAATCTATTTCCAGATTAGAAATAGATTTGACAACATGTTTTTTTAACAAAAGTTTCTCTAATCTTAATCCCCTTTTAAGTAAAACTTTAATTAAAAATACCTACCCCAGATTAAAACAATAGTGCTTCCAACCCTTAATTATTTTTGGACAATTAACAACAGTCACATCTTCCATATTGGATTTTATAAAAAATATACAGTTTAATAAAAAACAAGCAATTTAAAAAGAAAAAGCTAAAAATGACATATAATAAATATTTAAAAATATCAATATTTTATTAGTAAGTTTTGCTCCTATGTATATATTTGAGCTGCATCTATAATACTTTAATAAAAAAGAACTAATAATTAATGAAAAGAATTAATAATAATTTTAAAACATGTTATTGAAACATTAAATTTTATAATTTAGGTGCGTATCTCAAATATATACATGAAATATATATATATACACGACAAAAGGAGTGGGATGGGATATAGGGGTTTGAATATGGGTAGGGGGTACAAACATGAAGCACAATCTTAAGCTAAGATTGACTGCTTCAATATATATGTAAAATTAATAATATAGCAATTTAGATATGGTGAAGAGTAGTTCCTTCCACAATTTAATATATGAATAAATCATTATATTAAAACTTTTTCTTCCCTGTGATATATAAACTGAGTTTATGTAAGTAATATATTTAAAAATCAGGCTCATAATAAGTTCAAGCCCTAATTTAGGTTGGTCAATAATTGTTGATTTATTTAAAGCAGGAGTCCCCAACCTTTTTGCACTTAAGAGCACATTCTATAATACCGACCATGTGGCGGGCACCATTTATTTTTTTCAACCAGATGGTGGGCACCATTTATTTTTTCAATGTAAATTTATAGTTGGATATTGTTAATAATGCACATAATATACAAAAAAAATATTTATTTCAAAAATAAAATTTTAACATAATTAACGTTTATATTTTTATGCTGTAAAAGTATAGTATGCTCCACAATTTGATTATAATATATTATAATAATTTATAAGAAATTTTAAAAATTAAATTTATTTGTATTAGATAAATAATTTTTTATCGTGTTCGGATAGTAGCAGGCACACGCAAAATGGTCTGTGGGTGCCATGGTGCCCGTGGTCATAGGGTTGGGGACCCCTGATTTAAATAATAAGCTCTAATAAAAAGTGAAACACATAGTTTAATAACAATTATTGATCAGTATCAATTTTCTATTGCATGTGTAAAGAGTAGTTTTACACACACACACACACACACAAAAAGGTTTCCTTGACTACAGTTTGAGATTGTCAATTATTATCTATATTGGGTTTGTCTAAGTGTTGACTTGTTTCTAAATTTTATATATCCATGTCACTATAGAAATATCCATTTGTTTTTTTAACTCTCAGGATAATTATAACATTATTTATTTTTCTGAATCTCCCTTTATTTTTTTATTTTCTTTACTTGTCTTATTCTAATCTGATTTTGATTAGACTAAACATATTTTTATATCTAGACTCTGATAAGTTTTTTTAAAAAAATTGCATCTCTCTACTACTATGCTTTAATACAAAGATATCTTCTTTCTTACAATGTATAATAGTAAATCATTCTGCATAAGATGTGATTCTTATTAATATAAAGCATTACAAGATAAATTCACAGTCAAAAAGTCTATTCCTCATTCTGTGAGTTAAAAAAACCCACTGGCTGCATGAGCTGATTTATGTTTCTTTGTGAATAAAAAATAGGTAGCAATCTCTGGTTTTAATCTTTCCAAAACTATTTAAATGAGTTTCAATGAGGTCAGAATTTTATTTCATATCGTTATAATTCTGACAATATTATTAAGATTACTGAACATTCCAGAAAATTACCTTTTCTTATTATCAAAGTCATATTCATAGTAGCCACTTTGTTATATTTTGTGAAAGTTCCTATAATGTTAATTTAGAGGAAATAGGTTATTTATTCTGAGGACTATCTTCATATTATCTCTAAGCTTAAAATATTATCTTTTTTAGTATATATAATGAAATATAAATTAAAAATATTAATAATTACTATAATAGCAATTTTAAAATGTTTGATAATAAAGAACAATTCAATAATTTTTTTGTCTCTTCTTATTAAAAATAAAATTAATAAATAATAAAGATATTCTACGGCTTTGAGAAACAAAATCTTTAATTAATGTGCAGAGATATATCAAAACTATGGTAATCTGTTTAATTAAAGCAAAATTAGCTATCCATTTTCCAGTTAATTTTCTAGATACAATTTAATCACAGTACTAGTAATTAATACACAGAATCCACACACACACATATATATATATATATATATGTTTAATTTGCAATTAAATAAAGTTTTTAAAATATATTTTAAAATTTCTTTTTAATAATGTACATTCCAATGAAAGTCATTATTTTATAAACAAAAAGTTTATAATATAATTCCCAATATGAAATATTTGTGTTAATTTCATATTATCAAGTTTTATTAATCTGTCTTCAAAGAATTCTAATACAACATATATACAAATAGATCTTTTACTTTCAAAAAGAATTTTATTATTGCTATAAGAAATTATTACATTTACTCTTTTGAGTCATTCTGCATATATATGTTTATATTGCGAGTAAAAGAAGATAATATGGCTGTATACATATGGGGAACAGGAAGAAGGCAATAGTTGGCCAGTGTTTTTTTTTTTTAATAATACAAATTTACTTTATTAGGGAAGGCTCTGAGTGTTTTATGTAGTCCATTTGGAACACTTGGTTTCTTGGTATTTTCTTGTTCAAGAAGGTCAGCTGTCTTAACAAAATGATCTCTATTTCTTATGTGGTTTGAAGAGAAAGGTTTAATTCCTTCCATGAGTGATTATTGGATGTTGGGGTGCTGTGGATTTTGAACAAACTTTAAGTGTTCTCATAAAGCAATTTTGTTGATATAATTTCATCTTTTTTTAAATCTTCTTTAAAGTACTGATGAATATTGCCTTTGAATTCGGCGGTGGGATATTGAAGGTGATTTTTCCACCCAAAAGAACATTTTTCAAATTAATTTGTATTTCAGACATAAGTATGTAGAATTATTCCAAAATATTTTGAATATATATATATATGAAGTGAGATTAGGTTTTTCTTATAAATATTTATTATTATCCAAAGCATTACATTATTTTTGCTAACCAATTTTATTTTCCTCATTGTTTTTCTGGGTTACTGATTACTCTTCAAATAATTTAACCTCCTTTATATTTTTCTTAAGAAATGTATATTAAGGAATTAGAAATTTCATTTTAAAAATTTGCATTAGTTTTTTAAAAACACTAAGACCATAAAATTTAATTATAAAAAATAACCCAGAAAAATGAAAAAAAAAAGTGGTTTAAAGACTTAAAATAATGAATTAAAAGAATAATATTTAATGCTAAAGTAAGAATTTTAGTACTTTCTAGTTACTAATCTTCCAATTAAGAAGACAAAATAAAATGACCAACTCCTCTCCCAGTATTTTAATAATTTTTATTAGTCATTCATTAGAGTAGAAATTATCCAATAATAAATAATATTTCTGTGGTGTAATTATTATTATACCACTCTTAGGCAAAATAGGAAATGGTTTCTATCCACTTTTAACACCTTGTGGAGGGAAATGATCATAAACATATAACCAAAGTATGTGGAAATGATCCCCAAGGTGCACATTTCATATGGGACTAGCATACATCAGTTGTCCTCACAATCTCTTCTCTTATATGTCTTTGTCATTGTTCAGTAGATATATATATATATAGATAGCAAATTACTAGAGTTTGATTGATAAGTGTCAATCATACTGCCCTAACAACTTTGACACTAATCCCTTGAGCTCGAAGAGCCCCTGCGAGCCCCTGAACAAAAATTTAGACTTTCAACTGAGTTTGCACACAAATGGTAAGTAGTACACTTATGATTAAAATGAGCTATAACTTGTATTTTTATGATAAAATTTGGATTTTTTATGAAAGTTTTTGTAAAATACGATTTTTAATTTTTTTCTTTTTCTTTTGTTTTTTACATTTAATGACCATAAATATGATTCATGGTCCATTGAACTTGTTTTACAGTGTAATAATTATGTTCAATTATGTAAGGGCTTTTATAAGCCCTCTTAGTAGAAACAATTTTTTTTGTAAAAATACAGTTAAAAGCTTAAAAATAAAAAAAAATTATATCAAAAACATATAAGGATTACCATTGGATTTATTTTTAATAACAATGAGTTTTGATGCCTTCATAATTGGATTCAAATTTGAAAATGATGCTAACATTTAGACAGGATTCTGTGAGTACTCATTTTATTATTATTTTTTTATTATTAATTATTGTTTTCTATAATTAAATATCATTAAAAATAATATATATATGATATAATACAGGTGAAATAATATAAAAATGTTTATTTTAATATTTTTCTGACCTAGTTCTAGAACTCTCTTTTATAAAAAAGATCAACTTTTAGATAAAAAGCACATTTGAGAATTGAGAATCTTTCACCTCAATTTGTTTTATGACCTACTTTTTATTACTTTATATATATATATGATATAATACAGGTGAAATAATATAAAAACGTTTTTTGAATTATTTTTCTCACCTAGTTTATAACTCTTTATTATATATATACCCATACAAAACAATATATATATATACAATAGAATTATATATATATATATATATATATATATGCAAAAAAGAATATATATACGATAGAATTTGATATATACATATAGAAAACAATATATATATGATAGAATTTTAGACAATACATTTGAATAATATAAAAACATGCACATCCACACTCATCATATACCGAGACATCCACTCTCATATTTCATCTCCCACACACATATATAATCAGTGCTCATAATAAATTTGTGTGTATTTTGATATTTATTGATTTTTCTTGTTCATTTTATCTTAGAGAAATTTTTGCTTGATATTTATTTTTTGAGTACATTTTATTTAGTTGGAAACAATACTCATTTTAGGTCACACACCATTTTTTACTAATATAATATAATGAAAGTAATATATAATAATATTATACTATACTATACATTACTATATAATTTACTAAAGTCCTCAACATCTTGTAAATTATTTCTGTTATTTTTTTCCCCACTAAAAACCAAACATATTTCTAACAGTTACCTGCATTCAAGGACAACCAAACATTTCTAGCATATACTCTGTTATAAAAGTAGAACATGTAGGGGGGCTAGTAAAAATGGAACTTGTAATTTTTGCATAGAAAAATTATCTCAGGTAAGACATATTATATATCATTTTTTCCAGCATTTTGAGATGCATGTGATGAAGCTGTCTATGAATATGTAATTTTAAGTTATACCTTTCAAAATTGAGAATTTGTGAACCAATGTAAAAATAAATATGTTTAAAAATGTAAAAAATCTTTTTAAATTTTTTTTTTTGGTAATGACTATTTTATCAGCTTTATTACATTCTTTCATATTTGCACTTTCTAAAAATGTATATATATATATTTATTGTAATAAATTAGAAATTTCATTTAAAATTATATGTCCTGTATTTTTTTTTGACATTTAAAATGGCCGTTGAGGTCCCTAAGGGTTTTTAATGAAAGTATATTAATAATTTTTATTAGTTATTCTTTAAATTAGAGATTGTCCAATAATAAATATTATATTTGTAGAGTAATTTTCACTGCACCACTCACACATAAGATAGAGAATGGTTAAGATATTGTAGTCTGGCCAACTGATGTGTGCTGGTTCATCACAAAATGTGCATCTTGGAGATCATAGATCTTTTTCACATGTCTTTGGTCATATGTTTATGATTACATCTCTCCCTTAGGTGTTAAAAGTAGATAGAAACCATTCCTTATCTTGTGTAAAAGTGATATAATGAAAATTACACTAGAGAAATATTATTCATTATTGAATAATGAGTGATAAAAAGTATTAATATACTTTCATTAAATGATTGGCATCAAAGTTGTGAGGACATCGCATTTGACACTTATTAATTAAACTGTAGGAATTTGCTATTTATATATACTGAACAATGATAAAAATATGAGTAAGAGATTGTGGTTTGGACCAATTGATGAGTGCCAATTCAGCATGAAATGTGCATTTTGGGTATCATAGATCTTTGGTCATATGTTTATGATTATATTTCTCCACAAGATGTTAAAAGCAGATAGAAACCATTCCCAATCTTGCCTAATAGTGGTGTAGTGAAAATTCCACTACAACCCCCCCCCCAGTAAATTTAATAATAAATAATGATCTTATCTGCTTTATGATAGATATGTAAATTAATTAATAAATAATATGACTATCAATCTAAAAGATGAACATTGATAATATAAAATGTCATTCATATTAGCGTATCTCATCAGCATATTGATGTAAATCATTTTGATTTCTAATTATTATCAGCAGTTAAGATTGTTCTTTAAACAAATGTATTTTCATCAAATTCTATAACAAGCATTGCTTTTCTAAAAAGCTATATCGTAGTTTTTAAATTAAAAAGAAAATGATTTTAAGACAAAAAAGAAAAATGACTGAAAAAAAAAACTAATAAATCTTCCAATGTTTTACCTCTTGATTCTTAATCAGTATTATTTCAGTCCATCAACTGCTTTTTATTTTTGCAATATATTCAGCCTCACTTCTTTTTAAAAAAATATCACATAAACCAGCTTATCAAAAATTGTCAAAAATAAGTATATATATATATAAATTCTTTATTTTATATAAAATAACTACGACTAGTTTATATAACTGTATTAAATAGTTAGGCTTATATATTATTTAGTTTAGTTTTATACTCATATATACAATCATTAAACAAGGGTACATTGATTTTATATAATTTTTAAGTTTCTATTTTTATTATTTTTTTCAATATTTTCTACATACTATATATATAGGCGTTCCTTAAATTTGTTTTTTAAATAACTTAAGCGGTTAAAGATAAAGTAGAGTTTTTTTTTTTTTTACATGGTTTAACAAATAAAGCTATAATTTATTATTTTAGTAAATATTAACGATTTCTTGCTCTATGCAATGTAAGTTCAATGATAAGGTAAAGGATTCAAGAGTTAAAAGTTTCTACATTGATGTGTTATTTTGTGGTGAATTTTTTTTCTAATTAAAATTTTAGGTTGTCATCTGATCCTTCGTGTCAGCCGCCAGAGGCGCCATTTCTAACTGAAAAACACATTAATATATAGTTCCCGGGATAGCGATTCTCTATTAATATTGACTTTTTTTTTGGTTTGTTTACAAAGTTTACTTTTTTTCGTTTCTGAATTATTTTTCCCAAATAATATTTTTGACGATGGGATAATAATAGTTTTTTTTTTTTTTTACCAAAGGGTCTTTTTTGGTGTGTGTTCAAATAGTAATTTGTGTTTTTTTTTTAAAAAAATAATATTACCGTTTTTGTAAAATTGGATTGACAAATTCAAGAGAGAACGGGGTTTTATGATGGATCTTTAAATAATAATTTACGTTACTTTGATAGGTTTACATTGATTGCCGAAAACAATTATTGGGAGAAGTGTTTTTTTTTTTTTTCGCGCGCATGTGTTTATGTTTAAATAAAATTTAAAACCTTTACATTTATCAGTTTACATTTGATGGACGACCGATTGGACTTCCTTTTATTTATAAATTATGGTTTTGGTTCTACAAATAAATATTTTTGACAATGGACGATAATAGTTGTTGTTTGTTTAATTTTTATTGACAAGAGCGGGTGTTTTTTTGGTGTAGATTCAAATAGTAATTTGGGTTACATTTAAATAATAAGTTGCGGTCTTACTTTGATCGGTTTACATTTGATTTCCGACACTAATTACTGGGAAGGGTGTTTTTTTGTGTGTACGATTGTAGACAACAATTATTGGGAGAAGGGGTGTAACTGTTTAAAGAATAGTAGTTTACATTACTTTTAGTAGTGGTGTACATTTGATTGCTGACAATAATTAGTGAGAGGGGTGGGTGTTTTTTGGTGATTGGCGACAATAATTATTGGGAAAAAGAGTGTTGCGTTTTGTTTTTGTTCGTGTGTATGTTTAAATCAAAATTTAAGTTACTTTTATCGGTTACCATTTGATTGAAAACCGATTTGACTTTCTTTTTTTTTTTTTTTCGTTTATAAATTATTTGGGTTTTCCCAAATAATATTCGATTTGACAATGGGACAATAATAGTCTAGGTTTCTTTAATTTTGATTGACAAGAGTGAGTCTTTTTTGGTGTACGTTCGAATAGTAATTTGGGTTATGTTTAACTAATAATTTACTGTCTTACTTCGATTGGTTTACATTTGATTGGCCAGGACAATTAGTGGGAGGTTTTTTTTTGTTTTTTTCTATATGATTAAAGAATAATTGACGTTCCTTTTATTTGACCGTTTGATTGCCGACGACAACAATTATTGGGAGAAGAGGGGTTTTTGGGGCTATGTTTAAATAAAAATTTTAGTTACTTCTTTTATTTTACATTTGATTGCCGACACCAACAATTATCGGGAGAAGAAGGGATGTATGTTTAAATAAAAATTGAAGTTACTTCTTTTATTTTTGACATTTGACAAAGGTCATTTAGAATCCCTCAAACAAGCTTGCCTTTACGAAGTGAACCTTTCCGTCGGCAGATGTTTTCGGACCTCAAATCTGCATATATTTGCCACACAATCCAATCTTTTCTTTCAGCAGCAGGATGTTTTTTTCTTTTTTTCTGCTGTAGAAATATTCCAGCGCTGGCCCGTGTCTGGCAATTCCCATCTTTTAAAGTTTTCTGTTGTGGGAATTAGCCGTACTTTTTGTCTCGGAAAATTTCTCGCTAAAACATGACTCAAAGTGTGATTTTTAAATTTTTACGCTATTCCACCCTAATTGAAAATTTAGGAGAAATACAAATTTATGAGGAACAATCACGATACTGTTAAAATTGATAAAATGTAACAGTACATCGATTGGTCTTAAAAAAAACAAGGCACCGATGAAAATTTAAATAATTTTGACACGATCAAAATAAACACCCTAGTACGATATTGTTACATCAAATACATAATGCAGCATTACGATATAGTGTGTGACACAAATAACTACGGCATTTTCCTCTGCTTTTAGCATCGGAAAAAGCCACACCGTTAGCCGCTAAGCCGAGTTAACACTCTTTCTAGATTTTATCGTAGAAAGGAGACTTAACTTCCGAGTTAATACTCTACCTTTTAGCGTAGAAAGTAGACTTAACTCCGAGTTAACAATCTTTCTAGGATTTCTTTTAGAAAGAATGCTTAAAGGCTTGGGTGCGGCCGTGGAAACGGCATATTTCTAGAAATTTAGCTAGAAATCGCGCCTCTGGTGGCTGACACGAACGATCAGATGACAACCAAATTTTATTTCAATTGTTAAATTGTTTTTTTTTGTTAAAAAGATAATTGTGAAGTTAGTAAAAGTGACCAAGGCTGAAGTTATTTAATTAGCTATATTGACAAGTTTTATTTTAAATTAATTATTTCCTTAGATTGGGTACAGATTCTATTTTTAATTTCTGAACCGTGGATTAACGTAAGATTAATAATGAGTAAAATTGATGAACTTTTTATCTCCGTGAATGTAATATATCTATAGAAATACAAAAGGTGATTTAGTCTGCAAGTTGTGTAAAAAAGGCATAGAAAATATTAGGCATCTGTTCCTTCAATGTAAATGCTTGGAAGCAGAAAGTGTACAAATAATGAAGTTATGGAAGATTAAATATGAACAAAGTGATTATACAGAAAGTGGTTATTGGTTTTTATGCTAGGTTTGGGAAAAGATAAGAGGGATTTGGATATGAAGGTCATGGAGTTGACAAAGATTATGTTGTGGAAATGGGACTGGAGCAGGTTATGGGAAAACTTAGGGTGGAGAATGGAAAGGGAAGGTAAAGTGGCTAACAAGTATAGTTGCTAAGAGATTCCTGACTCCGTATAAGGAGAAGTCACAGTGCATCACATCACATCACATCACGCAAATATAATGTTACCGGAAGGTTTTTTTTTTCCCATTGATTATCTGTCGGCGATTTATTATAAACAAGAATAAGAATAAATTTAAGAAATACATTTGTAATAAACATTAAAGATGAAAATAAATTCAGAATCCATACGGGGATTCATTTATCTATTTAGTGATTTATTTTATTTTATAAAAATAATGGAAACAAGTTGTTTGACTTCATAGATTAACAACGTCAACAATTATTTGCGTTAAACAAAAGAGCAAAGCTTTAGTAACAATAAAAATACTGTAGTGTTTAGCATGCTTTTGACAGATAAATGTGGCTTGTTCTAACTAATTATTGTTCTATGCAAATAATATATATTTTTAGCTTTTAAACAGGGTCTTAATCCCCTATTTCTCTTACAAACATTGCTATATCCATGACAATTATCTGTCAAAAGCATGCAAAGCACTACAGTATTTTTTTTGTTATTAAAGCTTTGCTCTTCCTACAATTTTTGTATTTGTTTACATATATAAGATTAATAAATAGTTCTTGTTTTAATATTTTTTGTTTACAGAGAAATAATAGTTTATCTTGATGAATGTGATAACTGCTCATGCGAATACAAATAATCAATACATTTTCAAATGAAGAAGATATTGATTTTGTTTTTGATTCAACAAATTGTTAGCAATTATTTACGATAAACTCACAGTTAGTACTTTGTAAATTTTAGAAATAAACATTTTTCCTAAAACCAAAAATATTTGTAATTATTTGAAGACAGCAGATTAGGCTTTTATTATTAAAATATATATAACAAAATTTATTTTTCTGTTATTTATGTTCTTGTATATATTTTTTAAGTGTCATAGCATCGGCCGGGACGCGAACCCGCAACCCGGGCAACTGCCTGCTAGTGCAAGGCAGTCGCACTGACCTCTCGACCACCAATGCAAGACATGTTCTTGTATATTTCAATCTTATTTTCAAAGTTCTTATAAATATATACACACACACCTTCCTTTCCCAACAAATATATATATATAAAGAAATCAAAATTTACACACAAAATAAATAACAATTAGAACAGCAGATATTTTAATAACAGAAATAAAAAGTGACTGTACAGAAAGAATAGAATTTAACACGAATATGGACTTTAATAAAAGTAAATGAAAAAGATGTAAGAATTTGATAAATACATTATTTTTCACTTCTTCTTTTCAACATTTATGCATTGCTAATTTTATATTTTTAAATCACACCTCCAAATCCACATCTCTAAATCTTCAATTTTTTTTTATCTCTTTTTTCAATTATCCATTCAGTGGTCCATATAAAGAGTTATACTTGAAAAAAAAAGTCTTTTATAAATTTATTTTTATTTAATTATATGTATAGTATTTATGCGTCCATCTAGCAATGATATGGATGGCTTAAGAGTTGGAGATTGGAGAAGATTGTCTGTCCATTAAGGTTTGAATATTTACTATCTTAATATAAATCGAGTACTAATTATATATGTGCGTGGGAGATGATGATTCGGACCAACTGATGAGTGCTGGTTCAGGATGAAATACATATATTAGAGATCATTTATCTTTTTCACATGGATGTGGTTATGTGTATTGGTTGTATAAGAGGGAATGGATGACTGAGGATGCATGAAAGTCTGGGTTCAAATCCTCTCTAATTAAATAATTTTTTGTAAATTACAGAATAATTTTCTATACTTACAGTTATAATAATATGGTAAACAAACTGAAAGATGCACTAAGCATAGCAGTGGTTACTAGAGTTTGCCTTTCTTATATTAAAAGAATATAGCCAATATTGGATATATTTGGAAATGCTATAACATAAAACTAATCAAAAAATTACTAACATTTTATTCAAATCTAAGCCTATAATCATGAGGCTTAAGGAATTTCTCATTTCTCATGTGAAAATTTGCATGATCTTTTAATCACAATATATATATCTTTTAACACTAGAAACTTATTAATATGTGCAGCATTTAACCTAAAAAAAAAAATCACAGAAGCTATAAGGATTTTTTAAAATACCAGTCAGTGTTAACAAATGCAAAGAGTATTCCATCTCCTTTTCTTTACATTTTTATTTTCAATTTTTTTATCGGATATATTTTATTTTATATATTGCTAACAGCACTTTCATAACAATTTTAAAAAGAGCATTCCTTATACAAATAATAGCAGATGTGATTTAGCAAAATGTCAGTACAATATTATTGTATGAATTAAAATAATATATATGAATATATTCATCTTTTATCTATAGGGGTTGCCTTCACAACAGCTTATAGATTCTATTGTTTATTAAGTTTTGCCTATTATTCATGTGCTATAGATATATAAGACATATTTTGCGGGTTCATCCGTGTTAAAAAATTTAAATATTGATATACCAAGTTTCGACTTGGTTTCACAAGTCATGTCACCCATTGGATGATAAAAGGAAGAAAGACGGTTGTAGAGGCGCTACAATCACTGATGTGAAGAAAAAAAACGTTCAAGTTCCATCAATAGCAAAAATGTTAAATTTAAGAATGTTTTTTAAAAAAATCTTTCCAAATAGGAGAAAGTTTGCATGTATCATCTCACTTATTGATATATATAATAAAATGGCAATCATAGAATAATTATTGTAATGCAATTATAATAAAAATAATAAAATATATTGGTCATAAAACTGCAAAACTACTTTCAGTTAATTGGAAACTATTTAAATTTAGTGAAAATAAATATCATCATATATCCCAAGATTTATGAATTTTAATGTTTGTACATCATCTACTAATTAAAGATATCCTATTTCTATTTACCAAAATTAAAAAGAAAGATAAATACAAATAGAATATCTTTAATTAATAGACAAGATGCAAGTATTAAAATTCAAGAATTATGGGCACTTCCACTAAATTTAAATGGTTTTCAGTTAAAGAAGATTAAGAAATTAAGTGAAATTATTACTGAAGTATATTACAGTTATTTATAAAATATATTTTCACAATTATATTTTATTATATATACTAAAAATCTTCATGCTTTCACTCTAAAGTTCTTAAGATGAATCTCTATATATAAACTGAGGTAAATAGAAAAGATGCTGATCTTTCCTAAAAAAAATTATCTGATGCTTTGGTTTGAGAGTATTTAATTTGCCTAATAGACCAGTGTTAGATTATTAATCTCAATGTATTATATAATAATAACTGCTGAGAAATTTATATAAGTAGTAATTAGATTAGAAGTGTAAATATATAAAACAATATTATTGAACTTTTGTTGCACAGGTTGACTTAAAAGTAGCAATGAACTGAATAAAAAAAGAAAATATAAAGCCACACATATTTTTATATTTTTATGAAGCAATGTTAGAAATATTATATTTATCTGAGATCAAAATAATAACTAATTTTACAGAATCAAATAGTTCTATGAATGACTGACTAGGAGTAATGAAAACTTTATGAGAAGAGACTTTTTTTTATTTATAGCTGAGTAACATCTGTAAATAAAATTATCCACTACAGAATCACCATGGAATCAGTAATTTATAAAATAGTCAGGTTTTCTAACACAAAGGGTTGATCATTTTCAACTTATAATTGTGGAAGTGTTGTGACTGTATTCATTCAAATTTAGCAAATATATTCTTAATATGGAGATGATTTATCTTATTATCATTACAACATTTAAACACATTATTTGTTGCTCTATGGGTCAAATCATTTCCATGAGAAGCATGGGATATCTTCTTTATATACAATAGATTGAATTTAAGTTGCCCAGGCAAATTTATGAAAAACATATAATAATGATACAGGTAATACAATAAGTTGTTCAATTCTTATGAAGAGGATCCAAATTTAAGGAGTGTAGCATTTTATGTGGCTAAGCTTACATGAATGTTAATGATATTAAGAACTATTTTTTCTAACATTTTTATTCTTAAGTAATTACTAATAACAATTGCTTATGTCTGTTGATGAGATTTATACCCAAATTCATACTCATATATTATACAATCATGCATTAAAGATATATCTTGTGCACAGAGTAATAGGCATGGTTATCAGTTGTAAGTTAATGTGATGTGATAACATCAATCATATAATTATGTTTTACATCTATAAATTACGCCACTAATTTTATTGTAGAAAAGATTGTAAAGTGGGGGAGTGTTGTGTTTAATTGGGATTATTATATAAACACAATGCATGTAAATATGTTTTATAATATCTTTATCAATAATGTATAAAAACAAATACATATTTGTGCATTTACAATATTTGCAATGATTATACTTTGCCTGCTAGTATTGGTGATGTATATCTCCTAGTTCTAGGGTGAACTATAGAAAGAAGGGACTACACATCCCTTATAGGTTTTACCTACCAGTTCCTGTTGTTTTATAACAGCCTGCCTCATAAGTAGGTATGGTGACACTTCTGTCTATACTCTGACAGCTTGCCTTATGTCAGTTTTAGGTAGAAGCTTTAAGTTCTGAACATGAACCTGCTTCACTGTGTCAATCATTTTGTCTAACAGATATTGACTGGAGAATGTAGATTCTTTACTTCAGTTCGGTGACAACAGTTCTCTGACCCTATCTTCACAAGGCTTGAAAATTTATTGTGAGATTCCCATCCTTAATGGAAACATTAGGATTCAGTGAGCATCATCACCCATTGTACCATTAATGACCTTTTCTAGGTGCTATTTATTTGAACACACATTGGTTCAAGGTGATGAATGCTCAATCTGATGTAGATAAGATGAGATCTGGATTAGTACATTACTTAAAGGCAAGGACAGATATGATATTTCCTCCCCTGGATAAAATTAGCTTTGGAGAATATTGCAGGTGCATCGGAAAATGTGATGCTTCTTCATTTTGTGACCTCATTGAGCTTGGTTATCTACTTAGCAGGTTCAGTATAATCATTTATCAATTTCTTAAAACTAGATTCAACACAGCTGACTGCTAAATTATCACTAGTACATTGTGACCCTTATTGATTCTATGATGCTGATGGCTGATGATGTCTAGTTTTAAGCTTAGTTGTTGGTTTTAATGTCTGTGATGTTACTTTCCATATGCTGCTGTAACCATCACTGTTTGTTATCCTTTAACTTTGATCATTACTGTTGGAACCTATTTGGTGGTTCCCTTAAATATACAACAATAGGACATGAGTACCTATCTGATTTTTTGCACTTTTAGTTTCATACTTTATTTTAGGTTCAAACCCAATTACTTCTAGGTAAATCCCATTTGAATTTAAGATTATAAGCTGGTTCACTTTAGTCACTGTCAAACCTAAGTGAATAAACCAGTCATGTTCTAATAAATTGTTCTGCTTACCAACAGATACACAAGAAACATATCTTATTTTATTGGTAAGTGTAACTTTAACTCTTGTCTAACCCAATAGTGCTACTTGATAGCCTTGGTAATAAATAATTATTGTGCTGCTAGGATATAGCTAATATTTCTTTTATTATTATTGACAGTTCATGTATTTCTTGATACAATGGATACTACAGATCCAGTAAACAGTTTCATTGTTACAGAATATCATTAATAATAATTTTGCATTTGAATGCAGAATCAATGTCCCTCACATAGTTTATACAGGTATTTTGTTTCTTAGCTTTTAAATTGACTTTCCAGAATTTCAGAATGTGGTCTTCCATTTCATCATTAGTAATTTGTTGTTTCCTTATAAAAGTAGTTTTTGTGTCTCTAACATGCTTGCAGTACATATACACTGTATAATGGTGTTGACATTCAATGGGTGCATATCTGTTGGTCACATCCATAGCAACAGTCTTTATTCACTGTTGCTGATTTATATGAACATAACTTTTACTGTCATCTGGGTGCTTGACTGACCCAGTTTTCTGCTTGACAATTTGAAACTAGAACTCAGACTTTCAATGGACTTGCTTGACTGACTGTAGATTCTGCCAGAGTCACTTGAGACCCAGCAAAATCCAATGTTATATGAAAGTTGTGTCTCTCATGCCACAAATAAAATGATCTAGTAGAGATTTGTTGAAATCACATTTTAGAGCTAGCTTTCTTACTCTATAGAAAAATCGCTAGTTTCCCCCCATCCCCAGTGTGCAGAGATTGAAATGGTATCCCTGTATTATTGTGAAGGGTCTTGGAGAGAAAAAGTTATTTAGTAAAAACAATACTTTGTCAAAATCAAGATCAGCTGGCACCTTATGAGTTGCTTGTGCTTGAAAATCCTCATAAGTCTGAGGTCCAAAAACAGATATGAACATGTCTAATTTTAAGTCAGGCTTTTTAATTTGATTGACCTAATATGTAGAAGAGAACCTGATTCTTGTGGTTTGTCCAATTTTCCAGGTAGGCAGATTGAATTCTTCAATTGAGACAACTTTCATCATTATTATTTATTTCCTCTTTTTTGCTGTGAGAGAAACAAAAACAATTCTTCTTTTAATGATGTGCAAATAACCACTTAAGTTAATTTACAACCTTTATTTGAAGAGCTGCTATTAGCATAGCTGTCAATTTTTGATTAAAAACAAAATCTAATGACCAATGAGGGCAAAACTTTGTCATTTAAAACTTTTTTTTCCAGGCATGAGGAAAAAAAAAATTTTTTTATTTTGTTGACTGCACAAATCTGTTCTGTTTTTATGGATTATACATATAAACACAAATGTGTGTAATTACATTTTAGTAATATATTTATAAATAATACATCAAAACTAATATACATCTGCATATTTATGATTTTTATAATGGTTATATTCTGCCTGCTACCATTGGTAAGGTATAGCTCCTAGTTCTAGAATGAGTTATAGAAAGAAGAAACTTCATATGCCTTTATGAGTTTTGCCTACCATTTCCATCTGTTCTGTGACAGCCTGCTTTGTGACTAGATATGATGACATTTCCTGTATTCTGTCTGCAAGCATTATATTGGCTTTTGGTCTAGAAACTTCTAGTCCTGAACATGAATTTGTCTCACTGCATAAATCATTTTGCCTAACAGCTATTGTCAGAAAAATGTAGTTTCTGTCTTTCAGTTTTGTGGAGTAGTTCTCTGACTTTACCATCAAAAGGTTTGATTATTTAGTGACAGAAGCCTATTTTTAATGGAAACATTTGGATTCAGTGAGCGTCATTGCCCACTGACCTGTTCTTGCCATTGGCTATGTGTCATCTATTTAAATAGATATTCATTCAAGGCAATGAATGTTCAATCAGATCATGATAAGACAAGATCTGGACTAATCCATTATTTAAAGACAATGTAAGATATGAGAGGAAGACATATGAATATAATAGAAATGTTTTTTCTTTTGCTAATAGTGTTTTTTTTTTTTACAATTACTTAAAAAAGTTAATGACATGAGTCTGAAAATTCTCAAATATTTACTGAATTTTATGTAAACATTGGCATCAAGAATTTTCATAAAAAGGAATATTAACATGTCATTATTGAGATCTAGAATAGTGACAAACCTGGAAGAGTACCAATGAAGATGGCAAAAATCACACTTTTCTTTATTTTGCTGTAATATCCTATAAATACAATTTATCCAAACCACTTCAAACACCTTTTAGTAAAACTCTTTATTTGTACATATATATATATACACCTATGTTTAGACTGGCCTGCAGTCTTCTTCAGAAACAATTCACTTTAATTCTCTTTTTTTTTACAAGATTAAAATGAATTGGCTCTGAAGAAGACTGCAGGATAGTTGAAACGTTGGTGTATGTATATATGTACAAAACTCTTTATTTGTATATATATATGCATACACCTACATTTTAACTGTTCTGCAGTCTTCTTCAGAAACAATTCACTTTAATCTCCTTTTTTTTTTTACAAGATTAAAATGAATTGGCTCTGAAGAAGACTGCAGGACAGTCTAAATGTAGGTGTATGTATATATGTGCAAATAAAGAGTTTTGCTAAAAGGCATTCGAAGTGGTTACTATAAATTGTATTCAATGAAGATATACTGCTAAAATAATGTTTGTGCTTGTAGTACTGTATTATTATAGTATATCTTGTTGATATGTTTACTATTGGATGTGAATGTTTAAAACATTAAGCTTAGAAGATTAAAATAATCCTTGATACTTAATATAAAAATATTGTATATTATAGTTTTGTTAATAGCTATAATCAATTAAATATCTCCCCAAAATGCATGGGGAATCTTACAAGAAATAAGATTATTTCTTTCAAATGAATCAAGTTTTTTTTTTTTTTTTTGAAAAAAAGACTATTTTCAGGTAAACTGTTTTTTTTTTTTTTTGGCTATTACATAGAATTGTTTTTTTTTAGCTTTTTTAAATTAATTTTTGAAAATTTTCGTAAGTATATGGTATCGAAATAAAAAATTGGAATAATTTTTAGTTTTAACAGAGTTTGATATAATGCGAAAAAAATATTTTATGGGTTTATTTTTTAAAATGATATATATATATATATAGCTAAATAATTGAATTAATAGTTAAGTAAGTATCATATATTTTTAAGCAATGTAAAAAATTCAATTTTATTATTTCACTTCATATTGAAATAATTATCACATCACCAGAATTTGATGACTCTTAAAATGTAGTTTTATTGATTATAAATTTCCTGTGTTCATGAACATTTTGTTATGTTTTTGATCAACAAAGTCAATTACATCAATACATTTTCCCCCTCAAGTCATTTAAAGTTAAAATATATTAAAAATCTGATGAGAATTGTGTTGCTAATGTTATAAAGTTATTTAATTAAATATCACATGTAGACAAACGAACTATACCAGTTTAAATATATTTAAAAAACCCACATATAATTTTTTTAAAAAAAAAAGTTCTGGTTTAATTAATAAAAAAAATCAATATATATTTCTTTAACATTATTTTATTTGGCAGTAAAATGAAATCAATTTATTAATTTATTATATATTTAAAATTTCTTTTCAAGTCTGTATTATAATAAAACAGGAGTTTGCATTTTCCGCGAAAATATATAGCAAGTATCGGTTTATTAATAAAACTCTTAAAACTTCTTGAAATAGCATTCTTTAATAGATAGTATTAATGACCAGCTTAGAGAGATGAAAGAAGATAGAAATACCCCATTACGGAACAAAGGCTTTTTTAACAGTTCTTCATTAAAAAAGAGTGAAAGAAAAAACATTTCTCAATATGAAGGTTTGGACCGTTTTCTTTTCTTCTTTTTTCTCTCTAGCTAAGACTAATCAGATGTCATTAGATGACTAATATTGGTTGGTCCAGATGAATTGGCTATAATTCAGCTATTTGGGGAAAAATCTTAAGTATAATTAACATTTGAAAACATGTTCATCTGGCCTGGGTTTGAATCCAGTTCATAGACATGGTAAGTGATGAGTTCTCATTACACTGTGAAACCATTAATTTGAAAAATAAAATATACATATAAATTATAACACTAGTTGTAAGTTATAAAAATATATGATAAAGTAGTGCAATAAAGTAACAATTTCAAGTTCATCAGGCAATATAAAAAGTATTTTAATGACAATAATAGTACCTGTAGTGCCCAAAGTTCTGTTGGTCTTTGTACCCATAACATTGCATCCCTGCATAAAAAAGTTATTTGATAAATATACAAATAAATACTTTACTTATGCTATAAAAATATATAATAATTTAAAACAATTACTCACACGCCATTTAGAGAACTCTGAAAACTTTTACACATTTTTTTTTTTTTATATTAGTGTATTAATATAAAAGTTGATAAAATCCTCCAGATAGCGAAAGAAAAGTTAATACTGTTTAAAATAAATTAGATATGTTTACATATATACGCAATACGTACAT
>JAQFVV010006202.1:15631083-15643583 GCA_028023455.1 Epiperipatus broadwayi | reverse complement strand
GAGATAGTGATCATGTGATGTTTAGTGGTTTAACACCAATCCTGCCTAATAGGATAGTGGTGGCTATGGTTGTTAAAGAGCCAAAGACACCAAAATGTATGGGTACTGAATTGAGTTCAGACCCATATGACTATATAAGCTATTGAGCTTGGGTTGAAAATATTAATAGTGTTTTCAATTTCATTCTCATAGTTTTGTAGTTAAATAGAGTTAAAAGGTGGGTGGTGGAGGGTTGCATTAGATACTAAGATCTAGGTGCAGTGCTTTCAGATCCAAGGCTCCTCACTGATGAAGGCCACAAGCCAGAAACTAGTCTGGGGATATTGGATGAGTAGGCACTAGATAGGGATTTTATGCACAGGCCTTCTGGCATCCATTGATTGCTCTTGTTAGCACAAGATGGCACTACTATATGGAGAGTTTTGCTGAATTTTGAATTGTTTATTTATATATGCTGAATGTATCTAATAAATATTTCTTTGGAAAATTGGGAGTTATTATGCTGCAATCAATTGTAATAAATTTATCAAAATTATTTAAGGTAGTTAAAATTTGCCAAATAAATATTTATTTAAATAACTATTAATTCTAAATTATTGTCAAACAGTGTGTGTACAAGTCTCTAGATAAAGACAATATATTACATCACATGCAGAATATTTTAAAATGTCATAGCAATACTGACATAAGTGCAAATATTCTAGATGAATTTTACCATCTAAAAATAAAAAAATTTACTTCTAAAATAACCTTTGGAAGATTCAGATGTCTTGTTTGCCTAGAAATTCAAATTTATTAAATGGCCAAATTTAAAAAAAATGTTGCTAAAAACCAATGGAGTAGGAGAGGATGTTTAACCCTTTCCTGAAGTATTGCCAATATATCTGCCAAGATCCTATTCATATTAAGTAAGAATAATAGTGATCTCAAAAATAATTACACTATAAAAAATTCTTTAAAAAAATAAAATCAATCTATCTATAAAAATAATGGAAATTTACTATGATTAGAAAAATCTTCAAGAAATAACTGTTGATATCTATAAGAATCAATCAAGCAAGAATATTTCCAAGAACTTTTCAATCTCCATTTTTAATTAAAACAAGAACAATAGACTTCTCATGGAAGGTTTAAATTTTTTTATTTTAATGGAATTTAGCTGCACTTAAAGGCTACATTCCATATAAATCAAGAGTACCAATGTCACATGAAATGGCAAGTTTAAAGTCCTTTTTGTTTAGAAATGATAATCTTTGTAAATATTCATCGGATAAAGGCAAAAATATTGAAATGTATTCTAATAAATTGTTAAATGTTAAATATAATTATGATCATATTTATTATACTATTAAAAATTTTAATTTGAAATATAAATACAAAAATAAAAATAAGATTAATAATGATGTTAATTCTTCTAATAATAAAATTAGGATATCAATACCATATATTTCAAATCAATCGGCAAGTTTCAGAAGGAAAATTTATAAAGGTATATGTGACATTGCATTTTATGCACCATCTACATTAAATAAATTATTAAATAACTGTAAAGATAAGACCTTATTTACAAATAAAAATTGTATCATTTATAAATGGATGTGTAAGTGTGGTAGTGGATATATAGGTGAGTCAAGATGCACATTGGAGAAAAGAACAAAAGTGCACTTGTTGTTATTAAAAAGAATTCAAAATACGAAACAAAATTCTAAAGATAATGATAATTTATCAGCTACTATTTTTTATGACCATAATAAATCATGTATGTATGGTTTTGATTTTAATTATAATAATGTAAAAATATTGCAAACTGAAAGAAATAATAATAAAAGAAAAATTAAGGAAGCTATGTTAATATATACATACAAACAAGACTTAATTAATAGGCAGACAGTAAACATTAAGATCATGAAATTATGGGAAAGTTGACCTTTCAAAGTATTAGTTGACAAAGACTGCAAGCATAGTTGAAAGTACTCCTAAGTGATGTTTATATTTTTTGTTCTTTTTAACAAATTTTAATTATTGTATTTTCTAATATTTATTTAGAAGTTTACATATATTATTTTGAAGAAATACAGACATTGATTTGTAATATTATATATATGGGTAAGATTCACATAAACTTGTACAAATTAAACTTATATAATAAATATTGTTTTAGTGAGTAAGCGTGATCACTCACAAGCACATCTAATGGTTAAGTATGTTCAGTATAGTGGAACCATATTTAAAAAAACTGGAATCAATGAAAACATATTTATAGATAATTATCAATATCAAAGACTTAACAAATGTGGGTGACTTACATGTACATGCATTAAAGGATGTTTTTATCCTATCATAAGACTTTTCAGAGCTATATAGTATTTAACAATCATATTCATATAAACCTTATTGGGGTTGATTTCAATCAGATACATTTAAGATAATAACTTACTCAATTTAGGAATAACTACATTCAAACTACTTTAGTTCCTTCTCATCAGGGCTGGATTGGAGTATTCAAATGTTAAACAAATTGTGAAATTGAAAATCATTGAAAAATATTGGAAATATATAAATCACTTTATTGATCAATAATCAAGAGTGCATAGCTTAGCTAGCTTATTTCTATGTATCTTCACCACATCAATATCTATCCTTTTCTGATTATCATTAGAGTACCATATAACTCTATGCATTTTTATTACCACTCTTTATCATCATCAATCACTGAGAGTTTACTTAAGTGAGGAGTATCAATGTTGTTGATTCACATTTTAGATAGATACTAATACCATATATGATACAATAACTGTGTTTGTATATACATATACATGTAAACTTTCAGTGATTGATGATGATAATAAATAGTGCTAATAAAAATGCATAGAGTTATATGGTACTCTAACAATACAGAAAATGGTAGATATTGATGCGCTGAAGTTAATATCTTTAAAGATATGTATAAATAAGTTAGTAATATTTACTAAGGCAATAAACCTAAAGCATGTGTGGTTGAAAATGCGAAGGTAGGGACCTCTACAGGTCTTAACCACAAGTTAGTTAATCTAAGAAGCCTAACATGTGACATGAATTGAGTTGTGATACAGTTAACAGAGTTTTAGACATTGATCAATGAAGTGATCCAGGTATTTCCCAGTTTTACACTGAAAGTTGTTTGTTATTATTTAATGTTTAAAATTATTAATTCTAAGTCAGCTTTTATGAAAAAAAAAAACTGAGATTCTATTGCAGTTATTCCTAAATCTGGTAAACTGATCATTTTATATATAAATTTGACTAAATCAATCCCAAGAAAACTTGCTGAGTATATATGAATATCATTGCTAAATATTACACAGCATAGAAAAAGATTATTACAGAGTAAGAAGATCTCACACTCATTAGTTATGTCTTTGATTAAACCATATTTACTGATGAAGAAATATAATATCTACTTAATTATATGAATCATTTGATATATTTTTATATCCCATTATCAATTATTAGGTCGTTGAAAATGTTTTTTTTATTATGCAGAATGTACTTAACTATGATATATGCTTGAATGTAAACACACACACACACACATTAGCACATATAACAGATTACATATTTTAAAATTTTTAAATTAATTAAATATCATATTCAACAATATTGTGAAAGTTTATATATATATAAAATGATAGTCTATTTTAGTCCTATAAATATTATTGCTTTATAAATAAATATTCTAGATATAAGGATATAATATTTTAGTATTAATTAATATCTACCATGAAAGTAAATCCAGAAATAAGATCAAGTTATACATTGTATTGTCTAATAATTAATAAATTTGAGTTTTAACATGTTTATAATGGGGTTGTTGTATATTGTATTTGCTGCATTTGATTCCATTCCCTTGATTTTGGCATTGGATATCTTTGATGATGTTTATCAATTTTTTGGCTATTGTAAATAAATTTATTATTTAATACCTAAAAGATTTTATATCATATTAATATTTAGATATAATTTATAGTGTTATAGTTCATTGTTAAGTAAACAAAACTCATACCAATGATAGACATATAATTAGAACTGGATGTATATGGAATTTATCTTTCAGAGAATGAGCAATGTAGATTGAAGTCATTGTCAAATACATGTTTTTAATAAGACTGTTATGAATGCATTGTAGTAGATGTCTCTGCCATTAGACATATTTTGCAGGAAGTTCATCATATCAGTAAGGTAACAGTTATTGAGACAAGTCATGATCTGGCTTTTTTGTTAAGTGTAACTTGTTTATTTATCAATTTTTGTAATTGCTGAAAAGTTGGAACAATGTGAAATTCCATTTTCTTTTAGAGAAAATGACAGAAGAAATAGTTATAATGCTTGAAAAAATTATAAGCAAGCTAATCTAAGGAAAAAGCAAATTTATGAGTGGTTAATGGACGTGTCAAGTTCACCAATGTTGCAAAATACATGGTGAGTTAAGTTCAATGTCAAAACTGTACTGATTTTTTTTGGATGCAAATAGCATTGTTCATAAGAATTTGTTTGAAAAGTTTGGATATTTTACCTACAAATTATGTAAAGTTTACATGATGTGGTAAAATGAAAACAATCCAATTTCTAACAATGTGGGAAATGCAAGTTTCACCACAACAAATATACAAAGACACAATTTTTAATTAGAAACAGCATGATCTAATTTATACACCAGTCATACTCACCTGATCTCACTCCATGTGACCCCCCCCCCAAATGAAAAAATGCTTTAAAAAAAGTTTTGCAGACTTGGAAATGGTGAAGAAAAAAAAAATGATGGAGGCATTAGAAGGCATCACTTTACAACAGTTTCAGGACTACTTTAAAAAGTGAAAAACTCATTTAGATTGGTGGACTGCATTAAATAAACTACTTTGAAGAATATTCAATTTTTAATACCTAAAAATAAATGTATAATTTTTTATTACAAAATTCCACTTATTTTTGAATACTCTCTTGTATAGTGTATTCACACCAATTTATTTTTTCACTGGCAGTGGAAGTCTTAGTCAACCAATTTTGTTTCTATTACAAGTAAATTAATTGTTTGTATCTAAAAAAAATTTTGTATTATTTTAATATTATTAAAAATGGAAATTAATTAAATCCATTATGTTATTCGTTCATATAACTTATAATAAATGATAAAAAATAATATATAACAGCTATATAAATATATTAAAAATAATTATACGTAAAGAGCCTTTTTCAGACATGGTTTAATGCTCTTTTCAAGTGCTAATAATCTATTTTAACATTATGCAATGCAATGCACTGTGACTTCTCTTTATATGGAGGCAGGAATATCTTAGCCACTATGCCCAGAGAAATCTGTTAGCCTCTTTACCATTCTCCACCCTAAGTTTTTCCCACATTCTTCTATATTCACTTCCATCCCATTTCCACAACATAATCTTTGTCAATTCCATGGTTTTTATATCTAAATCCCCCTTTATCTTTTCCCAAACATAGCATAAAAACAAAAACCCAATTTCTGTATAATCATTTTGTTTATATTTGTTTTTCCACAACTTTATTATTTGTACCCTTTCTGTTTTCAGGCATTTACATTCAATTAACAGATGCCTAATACTTTATACACCTTCCTTATACAACTTGCAGACTAAATCACTCACATTTTTCTGCTTATGTGTATATTCCCTTGTTGCTAAAGACACTGTTTGAGCCTTAATCACTAAACAACTTTCCTTGCTATTATCATAAATTAACTCACACCCAACATTCCATTTACTTCTATATATATATTTAAACTCTTTTTACTTTCCATACTAGTTCTCCATCTCTCCAACATCTTATTCTTTATTAATGCATCTATTCTTCTATCCCATTCTTTGCAACTATAACACTCAACAATTCTCCTAACACAACCATCCCACCTTTTGTATAAGTATACTAACATAAATTCATTATTCAAATCTTTGGCATATCATACTACATTTCTCACCCATCTTGTTGCCTGTGCTTTAGTCATAATCCAATTAAATACTATTTTGGCTATTCTCTTATGTAACAGGATATATATATATATATATATATATATATATATATATAAGAGATATAGGGGCATAATTATTTTCATATATATATATTGTAACAATTTTTTATAAATTAATATAATATGTATTTTTTTTTTGTAACTATTTAAATTAACATAGAAATACACCTCTCTCAGGTGTGTGGCATATTTCAATCCATTTGTAACAATATTTATAAATTAATATAAATATGTATTTGTAACTATAATTTGTAACTATTTTAATATGTCACATTTGAACCATAATAAATATTTAGATAGGGGAAATTATTAATTATTAGATATATGCCTATCCAATTTGTACCATGTAACTATATTAACTCATCATAGCATAGATAAAGAAATTATAGAATCATTGTGCCACTTGAAAATATCAGCATTAAAGATTCTTGGTATTTATTTATATATTGGGGCAGTCATCTGAACAATAAAACATACTGGCCATTGTCATCTAATAAAAATAATATTAAATATAGCAACTGAATAAAAGTACCCACTGTGAGATTCCTGGAGTGCCTTATGCTTATCTCCAATACTAGGTTCTTCTAACAAAGAATCCTTCCTATCTTTCTTTCCAAATATATAAGACCATTCATGGTCATATGCACACACGGGTGCTATTCATGACAACTTATAAAAATATATTTTATAAAACTAATATTATGAAGTTGGAAAGGGATGATATCACTCTTTATTCAGTTTAGCTAAGTACATGTGTTTTCCCATGAGCGCCACTAGATTGTTTTCAATCTAGATAAGTATCGATTTATAGTGTACTTGAGTTCAAACTCATTCAGTACATATTT
Organism: Epiperipatus broadwayi; assembly: GCA_028023455.1. Lineage (NCBI taxonomy): Eukaryota > Metazoa > Onychophora > Udeonychophora > Euonychophora > Peripatidae > Epiperipatus > Epiperipatus broadwayi. The sequence continues at coordinate 15,636,701 of JAQFVV010006202.1, read as the reverse complement.
ATTACACATGACTTGGATGACTATTGAACAAAAATGACATTCCTACATTTTATCTATATTGATAAGATTACAGGATCCCAATATTACCAAAGTTTATACTATAGATCAAAGATTCTTATAGACATTGCTAGCTCATTAGCGTATATTGATGAACAGACATGTATAATCCTATTAATGGCTTCCAAACAAGCATGTGAAGACCATTATTGATATTGATGGCCATTTAACTAAATTATTTATCACAATAAAGGTAATAATGATGATGATGATAATAATATCATAATAATGATAATAATAGTAATGTCATAATAATGATTATAATGGTGATGATGATACCAGCCATGGCTTATCAATAAACTCACAACAATAAATTCATCTTTATAAACTTATAGGCATCTATTAAAATTATCCTATTTCATACTGGGATTTAATAATACTAATGGTGATGATTGATCATCATGAATCTCTTTGCATAATATTCAATTTTCTATAAACCCCTATTTACTAAAATATATTCATTACGCTGAACATTAAATTTAATGATTATAATTTATTAATGATGATTGATGGCGATCATAACTTTTATATAGTATTATTTGAAACATTTTTTTTTTTAACTAATAACATGATATCCATCTTTGATGAGGATGATCTAAATTCATGGACACAACACAATTTTAGCTTTCTATGTTGAACTATAATTATCAAAATTTGGTTATTCTCAAGCATAATCCTTAAATACTTAAATATCAACATTCTAGTTTACCTATTATTTTGCAGACGCTTAATATTTGCAAGTGATTGCTCAATATATACGAATGGTAATACTTAATAACTGCGAGCAATGATGATGAATTAAAATGATAGAATTAAGACAAAAAAAAAACAACAACACAATATTCTTAATAATAACTCGGAAACCAACTAAGATATATAATTATATTTTATTAACACTACTACTCTTTCTTTCCTTCTTTAAAGTCAAATCGACAATTAAATAAATGGCTTATTAATATAAAAATTTATATAAGTATAAGCAAATAAACTTAATATATAGGTTTGTCATCTTTCTTGATATCTCAAAATAAGCTAACTTAAATCAATATTAGAAAAAAAAAATACATATTCTATAAATGCTTATTTAAGAATTTTCTTACTTATCATATCATAAAATAAACTTAAGGTGTAACTTGTATATGTCATTTCATTTCCATTCAAATGTAATGCCCTACTTTTTAATTTACTATTTTAAACTAATCATATATAACCTATTCTTTGATGTGTTTGGATAAGCAGTTACACATTCACGCATTCGGTAATGTTAACATATATGTTTAAAATGTATACCCAAAAATTACATATATAAAAATATCTTTTCTCTTTTTTCTTTTGCAACCTTATAGCGAAAGAAAATAAAATACATATATTAATTTTTTAATATGCAACAAGATAAAATAAAAATAAAAAACATTATAAATGCATATATCTATAGGTTGCTCATTATCATTAACAACTGAAGAACAATTAAAAAAAAAAAAAAACATTTCAACATTACAATATATAATAAAAAAAATAATGAAAAATTTAAGTTTAAAGATTTAAACTATGTTTGTGCTATGTTGTGAGATATTGCAAATAACTATAGATAAACAAGTCTTTAATGTTTCTGTATCAAAAAAAAATTGCTTTGACCAGTAAATTAAGGTTTACTTTTAATAAGTAAAAGAATAAAATCGGTTAAAGAAAGTTCATATTTACCCGTCTACTTTTTACTTCTTATTAATGTCCTGAATTTGAATTTTCAGACTGCTTTTCTTTGCTCACCAACAACAACAACAACAAAAAAAAGAAAGTTATTGCAGATACTTTTAAGATAATGCTGAATCAATTGACTTTGCTTGTTTCTTCAATTCCATTATTATTCACTGTCGATTGGCTTCCTTCTACCATTTAAAAAAAAGTTATTATAAGTACTTTGAATAAGTAGATACCGGTGGATTTGCTTGTCTCTCTCCTTTAAAAAAATAATTGCTGTTGACACTTTAGATGATTGAGGCAAATCAAAATTTGATTTATGGCTTCAAACTTGGTTCTACATGGCTGTTATAGATTTTCTTTTCCTCCTATTTCCTCTTCTCCATTCATTAGAAGGTAATGAGCTTTTAATAAGCCAGGAACTAGAAACAAAGCATCCCATACAGCTTGTGTGGTTGGCTTCAAAATCTATCATTTTGTTGGTTATTACTAGATACATGACTTCATAGACAGATCAGCAATTTTGACTCATTCTGTATTAACCAGGAAGCAGAAAAAATGGTTTAGCAATGCAGAGGCATAGTATTATGCATAACCAAATATGTTAATATCATTTTTATAATTATTACTAACTTATAATAAATTCAATCTTGTTCCATTTCTCTCCTCTTCTTTAATATTGCTGGAAATTGCTTTATATAAACGCACATTTCATTTGCTCTTTTTTTTTCAACTTTCAAGGAGTGAGAAAAAAAAATTAAAGCGTTCACTCTCTTTTAAAAAAAAAAAATCCGAGCTTACATTTCTGCTTAAGAATAATAACAAGGAAGGACCGACTGAGTTGAGTCTCAAAATAATAATAATAATTTGAGTGACTCTCACTCTAAAAAAAATTAAGACTAACTGATCATCTCTCTAAACAAATTTAAGACTGACTGATCATCTCTCCAAAAACATTTATGACTGACTGATCATCTCTTTAAAAATTTATGCTGACTGATTAAAAAAATTGTTTCAATCATTTATAGTGCGAATTTCAACCAAAGGAAAAAAAACATCTGGAAATCTTTATCTTAAAAAAAAAATCAAAGCTTCACAAGTTTGACGTCGGTCAGAATCAATAACGACTTATAATTGATCGCTATCGTTATCTACATCAAAGCACCTCTTTTGTAAAAATAATCTTAAGATACAGATAACAACAAAGCTGGCCATCTATAGCCATCAGGAATAAGTGTAAAAGCATCTTTGTGTTTGTACAGATGTATTCATTGTGTCACACGTGTACATTTTTTTTATCTCCTTATCTAACAATCTTAATTGCCTTGTTTCACACTTTTCTGATTTACTCTATTTTAACAAAATGAAAGTTAAATAAATTTAACACATATTATTTAATAAAAAAAAATATTATATAATAAATCACAAAAAGAAGAACTGCTTATTCATAATAATAAATCTATACATATAAATCTCTGTATGTATAAAAGAATAAAAAAAATTTTTTTTTTAAATAATTGAATACTATATATATATCTACAATATATATATATATTGTAACCATATATTTTAGTATAAAATATAATTATTATTGATGTAACTAGTATAAAAATTTCTCTTTCTTCTTTTGGTGATTTGGTTGGCTTGATTTGCACTTTGAACAGATTACTCTCTTATATTATTTTAATAAATTTAAATTTGCTTCTTTCCATATGCTAACGCATATCAAAATGCTTAACTTTTTGAAAATTTAACAACACCTCAAAATTTAGTAAAATATTATTAAAAACAATATTTTGTTTTATTTGTCTAAAAATGATCTTAAAATTATTATTTTATTCAATTTAAAAAAAAAAAAACCATTTGTTCAATTAAAATTAAATATTAAAAATAAATACAGTAATTGCGTAGGCGTCTCAATGTAATAAAAGAAAAAGAGCGCGAATTTAAGAGACGATTGTCTGATAGTTTGCTTTTGGAGAGGAGAATGAAAAGAAAAATGGTAAAGGCAAGTAGTGTAAATTTGCCAAGCTTATTTTAAAGTAAAAAAAATAAGTAATCGGACTACCACAAAGTTTGCTAGAAACGTAAATAACATCGTGGTATTTAATTAGAAGATGCCTTGCTAAAAATAAAAGTCTGTTCAAGTCGGCTGACCAAGTGAATCGAATTACCAGTAATAATTCCCAATATTACATTTTTCAAATGTCGGAGCTTTCCAGTTTAAAAGAAAATTGCAAGAATTGGTATGTTTTAAAATGTTTATTATTTTACAATTTGGAAACATTAAAAAGTATTTTAATTACAGAAGTTATGAATATGAAAATTTGTTTTTTAAAGAAAAGAAATTTAAGTTAAAGTAAAATGTTAAAGTTATCAACATATTTTAAATATTTCCGTTTCTAATTCTAATAAAAATATAGTATTGATTGATATTTAACTTTACAATGCCAGTAATATTTGCTAATTAATTTGTTTAACATTTGGATAATAAATAATCTTCAAATAATTAATCAAAGCTATTTCTAATTTTATCGTCATATTAGAATGACTGAATTAAGTGCTATAATTAATATTCCTATATTTAAACGTGGATGGATAAATATTCACATGGATGTAATAAAATTGGAACGTTTTGATAAAGAAATGTAGAGATTAATAACTTAATGAAAAACAATTTCATTTAAATTCTGCGTTTCATATTGTTAAGTTGTTTCATATCTTAGGAGCCACGTAAAATTGTTAATCTAATAGTGATTATAATAACCAATACAACGGATAAAATTGCATATATGGAATTGAATTATAGTTATAATTATTGCTTCATAGATTTATTGTTCGACACATCGTACATGGATCCCACGGAGCATATTTGGAGTTATAAAATGTTATACAATCCGAGTTGTGACACACACCTGTTATAATTCATGTATTGAACTGTAAAATGCTTTACATTTAGTTTTATCACACACACACCGTTAAATTTTATATTTGATGAATAATACATTAATTTAATTTTATCGTTACATGAACTTGCATATGAAGTTCCTAAGTATATTTTATTAAGTTTAAATTAATAGGGGTTGAATAAAATATTTATTCAAGAGAATAGCGCTTGCGGAGAAGCTTAAAAGTACTAAATGAATTCATGAAATGTATCAATCTTTGTGAGGTATTTTGTTGGTCTTTCCAGATTTATAGTCTTATACTAATATTACTTATATTATATTACACATGTTTAGTTTAAGCAAAAGAAGTTAGTACATTAGTCGTCCTGATTAGTTTAGCATTTGATTATGCAAGAACCCACATTTGCTAAAGTGTTAGTGTTATTCTGAATGGTCAGAATAATTGAGGGGGATGATTTTGCACTTTAATGTGAAGTAAATGATAATGTTGTTTTTATAATGTTAAAGGGCATTAATCTGTGCTGGTGGTTAATCCGCAGATTATTTTAATTGCTATTTTTGTATTTTACACATTCCTGCGCTGGTGGTTAATCCGCGGAATTGTGTGATTATACGTATTACTTTAGGATGGTGTATAAATCCACCAAAGTGTTTATTGTTATTTAATTCCTACGTGTAGATGAATACATCCACGGGAATATGTTTTGCTTCACAGATATAAGTTGGGCAAAGTATTTTAGTTAATCTGCTAAATCATCTTCTTCATTTGTACGCATAATTTATAAGTTAGATCATCAAATGGTAGCAGGACGTTCTATTCAAGTACTTCATAATAATTAACTGTTGGTTGATTATTATTTACCGGAATGTAAGTTTACATTTTCATTTTATTTAATGATTACATTATAGCTCAATCTTACAGATATAATATTACTTATTATATTATATAATAAG